>JAFIRS010000195.1:600000-1031939 GCA_018342105.1 Gonioctena quinquepunctata
TCCTTGCGGAACACCAGCATTTATGAGTAGAGTGTCAGATGAAACTCCATCGACCACTACATGGAGAGACCTGTTTGAGAGAAATCTAGCAAGCAGAGAACACAGCTGAGGGGGCAAGCCATAAGACGGAAGCTTGGCGAGGAGTCTCTGGTGCCAAACTCGAACGAACGCCTTGGAGATATCTAATGCCACAGCTAAAGTTTCTCCTTACTTTTCAATAGATAGCTGCCATATATGTGAGACGTAAGCGAGCAGGTCACCAGTTGATCTCTGATGGCGGAAGCCATATTGCCTATCGTTGACAATTCCTGAGTCCAGATATTTCATGAGCTCGATGTTGATGGCTTTTTCCATGACCTTTGAAATAATAGATAGCAGTGCGATAGGTCTGTAGTTGCTAGGTAGGGCCTTTTTGCCTTCTTTAGGGACTGGCTGTACTCTTGCAATTTTCCAATTGGACGGAAATACCCCCAAATTGTAAGAGTGGTTGAACAACTTGCAAAGAACAGGTGTTAGTTCGGGGGCACATTTCTTGAGAACAATCGGTGGGATTCCGTCAGATCCACAGGCTTTGTTGGTGTTGAGACCCAGCAAAATCTTTCTGATAGTACGTTGGCGAAAGGTGATTTCGGGAATGTAACTGTCAATAGGTGTAATGTTCGGGGGTTGTTTTCCCGATGAATCCAGAGTGGAATTTCCAGCAAATAGGTGCGCAAAGATATTGGTTTTTTCCTGGGCAGTCGTTGCTAGTGTTCCATCTTCTTTGGTTAGAGGAGGAAATGAGCTGGAAGTGAAGTTTCTTCCCACAGCTTTGGCGAAAGACCAAAATGAACGGGATCTGTTAGGACATTCAACAAGTTTTGATCTTATTTTGGCATTGTGGGCATCTTTTGAGCATTCTATTGTCTCTTTGCATATGCCTCTAGCCTCGACATATGCTGCTCTGGTCTCAGGGCCCGGATTTTTTAGACATCGATGGTATGCTGCCTGTTTGGAAGCCACAGCTCTAGAGCAGTTTCTGTTAAACCAGGTCTTATCGGATGATGTTCTTCTTTCGGTATTCGGTATGTAAGTTTGCATCCCCAACCTGGACTTTACTTTTCATTTCCAGTTAGAAACCATCTTAATGTCACTTACCCCAACAGATGGATCGGCCGTGGAGGTCCAGTAAATTGGCCACCGCGATCCCCTGATTTAACACCCCTAGACTACTTTTTATGGGGTCATTTAAAATCAGAAGTGTATAATGAAGAAATTAGAAATAGATAACAGAAATAGAAAATTACTGCGGCGTGTAATAGTGTTATAAATAACCCTCAAATAATTCGAAAGTCAGTGAATCATCAAGTGGCACGCTCTCAAAAATGTATTGATGCTGGAAGACTTCACTTTAAAAATTTATTGTAATATTAGTAAAAGTTTTTAACGAATTCTTTTTTTATATTTATTACAAAAAATTATTGTGCGTTGTGTTGTATTTTCATAAATTCAAATTTATTAGTATGCAAATATAATTTACAAAACATTCGGTCCAGTCCTTTTTCAACTAGTTCCTTTATGCGTTTTTCAGTAGATTTCGGATCTGCGATCAGATAATTGATAATTGTTATACTAGTTCAGTTATTCTTACAAGAACTTAACATAAAAAAGACTTATTCTGGTCCTGATACGAATTTATTCTTCAGTTTTTTTGGGTTGTGAGAGTATTTTATAAAATTTCACTACGAACTAATTGAAGAGAATAACAATATTTATATCTTGGTTTCGTAAATATTTATTATATTAACCCATTTTTTATGGTACTTTATCCAAAAATTAATTTCTTGAGTGGAAAAATTGAAAATAATAATTCAGTAGGAATAACTGAAATGGTGCCAGAAACTTTTTCAACAAGTTTTTCTAGGATTTTTCCGTAGATTTCTAATCTGGTCTCAGATTTTTGATGATTATTATACAGAGTGAGTTATTCTTACAAGAACTTAACATGGAAAGAAAGAATATTCCGGTTCGGAAGGGTACTTGTTGAGGCCTTTCAGTTTATTTCATGTACCAAATTTAAACCAAATCGGCTAATCCCTATATTTAATATGGCGGAATAAATTTTTTGTCTGAATTCACAAATCACTCTGTATGTAAATGGCATTTTGCAATCATATTGGTAGTCCCTAAAACCCCATAAGTTGTGTCGGTTTCATATCCGGACACCCTGTATATCACGAGAATAATATTATTGCTCAAATTTCATTGATGGAGTCAGTATTGCAGAGTTTGGGGTATTCAGTTCAATTTAACTGCTTTAACATTGTGTTTTCTACTATTCGGCTATACTTGATATCTATTGATGAGGAGGAATTGATTGTTTCGTTTCTAAAAAAATTTGTTCCAATTCAACTTATCTCTTTCTCTGCATGAAGGATGTAGTTTTGCCTAAATTGATTTTTTCAGTAACAGCGTTTATTTGATCGAGTTTCACCCTTGTAAGAACTTCATTCGATACTTTCCCATGGCCCACAACTAAATCACATATTCATTGAAACTCCCACACTGAAATCGAAAGTTTCCGTTAACCAGATTTCACAGTTTCCACCCCTAGCTTCCCAACCCCGCTCACCTCTCTGTCCCAAGCAATTTGACTCGCTGCCATCGCCAAACGTATTCTGCTAACGACAGACGGTCACCTCAATGGGGAACCGGGCAGTGGCAATCCTCAAGCGAGTTGTTGTACCGAACGTACCATTCTGAGTTCTTTGTTAACGTGTCCGATAGCCTGACCGCCCTCCCGCTTTTCATTCCCCTGGAGATTTCGCTATAATCACTATGTGTTACTGGAATGTTTCCCTGCCGTGCTGTTTTGGATATTTCGCTTTTAGTAGGATCAAAATGATATGACGTGGTGTGATAGGTGTATGTACGAGGTGCGAATGTAAACGAGTAATATCAGCTTTGAGTGATCATTCGATTTTGAGGAAGGTATTTCAACAGGTGCCACAGTGCGATATTTCGACAATACTGCTGGCAAAAAAAATTTTTTTATGTGACGGGATTTTTCTTGACATTTTATCTCTATTGACAGGTAAAAAAATATCAACAAAGGTGAGTGCGTATCTCATACTAGTTGCTGGCGTCGTAGCGTCATATGCAGCGTTCCTTTTTCCTTGTCTATTTTATCCCTATACTAATACGCGGCATTCTACTCTCGACATTGGGGCGCGTGTGATTATCTGACATTTTCTTGTCTCTTTCTATCTCTTTCTCCTTGTTACTCTTCCGTATTTCGGCCCCGCGTTTCTACAATTTACTTCAGCAAATTTTTAAAATATAATAACATAAAATTCAACTAATACGTAAATAATAAAATACTTATTGATTGTAGAGGTTCACCATTACAAAAAATTGGTGACATCGTGATTGAACATGACAATAATCAAATGGAAGTTGATGATGAAAATCCCACTATAGATCATGTACAAAAACCGAGACAAATTATTGGAGTTGGGTAAATTAATTTTTATTTTATTTTCATAATCATTCATGACTCTAATAATAATTCACTAAATTTACCAAACTAAAATGATGAACTTATAGGTTATTAGAAAATTAATATATGTATATGTATAAACATGTATCTATTATACATATATACATATATAAACATATATATATATATATATATATATATATATATATATATATATATATATATATATATATATATACATATAGATGGAGCTGAAGAAGTTTTACTTCAGTCGTGTGGTCTAAAGCACACTCGTTTTTTTATGAAATAACTTCTTTCCCCGGGAAAAGAGTTATTACTTTTTTCCCGGGTATATATAAACATGAGTAAAGGTAGATATTTAATTTTAGAATATTTTATTATACAAAAGTTACATTTTCCTCATATTAAAAGTACAATTATTAGATGTGCATAGCATGAATGAGGAGTTCCTTGAACTAAGTAAAGTAAGTAAGTGAGTAATTTATTCATTCAGATAAACAAAAAAGTTTAAGGTCGTCCTCAGCAACGAGGTACAGATAAGGTGTATTTCTGTTGAGTCTAATGTGATTGACACTACCTAAGCAAGCTTGTATTTTGTAGCGAGCAACCAAATAAACTCAACAGAGCAGAAAACATATAATTATATTCAACTTAGATCCTTAAAAAAGGGAGAGAAGAGTATAAAGATGAAAATAGAGAAGAAGAAAGGAAGAGAAAGATAGATAAAAAGAAATGTAGTTAGGGACAACGCATGTAGCAGTGGTTTATAATAAGTTCCAGCCTATACCTTATATGGATTATCTATCGAGTATATTCCCAATCATTTTATAATTATTTTTTATGAATGTCTTCAATTCTCTTTTCAGTTTAAATTTACTGTGGATTTGTTTTAATTGTAAAGGTTATGCATTATATAGTTTTGGTCCTAAATATGATACAAATTTATAGTTTTGGTCCTAAATATGATACAAATTTATGGTTTTAGGTGAGTCTACATCTTGGCACATGTATAGTCAGATCTTTAAATATCCGAGTATTATAGGGATGCTGAATAGTTGTACTTGGAGAGCTGACAGTTCATAATATAGAGTTAAATACGTACAGTTTTCTTACACTTAACAACCCACTTTAATTGTAGAGCAATTCTGTAGAATGTCGCCTGTTTTTCCCCAACATAATTTTCAACAGAGTATTTTGGATTACTTCTAGGTTCTTCATAGAGGACTCGAATGTTCCACCCTACACTATAATACAATAATGCATTATGGACTCAGCCAAAGCATCAGAAACTTTTAGCATTAATCTCCTACTCACTATATTTCTGAGCTGGTGGAATTTGTAGATGAGTTTACGTAATCTGACAACAGTACAATCAATATGATATTTCCATCGAAGGCATTGATCCACAAGTACACCCAAGTATTTCATTGTGTTTGTTTTGTTTATGAAAGAGCAGTCACAATGCATATTGGTTTCACATGATGGTTTGTGTATTTTTATAACATTATCTATCGGTTGGTCTCTGCTTGTTGGCGAGAATGCGATATATTTCGTTTTTTCAACGTTGACACTCAGTAAGTTATCACTTAGCCAGTGAAAAATCGTCCTGATACCTGTTTCAGACAGAGTTTGTACTTCGTCCCAAGTATTTCCGAAAAATATAATTGCTGTGTCGTCAGCGAATGATGTTATTTTACCCTTAAAATCTGCAATATCAAAAATATCATTGATATACAACAAAAACAGTATTGGCCCCAATACCGTTCCCTGCGGCACACCCCTGGTTACTGGTAAGGGATCAATTACTGAGTCGTTGATTTTCACGACTTGCAATCTATTACTCAAATAATCTTCAAAAATATCTAATGCGATGCCTCTCATACCATTGTCAGACAGACGCTGGAGAAGAATGTCATGATCTACCGTATCGAATGCTTTGGCCAAGTCCAAAAATACAGTAATGCACTTTTCTTGGTTTTGAAAGCAATTGTCAATTTGGTTGATTATCTGATATACCGCTTTTTCAGTTGATTTGTTTCCTCTAAAACCAAACTGGAATTCAGAAAGAATATTATTTTTATTGCAGAAGTGTACTATTCGGTACAACAGTCGGATTTTCTTGTGTTGAAATTATTTTTTTTTCAGTCATGGACACAACTTCCGTTGATGTACCTGGTCGCAAATCGGGCATTATTTCAGCACTGCCACAGGTTCTGAACACTTCATCAGCTATTTATGTCTTGTGTGCTACCGATTCATCAACATATCCTTCAGCGACCGTGGATGACTTCCAACCGCCATGTTTATTTAGTGTCGTCAAGTCTCCCCCAGATTCAACTAAAAGTGTAGCAGACGATCTTCGAAATGAATGACCTGCATATGAGTTAGCATTTTCAAGTTGGAGAAAATTAGCTACTGTATCAGAAACCTCATAGAACTGATTTCTACCCAGAACCTGATTGATACATTTTCCAATGCGATATGCATGAAACAGGCGGTGATCCTTTGCTGCTGCTGGACGAAGGGCTATGTACATTCGGTAAAATTTAATATATTCTTCAGTAACTACAAATCTCCCGTTTACATCATTCTTTGTTTGCTTAAGTTTCACAATTAATAACGTTCCCGAATCTTCAATATCATTTGATGTTACCTGGCTGATTTCAAAAATTCGACAAGATCCGGCAATCCCAACAACAACCTTGGCCATTAAATAAACTTCATCGGGAGCATTATTAAAAAAATCACTAATTTGTTTTCTCGTAAAAATCGTAGCTTTCTTGGGCGTGTAACCTTTCCCATTTTGTTTAAGAAATGTAATTAGTATGAAATATTTTGGAATGTCTTCATTATTATTGGATTGTCACATATTTTCAATCATTGAATAATTCGACCCTACTGTTGATGGCTTTTGTTGTTTTGCTAGTTCCGAAAAAAAACTACATGTCTTTTTCATCTTCCATTCCATAAATCTTAAATACGCGGTTTCGTAAATTTTCCGCGATTTAGCTGGCAATAATTTTAGTAACCCTACTTTCGCTACTACTCTACTAACTCCGGTGTAGTCAGAGAAAACTCGAAATCAGACATTTTTTAACTCAATATTATTCAAAATAATTACTGGACAACATTTGATTACATTAAAGGTTTCCTTAGCAACGCAGGTATAATTGTCGCTATAAGTACAACAGCCTACCAGTTTAATAATCCAAATTGCACATCGACAATTTTCTGAATTTAATATATTGTGATAATATATGTTTTCAATATTCAATCGCCGTTTGTTTCGTCACAGAAAAAAAATCGCGTCGGGTGACAACACAACCTCGAGCTAAAATCTAATTCTTTTTTCCTTTGTATAATGAATAACTGTGTGTCATTAAGTGGTTAAATGGATATGCAAGGAACCAAATTGTCTTGAAGAGATCTACAATACCTTTTTTAGAATTGCATGATTCATTAGTGGTCATTTTTGGCTTCGAAATGCAGTCGACGAGTTTAACATACCTGCTACAGGTATGTGTTTTGTAATTTGTTCATATTTTTGAATTTGAAATAAGAAGCATGGAATTATTTGAAATCCATATACAATCATGAAGGATCCATTATATCATCGGCGATGAATAAGATAACTTCTTCAATCCTGATAATTTGATCAGAAATTTCAATGTTTGTATTAGTGGCACATTGTTATCTAATTCATCCTTGTTTCCTTGATTCCAAGTTTCCTATTCCAGATTGAATAATATTAGCAAATCACAAAACACAAACCTGTAGCAGTAATGTAAAACTCTTCGACTGCATCACAATATCACACACCATTCATCACCTCTATTAAACAACTGCTGAAAAAATAGTCGTTAAGATAGTATTCTCGCTAACAAACTCCCTACAAAGTTTTGTCCATCCTTTCTTCGAGGAAATTGTACCCGAGGGAAAAAACTCGAGTAAATATATTTTATACCCATTGTGTAATCCCATATTGGAGTTTGGAACTTGCAACTTCCCGCATTCATTTTAACAGTTGAATGAACGTATTCATAATGAGCTTACACGACTGTTACTTTTATTGTTAGTGGTATTTGTCAGAAGGTAAACGTTTCACATTGTCGGCCATAGATACAGAAGAATCAAGGCATAAAAATTGTATGAAATATTTCCCTCAAGTGAAAATATAGGAAACATATATGAATTTATGCGAAATGATCTCGACAGAAAATTCAATAAAAGAAAAATTACGCCTCCAAAAACAAATAAAAAAATGTGACATAGTTTAATTGAAAACAAATACCAACCTTATCATCAGTGGTTCATAACAACACAATTCGCGACATAAATCGAATCACCACCTAATTTTCCGTATATTTTACTGAAGATCTAACAGCAAAAACTATAGATAAGTTCAATAATAGGAATGCTTTTACAGTTTCTGTACAAAATCTCACATCTTTTTTTTTGAGCCGCTCAGGGAAGGAGAAACGGAAAATATAATTTTTCAAATGAAAACCTTTTCAACAGAACATTGAACTGCCGAAAAAAACAGCTGAAGGGCAAAAAAATACACCTTTTTAGTTTTGATAATAACTGAGCTCCTAAACTAATGTAACTAATTTAGTTAAATATTATTAAAACTTAAAAGGTTTATTTTATTTTTTGCTTTTGAGTTGATTTTTTCTTCGGTTCAATTCTTGGTTAAAAATTCAATTTTCGACTCTTTTGTTGCTTAATCAACTGGTAACTATCTACTCAATTGACTCCAGGTATCCATTATGTTGTAGTGTCATCAGAACTACCTATATGTGTGCCAAGTTCCAACATAATCGGTTCACAGATGAAAAATTATTATGCCCCAATTCTTCTACCCTTAGGGATGAATTATTCCTTCAAAAAATGACCAACTCTGAAGTATAACCTGTCCACTGGAAAAAAAAAAAATCTGAATGATAACCCATTACAAAGTTATGAGTAATAGAATCGGTTAACGGGTAAAAATTCAGTGGATGAACGATAAATATGCCCTATTTTTCTACCCTTAAGGATGACTTTTTTTCCAAATTCAAATGAGACAAACTTCTAAGTATACCCTATCCAATAAAAAAAGATTCATCGGAATCGAACTGCTCTCTGAAAAGTTATGCGTGATCATCCTCAAAAAAAATATCTATTGTGATGAAATAGCTATTTGTATAACAAGGGAGGAAAGTGCTACTTTTCCTCCCGAGGATGAAGTAATCATTCAAGGGAGGAAAAGGCACTTAACCCCCATATTAGACATATGATTTTTCGGCCTCGCTCAAATTACAAGTCATTTTTAAATAATTTATTCATGAAACTAACAAACAAAATTTATTAAAGGACTAAAACTAAGAAGTAGGTACAGTATGACTTATAGGCACGTTATTTTCATTCTTGCATCCTACATATTTTTAATTTATGGTAGAGTAATTATTCATACTAATGTTAAACGTGCAGTTTTGAGCAGTGGTTTTTTGAATACCACTAAAAGTGAGAGCTGGAGCCAACGCAGTTCGTGATATTTTCATTAAAAACATTATTATATAGCTGGTTTCCCCCGGAAGTACTCGTACTTGGCTGATTACAATCAATTTCTCCCATAATTTGGTTGGTAGCATCGAATACTTGGACCACAATGTGGAGGCTTTCAATGTATTTGCTAATAGCGAAAATACCCCAAAATAAAATTTTCTGGGTAAGTACAAATATGCTTTTTTTCGGCCCATTGCTTGAAATGTAAAAACTGTTTTTCGTATTTTTATTCAGATTTTTGGAGTAATAGAGATTGTACTGTTACATTAACTTGTTCCAAAATATCCAGCGGTGTATTATTTATATCTTCAAATTCGTTGAATCACTCATTTAAAAAATATTATTCTATATTTTGTAGATATATTATAGCATAACACACTTTGAAACTGTTAATCTGTCAATCGACCATAGCATGCTATGATATTTCTGTCCTAAATTCAAAAACCGGATGAATCAATGAATTGAACTCGAACTATTAATGTGAAAATCGTTAAATTAAAATAACAATTTACCGATTTTTACCATTTCGCAAAATACAGGGTGTTCTATGAATAAATGGTAAAATATATACTTATATAATAGAATATAGTTTAGGTCGTCAATGCCGTATAAGTTATTAACCGACGAAACCAAAAAGGAGGAGGTTCTCTATTCGACCCGTATATATTTTTTTTTCCATCATATTTTTTTATGTATGATCACGCATAACTTTTTACTGAGGCGTCCAATTCCGATAATTCTTTTTTCAGTGGATAGGGTGTACTTCGAATTTGGTCCCATCTGAATTTGAGTGATGAAATCCACCCTTAAGGGTCGCGAAATGAAGGATATTGATCACTCACCCTCTGAATTCTGGTCCGTTAACCGATTCTATCAGGCATAACTTTGTACTGGGTTCTTCGATTTGGATGATTCTTTTTTTAATAGATAGGGTATACCTTATATTTGGATTTCGAAGGGAATTAGCCACCCTTCCGGGCACATTGGCATACACATGCGTAGTTGACAATGACAGATCGCTACTGACTTTATTCTTGGTTCACATCCGTCAAAATCAGTATATTTTATGAGAGGATGGAATGATATACAAAGTAATGAAATAAACTAACCAGAACAACGAAAATAATTTATATTACAACAAATAGTAAAAGTAGATGATCATATTATTCAACTGGTAATAGTTGAAGTAGGGTGGGTAAGTAAGTATTTTGGAAGTAATAAAAAAACAAGTAGGTAGTAATTGGTAGATTTTAGCCACAAAAAATTGAAAAATAAAAACTTTTCAACAAAAAATCAAACCGACGAAATACGGAACTGAAAAGTAAAAAATAAAATTTGTTTAACAAAAAATTAAACCGGCGAAAAAATCAACTGAACAGCAAAAAATAAAATAAATCTCAGTCTAAATGATGATTGAGCTCCTAAACTAATGTAAGTAACTGATTTTGAGTCGGCGCCAAACAAACTAGCAATTGAATTAGGTGAAGCGTAAAATGATGGCAGCGAGATGCACGGCTGCGTTTTGATGACTTCTTTCATAGATATGATCTTCGATAATTGTTTGTTTGGCGCCGACTCAAAATCAGTTAGTTACATCAGTTTAGGAGCTCAATTATCATTTAGACTGGGAAGATTTATTTTATTTTTTGCTTTTCAGTTGATTTTTTCGTCGGTTTAATTTTTTGTTAAAAAGTTTTTTTTATTGATGACGTACCATGACGTCACTTTTACTTTTCCACCCTAGGTAGGAAAAGTACTTTGCCTCTCTAGGGAGGAGAAGAACGACTTTGCTCCTTACAATGAGGCCAGGAAATGTATACTTTGGATAGAGGTAGGCGGGGAAGTACATTTCACCACCAGTTGCAAAAAATACAGGAATAAAATTTGTTATAATTTTGAGGCTAAACTACTTGAAGTACTTCTTCATTGTTATTATATTCTCTGTACATATTATGAAGATACAATTTTATTCGAATTCAATACATAGTATGTATGGTAAAAACTGATTATAAATATCGATAACATAAACCCTAAAAAGCGTGGGGTGCTTTGTCGAAATCAATTAAAATAGTCCAAGATCATAAAACCGGCAAATCTACGTCATTTTAGTAAAGCTGAGATTTCCAGAATGAGTAGTGTGATATGTAATTAAGAACGTATGCATACTTGCTGATTCGAAAAAGGGGCCTTTTTACTGGTAGCAGGTATCAAAGTACACAAAATACTTCCTTACTTACGTTGAAGTATGTTAATGCGTTTGACAGTTAATATCGTCCAGTTGTTCAAGCCATCTGAGGCGCAAGATCTGAGCTCTGATATCAAAAACTGACAAGGGTCCCATCTAAATTGAGAAATGATTTGATTTTTTCTTATTTGAATATTCATCTCAAAACTAAACTTCTCAATTTCAAAGTAAGAAAAAAAATTCGTCAGGGGATGGGATTCGAACCCTCGCAAACTTTTGAGATCGAGAGCTTAGATCTCGCGCATTAGAACGCTCGGCTAACTGGACGATTTTGATTGCCAAACGCATTACCATACTTTGAGGAAAGTAAGGAAGTTTTGTATGTACTTCTGTACCTGATACCTGTAGAAGGGCCCCGCTTACAAGATAGCAGGTACGCATAAGTTCTCAACTACATAACACACAATTCATACTTAAAATTTCAGCTTTGCTAAACCAAGGTGGTTTTCCGGCTCTGTGATCTTAATCTAAAAGTATAAAGTTTCTAAAAGATATGTTACCAAAAAGCACCCCATGCTTTTCGGCATAGTCGTCGAATTATAAAATTATTTTTTAATTTTTTGTGCGTTAAAAGCGTGTTTTTCAGTTTTTCAAATATATATTTTTAATATTTTTAAGTTGAATTGAAAAGGATTACATATCAAAATTAGAAGAAATATTGTGTGGAACACGTTGGAGAGCCCTATTTTTCGTAACTTGCTTTATTTGCGGAACTCGCTTTGATCGCAGAAATTCGCTCATTACGAGAAATTGTGCTTTTCTCAACTGGTTGCACAAATATTATTATATTGGTAATTTCTTTCAAATTTGGGAAAATTTAGAAACCCATACTCTTATATATAAATCTTGATACAGGCTTTTTGCGTAAATGTACCTTCTCATAAAGGGTTCAATAAAATGTGTAGCAGAGTAAGCCTATTGCAAAAATGTTCGTGAAAAACTCTAATTTTAATTGAAAGCACCACTCGTTCAGTGCTGTCAACATTTGCCTCCTTGTCATTAACAGTTCTATTTTTGTGCTACAACGGACATGCTGCCTACCTGCTCCTTACCATACATTTGTCTGAATTCCAGTACTTCTTTTATGGTCGTAAGGTCGTAAGCTGCTGTTCAGTCTGAACCTGACAGAAATGCCCTGCTGAAGCAGTTTCTAACCCAGTACCCCCAGAACTTCACTTCAGTAGAAAATGATCTATTCCATGAAGCTTCCATGGAATTCAGGCTCCGTATAATTGAGTTCCTTCAGTTGTAGTATAAAGTGACTTTAATGAATTGAAAATCGAGAAATCTTGATTCATGGTAGTTGAAGTGCTTTCCGTTAACATTCAGATCCATGCAAATGGAGCAAACAAAAACGCTGCCTCATACATTTGGGAGCACCGAAATGGTAGACTAATAAGACATATTTAATTCAATAAGAGCAAGAATTCTACAAGTGTGCAATCTGAAAGTTTACGATTCCAAATCGGAAGTTGAAGTTGCTCAAGTAGCGATGCGTTCGAAAGAATAATCTGCAAAGATGCACTTTGGTAGTTTACTGAGTTCGCATTCATAATGTGTTCTGGAAGTTTCCGAGTGTACGAGCGTCTTGAAGGTTTTTGAATCAATTCCAAAAGTATATGTACATTCCTCTTCATCATATTGGGGAAATTGCTTCAGTTGGAATTCTGCCCTGAAGAAGTGTTCTCTTTCATACGTTTATTATGACACCCATTATGAGAAACCATCAAAAATCTGATAACCACGTTAACAAGTCTCCAACAGATCATCTGATGGCTTCCTGTTCGTGTAACGTAACGCAAAAAGAAATATTGTGAAAATGAAAAAAGTCATTGATATTTTGAATACATTTTTATTCCAGCAATAGCAATTTCATGTTGACGTGATTGATGAACTTGTTTTGAATACTCTCTATCTGTTCCATATTTATATATATATATTATATATATATATATATATATATATATATTATATATATATATATATATATATATATATATATATATATATATATATATATATATATATCTTTAAATTCGGGTATGCAGTCAACAAGGGGATGGAAAATGAAGTGAACTCTTTTTTCTATTCAAACTTTCGAGTAATTTATTATCCCTTCATCAGGAACTCTCACACATCACTTCCTCTTTAATCCAACATGACCTCTATATGAGCCCGTTTGGAATTTAATAATATTTGTGCACTCATTTTGAATAATCATGATCAATTTGGATCAGAATTTCAACTATATAGGATTATACCAAGAGTGTTTTCTGTTGTGCCATGTTATTTTATGAATTGCGGCAAGTGAAAGGGATTTTTGACCTCACTTTCAGTTCCTGATAAAGAGACAATGAATGACTCGAAAGCTTGAATAGAAAAAAGAGTTCACTTTATTTTCCATCCCCTTGTTGACTCCATACCCGAATTTAAAAAGGATTCTTCTTTCATTGTAGAGTTCCTGTTGGAGAGACAATAAATGACTCGGAAGCTTGAATAGAAAAAAGAGTTCACTTTATTTTCCATCCCCTTGTTGACTGCATATCCGAATTCTTCTGCATTCTTCTTCAACTCAGACAGTCGTCGTATATATATATATATATATATATATATATATATATGGTGTCAATTAAGTACGTTGACAAACTTCGGGAGGTGATTTTTTGGAAGATTCCAGGACGAAAAGTTCATATCAACATATGACCAAGGAAGCCACCATCTTGGAATCATAACAAATCTCTCTTTCTTTCGTTATTTGTTTTGCGTTACTGTGAACGCACTAGGAGTACAACTTTTGGTATCGTGGATTGGCCTATACTGACATCTGTTGGTGACTTATTAATGTACACGAAATTTCGTGTCATTGAATTCCACGTCATTAGGTCTGAGCTTCACCACAAAAAGTATAAGTGTCACCTCTATAATTTTGCCCATTTCTCATTTTCATACATGCCGGTATGTATAAGCACTCTGAGAGATTTGGTACGATTTTGAGAAAGACCACAAGACGTCCTGGTGATTGGGAAACCATGAAATAGCTGTAGGCGGATGGTGGCTTTCTTGGAATCGTTACAAATCTCTCTTTCTTTCAAATCAATCAATCAACATTTATTTACATTTTTTCGGCATAGTTTACATGTATTGGAATTGTCATTTAGTTAGTACAATTACATAAGTATATCTAAATAAAAAATTACACTTAAAAACAAAAGAATGTATATATATATATATATATATATATATATATATATATATATATATATATATAAAAAGACATACATAGTATATACAGAAACCAACAATAGAATAATAAAAAATATCAAAAAAGAAACACAATTATCACAAAGTCTAATTTTGTATAAAATCACCTATACTATGGAAACATAATTTCAATAAAAAGTTCTTCAACTCATTTTCGAATGAAGAAGATATGTTAATACCCTTCAGTTCTTCCGGAAGATTGTTGAATATTTTTAGTCTAATATGACCAGGAGCACATGAATTTATTATTTTTCGAGCTAAATTTACATGAAAATGATGCTTGTTCCTTGTTTCATAATCATGAATATCAGAATTTTGTATAAAAGTTCCCTTATTTTTGAAAATATGAACACAGGTTTCGGAAATGAAGTGGCATGGAAGTGTCAAGATACAAAATGTTTTGAAAAATGTTCTACACGATTCTCTGTCAGAAATTCTTGCGATACATCTCAAGATTCGATTTTGTCCAATAAAGAAATCTTTGGTACCTGGTGCATTGCCCCACAGGCGAATGCCATATCTGAGTCTTGATTCAACTTGATCGTAGTAAACATTCAACATGTGTTTCACTTCTAGTACAGTTCGTAAATTGATGAGATATCTTAAAGAATTTAGTTTGGAACATAATTGTTGGCAATGGGATGTCCAGGAGAAGTTTTCATCCAGAGTCACCCCCAAAAACCTAACCACATCATGTGTATTGCACATAGTGTTTCCCCCGATTTTAACTCCAAGGTCATCAATAGTTCTTTGACGAAAGTGAATTCTTAACATTTGTGTTTTTTTAATATTGAAAAATAAGTTTCTGCTATTGAAAAAACATGAAACTGTATTGAGTATTTCAATACATTTCGATCTTAGGTGTTCACTATCTGTGGAGGACAAAACCAATGAAAAGTCATCTGCATACGCAGTATAAGCTGCGGTACCAATAATAGCATCTAGGTGACTTACATACAAAATGAATAATATATATAAATATATATATATATATATATATATATATATATATATATATATATATATATATATATATATAACTCAATAGGGATTACACATAGTTGTAGCACAGTTTATAGCTAAAGAAGCAGTTAGCTCACTTGGCGTCGGCACTTCGATCTTTATGTTCCCGTTTGTACACTGCGCAACTCTGATTTTTATCCCTCGCGCATAACGCGTGTTACTGTGTTATATTTTTCGTATACTTCGAAGAGCGATAATCGCGTACAGTCTTCTGCGCATCCTGAATTCTTTCCCTGGAGTGGATGTTACCTTGGAACATTCATTTGGGCCAAGTGAGCTAACTGCTTCTTTAGCTATAAACTGTGGTTGTAGCAAAGTTTAGCAAACTTTTTCCATATGACATGGAGGGAGTATGGATGATATCATGATTTCTGAATGGATAACTGCTCAATTGGAATTGTATGGATGTAATTTTCAGAGGCTTTGTGCCGAATCTGTATGTGGAATATTCGATGTGAATACAAGAATACTGTAAAATATATCTTGACTTGATTTCATTTTTTTTATAAAACTACAATTGTCGAAAACGCAATCTGAGGTGTTTTCAGAAGACTATATATAACTTTTATCTCGGAAAAATCAGCGTAGGAAAGTATATCAATAGAAAATCTACTATTGATATCTGTATGAGAATATGGTTTAGAGCAATTATGCTCCTCATCTACATACCATTGACTAGAGTAAATATTGAAATCACCACAAATCACGAGTTTATTTTTTGGATTGCTAATAATAAAATTTGTCAGTTTGGAACGAGAAGAGGAATATCTATCTATCTATCTTTGACCAAGGAATACATAGACCTTTTTATGAAACAAACATCCAGGAATACCGGCCGGTTATTTTCCTTTGATTTCATTTATGAATGGATTCCGTGAAGTTGACAAGAGAATGTCTGTTCGGTTCCATTGAAATTGTTTTTCTGATTGATCAAAAATGGAATTGATATCAACCACAAGCTCTGGGAAAACCACGCGATGAAAAACAGAAGGATCATTATCATATCCTGATGCTGGTAAACAAAATATATTATCACTGTGTGGTTCTTGTGTTATTCGTAAAAAAAACTATCAATTGAGAAAGGATAAAATTGTGAATAACCCATTGATAGAGATCTAGTTATTTGTTTTCTTATCCTGAAATATGACGTTAATTTAGATATCTGAGTTCCATGTTTTTTACTCATTGACTTTTTGTACTTTATGTATATGTACTGTAATGAAGAGCAGTGTGCTAATAAAGTTTGATATATATCAGTCACATCGAAGGTTCCACATATCCTTCCATATGGAAGCTCCATAACTAACCTTCTTCGATTTGGGTACAGCATTACTGCATTATTTCCTATTTATCTCCGGTTATATGTACTATTTTTCACTACTAACATCAAAGATTATGGGCATTACTTTCAACCCGTGGTTTTTCCTATTATTTTTGAGCAAGTGGTACATTATGATAGTATTATTGACCAAGGTTGATGATGGAAACAAAAACTGAAAAATTATATACTTTCAGAAACAAAAATATTATGTATAGTGCAAAATATACTATTTTACAAGCTCTTATTTAGTTTCACTTGTTAGTTAGTTTAGGTAAAATCTTCCAAGTGAATTTTGACATCTAGTCGTCCGAATAATTTGAAATTTGGCAGGTGTTCATAATTGTAGTGAAAATGCACTATGTAATTTTTGTAAAAAAAATAAATGGCGGACGTGATTTGTAATTATGGTCCGATTTGATTCAAAATTCGTATGTGGTTTTATCAAAATTCACAAATTTAAGATGGCGGCCCCAAGATGCAGGACGATATTTGGATTATGGTTTAATTTGATGCAAAATTGATATACGCGGGTTTTCGGGGTCGGATATTATTAATTTTTTGTCGAAATTCATTATGGCGGCCCCAAGATGGAGAACGAATTTTGTGATTATGGTCCGATTTGATTCAAAATTGGTATGCGGCGGTTTTCGCGGTCGGAGATTTCGATTTTTTTGTCTAAAATTTATAAATTCAATATGGCGGCAGCAAGATGGAGGAAGAGTTTTCTGATTATGGATGGAGAAAGAGTTTTCTGATTATGGTTATGGTTACTCAGAATTGGTATGTGGGGATTAGGCATTTTTTGTCAAAATCTATGAATTCAAGATGGCAACTTCAGGATGACATTCGAGTTTTGTGATTATGGTCAGTTTCTATTCAAAATTGGTGTGTGGGAGTTTTTGGGGTCGGAGATCATGATTTCTTTCAGCCCAAAACTCACAGGGAAGATACCTTGTGATAACGATGCTCTATTGGAAATAAAGAGTTTAAAATAACTAATAAAAAAAGGGTTCGAAGAAAATCCTTTATTTAAGCCGTGTACCTACTAAAACTTATGAAATAATTTTAAGTCATCGCTCACAATGATTCAATTATTTTTTGTTGAATTATTTGGTTTCAAAAAGCTTGTGATTGTAGTAAAATCAATACTTCGACAAGTTGTTACTCACGAACCAATCATTGTCCAATGTATTTAATGGGTACCTACTTCCATGAATACTTTGTAAAAATTAATCACTGCCCAATCAAATCAATTGGTACCTATTTTCATAAACACCTCGCGCGACAAGTTTTTTGAAACCAAATAATTTAACACAAAATAAATAAATCATTGTCAGCGATGACTTAAACTCATTGTTTCTTTCTTCTTCCTAAATTCCTTTTATGTTCATCAAGTGATATCCAAATTCTAATGGAATCAAATGACACCCTCGTCAACTTCCAAAGCACTTATATTCTTTTTTATTTTCATGAAAACATCTATATCAAAAATAATATACAGTAAGATTCTATAAAATAATTCAATTCAAATAAAATATATAACATTCTTCACCCCAAAAAGTGTTAACTAAGTCTACATAATTTGGAAACTGGTTTGATCGTCGACTACTCTGACTCTTCCATCTTGACCGGGATGTACTGCAATTCTGCGTCCTTTTGGCCAATAATTTCGAGGATTATTCGAGTCAGCAATGACAACTTAATCATCATTTTTTAAATTTTCAGGATCTTTGAACCATTTCGATCTTTCATTTATGGTAGGAAGATATTCCCTCAACCATCTTTTCCAAAAATTATCTGCAAGATTTTGAGCTATGGTCCATTGTTTTTTCAAGTCAATTGTCAATTCTCCACCCAAGATTGGAGATCCACAAGAGCTACCAATCAAAGAATGCTTTGATGTAATGCATTCCGCATCTTCTGGATTTTCCGATAACCATGTCAGAGGTCGGCTGTTAACAGAATGTTCAAGTGTTTCTTCTCTGGGAGCTGTTTCTTCCAAAATCACTATCAGTAATACCAATGTTTCTTTCTTCTTTCCATATTTCATTTATGTTCATCAAGTAATATGCAAACAAGAAAGAAACATTGGTCCTTTGAGTCAGAGAAGAGAAAATGTCCTCTGAAGGAAGTATATCCAAGGGTCACGGGTTCAGATCCGGCTCGAAGGACCAATGTTTCTTTCTTCCTTCTATATTTCTTTTATGTTTATCAAGTGATATCCAAATCATGATGGAATCAAATAACACCCTTGTCAACTTTCAAAACACTTATTTTATTTTTTATTTTTATGGAAACATCTATATAAAAAATAATATACAGTAAGAATCTATAAAATGATTCAATTCGAATAAAATATATAACACCCATTTTATACGTTTTAGTACACGGCTTAAATAAAATATTTTCTTCAGAAAGTTTTTTTATTAGTTATTTCATTTGTCTTCTGATACAACTGTGAGTGTCTGTTTCATATTTATTAGGCACAAAACTAAGCGAACAAATTACTGAATTATTTTCGTATTTCAAGGTATGTGCAATTATATCAGTTAATTCCTCGTATTTTCCCATTTCTCCCATTGTTTTTCACTCACTCCATCTACTCTTTCCACTTTGAGAATGCAATATAACGAACATACTGAATATTTTCTGGAACACCAACGGAATTGAGAACGCTTTTCTTTTCAGTAGCACAATTATATATTCCAAGATAATTGAAGTCTCGACATAATAGCCGTGTAATTATTCCATCGAGTAAAATGAATGCCACCCCTTTCCTTTGAAAAATTAAAGATCTTCTAGGGGAAATTCCGGATTTTATTGCGCTCAATATGCGCTGATGACTTCACTATGACCTTTATGAATAGGAACTTCAGATGAAATTACAGGAATGGATAGTAGAGTCAGACTAGGGATATAAGTATAGGGTTAGACTCAAAACTGTCACGATAGCCAGAAAAATATATGCATATATTTGTATTTCATTGTGAGCTTCAATTGATTTTAATTTATACGGGGTGATCCACGGGTGCGTGCAAGCTCCATAACTATCTTTCTATCGAAACTATCCAGATATGAAGGAAATATAATTTGTTAGTTCTTAAACGTTGCTTCATCAGAAAACAGTATTCTGTGAAGTATTATGATCCTCGTCTTTGATGCTATTTATTTGAATAAAAAACGCAATTCTATTTGAGAAATTATTATCCTACAATTCTTGATGTAGGTTCAGATAATAAGGATGGATTCTTTGTGAAATATCCATTTCAGCTGCTATTTCCCCAGTGTTCAATGAGGATTCTTCTCCAGCATCAATGAAACTGGCAACCCATTTTCCTCTTCGATACGACTAGCAACTATTTTATTTTTGGTATAAGACACACTACCAGTCAGTTCAAACCGATCTCTTTACTCTTGGAATGAAGACACACGTGAAGTTCTTGCTTCTGGTTCCAGATAAGTCCACATTATTGTTAACTTCAAGAACATTCGAACATCATGCATATTATGTAACTTTCATGCTCAAAAAACAGTATCTTTATGGCCAAAAAAATCCTGAAGAAGGATACAGCCTCAATCGAAACGTTGGTAATGAATTGAAGTACCCTTGAAGAATTCTCATTTTCAATACAGGAACCAAATTCCCAAAAATCAACGAAATTCATAAATACTTCTGTTTTTTTTGAGATTGATTGAAAAATGCGTATTCTACGAGGGTGGTTCCATTTTAAATGGGCCACACTGTATATATTTATATATATACACGCGAAGTTCTTGCTTCTGGTTCCAGATAAGTCCACATTATTGTTAACTTCAAGAACATTCGAACATCATGCATATTATGTAACTTTCATGCTCAAAAAACAGTATCTTTATGGCCAAAAATATCCTGAAGAAGGATACAGCCTTAGTCGAAACGTTGGTAATGAATTGAAGTACCCTTGAAGAATTCTCATTATCAATACAGTAACCAAATTCACAAAAATCAACGAAATTCATAAATACTTCTGTTTTTTTTTTTGAGATTGATTGAAAAATGCGTATTCTACGGGGGTGGTTCCATTTTAAATGGGTCACACTATATATAAATATATATATACAGGGTGTTCCACGACGATTAGGACGGGGAATATCTCGGAACTCGAGAGAATTGTAATTTTGGGGTTGTTTTTGATATTATGAGTTTTTTGTTTTCGGTCACTTGACATCAGATTCACAATTAATAATGGGACAACCTGTATACTTTGGAATTTCTATATTTCTCCTGATAAAATGATTCCAACAAACTAGCACCTTTGTTGTCTAAAAAGATTAATTTAAGAACTACAGGCACTTCAATATCCTTGGGCCCACGACGATTTGTTAATAAATTATTAATTATTATTAATATTTTGCCATGTTTCACTCATCACAAAAAATATAGGACTGCTCAAATATACAGGGTGACCCCAAACTTGAATAATTTGGCAATCGCTCGTTTCGGACGTTTGTCGTAATCGTGGGCCCAAGGATATTGAAGAACGTGTAGTTCTTAAATTATTCGTTTCAGACCACAAGTGTGCTAGTTTGTTGAAATCGTTTTATCGGGAGGAACATAGAAATGCCAAAATATACAGGTTGTCCCATCAATAATTGTGAACCTGATGTCACGTGACCGAAAACAAAGAGCTCATTGGGTAATATAATATCAAAAACAGCTCCACCAATAACTTTAATTTACAACCCCAAAATTACAATTCTCTACAACTCTCGAGTTCCGAGATATGCCCTGTCTTAATCGTCGTGAAATTTCAGTAAATGAAAACTTGCATATTCAGAATTTTATTTTACACATCTTCGTCAGATACAGATACATCACAAACTCAGATTCAAAATATTAAAAGCCTACTTAATAAAATATGCATGTATTCTTGACTTTCATATTATTGTTTAATATCGCGGAATGTAGTTTTGTATAACAATAGTGACTAATAATATCAGAGACATCTTTGGCTCTTCACTCCTTAACTTTGTATGAAAATAATGTGTGCAAATTCGTTTTGTCATTCACTTGACACAAGAAGAATTGCCTTCAAATCATTGAAACTAATTGAAAGGATCGCATGCCCGTTTCACAAAATCTTCTCATAGAATAGAGATTACATTTTTGGAGTTGATTTTTCACCGGTTTCAATGAGTTCTTGTGTGGTTTATATTCCGAAATCCCAGCCACCGAAAAAAGGGATACTGCAAAAATGAACATGACAATTCACAACCAGTCCTCGCTGTCTAACCTCATCAAATCTACCCCGAAATGATGAAACGAAACAAGCCAACTGGCCAACTGGCCAACTTCATTTCCAAACAGGGCGACTTGTAAATTGAGGTGTAATTAAACCTCTTTCCCTTTCCCACATCTCCATCTCCCCTAACGAACTGCGTTCCCGTAATTACGTGCAAACAAGTCAGTCGTACAGGAAACACCCGTCACGTGACTGACCCATCCAACTCCCCCGTGCTACCCCTTCGGTTGGAGTGCAAAGTTGAGACCGAAAGTTAGCGACGCTTATGAACTGGCACTTGCGGATGTTCGTGTTTGAAGTGTTATGAAAAAGTGGTAATGGGAAAATGTTCAGTTATTCCCAATAATATTTTCGCCACGACGCAAAACCCAAGCACATTCCAATATGAAAGGCTAAAGGTATGTTGTTCGTGAGTTTTACTCCTTCTACCAGAATGTCCGGATATACATGAAAACTTACAATTTTTTAGGTCGTTTCAAAATTTTCTATCTATTCTTTATACAGGGTGATTCAAAAGTACTTTAACCAACTTCAGGAGGTGATTCCTCACAATATTCTAATAGGAATTGTCCGAATAAATATATGTCTGGAAACGCTTCGTTTCCAAGATACAGGGTGTTGAAGTTTTTTTTTTTTTCGTTTTTTTCAAAAAACTTTCGAAATACTGACTTTAATCAAACGAAAATTGGTATTTAGAGGTTTTTTGAGGTGTCAAATTCGAACCTGATGTTATCATTGCTCTTACTCGTAGGGGGCGCCACCTACACGTCTTTTTCTTTTTTGAAGATTCATAACTTTTTTGAGGGTACCTCTAGCACATTTTTCAGTAAACAGATCAATTTCTCCATCATATCTACGTAAAAAGGCTATCCCTGTTACAAGTCGCTATAAGCAACCGTTATCTAAATATTTGGACTTGAAAATTTCCAGTCGATTATTTGATAATCGATGCGTGTTGAAGTTATTACCATTATTCTGCATTTTTTACAAGAATGCTTAGGAAATGAATTTGACGTTTAAGTAAGTAGTTTTGGTAATTACATATTATGTGACAGTTAAACGTTTTGTTGTTCTATTGAAGTTTATGAAAGTTTTGAAACACTAATTTTGAAAAAATGGATTATTTTAGCTATTAATTAATATACGAGATTATTATGCGACGTCAAGGACATTGCTAGGTGACGAGGCGACAGCCGAGTCACCCGCAATGTCCGAGACGGTGTTAAATCGCTTATAATCGAGTAACATTCAAAGCTTTATCGTATCATTGACAACGGCGATGCGAAAATAAAAGCAACAAGGTTTTCTGTCCTTTCATTTTGGCATTTCAAAAAGTCATCATTAAAATCATGCAAGATCTTGATATTCCTGACGATATATCAGCTGAACTAACACTATAAGGTTGAACTTGCTTCCGGACAAATCTAAAATCCATTATGAAGAAGAATATCGGCAGTTTTGTGAGTGGCGACACGGAGTACATGTTCAAGGTGCAGAAGAAACGGTGTTGATGGCGTATTTCGCAAAACTCTCTGAGGAATATTCTGCTTCATCCTTATGGCCGAAATATTCTATGTTACGAGCGACTTCAGAACTGAAGAAAAGAGTGGGAATCGACGAATACGGCGCCTCTATACGTTTCATCAAGAAGAAAAACTTTGGATATAGAGCAAAAAATCAAAAGTATTTACAAGAGAACAAGTCAACGAATTTTTGCGTTCTGCCCCAGACGAGGAGTTTTCAATGATGGAAGTGGCTTTTATAATTGGAATTGGAGGAGCTTGTCGAACCAATGAATTAGCGAAGATGACCACGGAAGTTGTTGACGTTTTAGAGGACAAGCTGATTGCTACTATTCTCGACTGAAACACCCACAAGAAACGGATTTTTGCTGTGGTATCTGACGGCGAAGTTGATCCTATGCTTTTATTCACAAGGTACGCAATATTAAGGCCAGTCCATGTTACTCACCGAATATTGTTTGTATCATATAGAAAAGGGAAATGTACGGTACATCCCTGCGGCATTCATTTCTTCTCTAAAATACCTCAAAAAATAGCTGAGTATCTACCACTGCGTTAGAAGATCTTCGGCAAATTTTCTTGTTAATGCTGGAGGAGATATATTAGACCTACAAGAACTTGGTGGATGGGAATCGGCGATGGTTGCAAGAGGGTATTTAGAAGAAAGTGTGACCAAAAAAGTTTCCATTGCTCGCAAAATTCAAATCGGCGATGTATCCGGCAGTGGATTAAACACTGGGGAACCGCACGAAATCGAAAGGAAGGAGTGCTTGCTCGGTCATTAATCAATCTTCAGAGGACATACCTATGATCGTGGACGCTAAAGGCAAAGGTATATCCATCAAATTTGAAAACTGTCAAAATATTGTTTTACATGTTCATGAAAACTACTTCTAATATCATTTGGTATCTAACGTATTATGCTTTCGTAACTAACGTATTGAATTATGGTAACTAAGGTTATATTAGTAACTGAGGTTTTATGTAGGTTTTGGTACGTTTATGATGTTAATAATCATCAATAAAGATTTAATATGAAAATGTCTCAATCTTCAATGATACGATGAAAACAATAATGCTCATTTAGCCGATATGCATTTCGTTTATGGTCTTGCGGATGGCAATGCGCGCGAAGCAAGACGTATTTACCAGGAGCGATTTCCTAATCGAGTACTGCCTTCAGCTCCAACATTCACCAGTCTCCACCGTCGTTTGGCAGAAACAGGTAGCTTCAAGAGGGCAGCTGATATTATTGGAAGACCACGAGCAGTCCGAACCCCAGAATAGAAAGAAGCTGTTTTGAACGCCCTCGAAGAGGATCCAGAAACAAGTACAAAAATAATTGCTGAAGCTCTCAATTCTACTCAGTCTACAGTTTGGAGAATTATCGACGATCAACAATTTTATCCATACCATATTCAAAGGGTACAAGCTCTTTTGCTACAAGACTTTCCCCAACGCATTACTATGTGTCAGTGGTTTTTGAGAAAATTGGCTGGGAATCCTCCATTTTTAAGATATGTACTCTTCACGGACAAGGCAAACTTTTCCCGAAGTGCTATCACAAACTTTCATATCAACCATGTTTGGGCTCTGGAAAATCCGCACGCAGTTAGTGAAAGACATTATAAGTATCAATTTTCTGTAAATGTATGGGCGGCAATAATTGATAATTACTTGATAGGTCCTTTCTTCCTTCCATTCCGACTGAATGGCGCAACTTACAGAGACTTTTTAGAAAATGAGTTGCCGGGACTACTTCAGAATGTACCATTGGAAATTCGTATCCGCATGTGGTTTTTGCATGATGTCTATCCAAATCGATGGATCGGTAGGGGTGCAGAAGAAACTAACCAGGTGTGGGCACCAAGTTCCCCAGATCTAAACCGGCTAGATTATTTTATCTGAGGACATTTGGATTCACGAGTTTATGAAACTCCAGTAGCGAACGAGGAAGATCCAAGAAATCGAATAGTAGACGCCTGTGAAACAACAAGAAACACACCAATAATTTTTGAGCGGGTACGAGATTCAATGACTAGGAGACTGAATGCCTGGATCTTTGCTGAAGGTGGACACTTCGAACAATTTATTTGAATACAATTTAGTTTCTTTTATTTTATTTTATTCTACATATTGAAAATTTCTTGAAATAAAATGTTGATATTTCTTGCAAATTTTATTAAACCTAGTACAGATTTTGCACCCTTGATACAAAAATAACTCTTTCAAACGAGTTAAAATAACTAGAATAAGTGGCGCCCCCTACAAAAAAACGAATCCACCTACTTAAACATCAAATTCATTTCCTAAGCATTCTTGTGGAAAATGCAAAATAATGGTAATGACTTCAACACGCATCGATTATCAAGTAATCGACTTCACATTTTCAAGTCCAAATAACAAGAAAACGGTTGCTTATAGCGACTTGTAACAGGGGTATCTTTTTCACGTAGATATGATAGGGAAATTGATTTTTCTACTGAAAAATGAGCTAGAAGTACGCTCAAAAAACTAATGAATCTTCAAAAAGAAAAAGACGTGTATGTGACGCCTTCTACGAGTGAGAGCAATAATAACATCAGATTCGAATTCGACACCTCAAAAAACCTCTAAATACAAATTTTTGTTTGATTTAGGTCAGTATTTCAGAAATTATATAAAAAAAAACGAAAATAAAAATAAAAATTGAACACCCTTCATCTTGGAAACGAAGCGTTTCCGGATATATATTTATTTATATTGGAATATTGTGAGCAATCACCTCCTGGAGTTTGAGAAAGTATTTTTGAATCACCCTGTACAGTGACCGGCAGAAATTCCGCATCATATGGAAAATTATTTTATTAATGAATTTTGACAAATATCGATACGTGCAATCGCTTCTGCATCAAAACAAACCCCAAAAGACGTTGTACAGTGCCGTTAATTTTTTCGTGTTTGGCGGGAATTTTTTATTTTTTTTAGTTATGACTCAACACACTTATTTGTAAAAAATATCCAAGAATGTTATCCGAAAAAGTTGTTCGAAACTACTTTTTATAGCAATGTAGAAGTTTTAAAAAAAACTGAGATAAAAAAAAATGTAATAAACAAAAATCAATTTGGAAAAATTCACTTCTGACGAGGAAACTCATTAGTAAAGCCAACAGTATTATTCCAAATAATATTTTGTAAAGGTTCGCAAGCTGTTTCTATTTTATTTGGAGAAAATCTTTAATCTGTGAATTTGCCATGTGTTCAGCTGCTTTATAAGAGGTCACTGAAATATCTTCAGGATATTATAATCCCGATACTGTTAATTATTGATGAAGGACCATGTATCTACACAATATTAATTTGATTTAATTTTTGACATAACAAGAACTTAAAAAAAGTTTACTTTTTATTTTAAAACACTTTATAATAAAATTAGAAGCTGAAATAATAATAAACCAAACAATATGATACATACTCGAAACTTTGTAATTGTCCATTGATTGATGACAGGCAACACATGAAAATGACATATTTATGCACAACGAAAAAGATAACCGTAATTAAAAAACAACCGAACATATTTCAAACGCCTCCAATGAAAATAAAGTTGGGGTCCGGACAGGTTACCATAATTTTCCTTGAATGAATACTCTTTCAGTTTATGTGCCCAACTATCTAAATTTTCGTCAGATCTTTCAAAAAATGCCCTTTTCCAGAGAAATGGCACGAATTTTTCTTCCAACAATTCACAGAAACAGAAGCGAAAATTCAGTCCAGCCTAATCTGCAGAATGAATATCCTTCGCAAAGTTCATGGGCTCATTGTCTACAAATCTCTCCTATAAAAAGATATCATACAGGAGCAGCATGGTTTTTTTTTCTGGAAACCAATCTTATTCTGTATATCGATTATATCGAGTTGGTTTTCAATATTTTTGTTAGATTGATCACCGACGGAATTGATCCGGATCCGATTCGCCAACTTTTTGCCGGATATATCTCGAATCATTTATCCAAAGGGAATGTATTTCGAATCCCGTTGGAAACGAGGAAGATTGTGCTTCCAAATCCACTTTCTGGTGTATCTTGCAAATGGAATCTACAATAACTATGTTTGCTTTTCCGAATAAGAATTTTCCGCTTTCCGCAAATGTGGGTGTGAAGACAAACAGTGGTCAGACCGCAAGAAAGAACAAACAACAAAGAACTCCCTCTGGAATATAATGAATTCCTATGCAAACACTGAAGAAAATGCGTACAGAACAGGGACGTGCATCGAGCAAGGAATTTCGAATTTTAGTTTTTCTGTAAATTTAATTGATTATTTTTTGACATTTCTAGAAACCAATGAAAACTTTCAATTCAAATCAATCATGTACGTTTTGACCAATAAAAACCTTATTATAGTGAGAATAATCTACCCAGAAACTTACCGCAGGAATAATTTGAGGTATTTTTTTTTTATTCTTTGACAAGCTATATTTTTAATTTTGCGTCTATCATCAATTCGCATAGAAAGTGAGAAATGAATCAAAACCGATTTAGTTTATTATATTATTTTGCAAAGAAGTGTGTTTGGGATCGTGAATTCAGGATATAATTTACAGAATACCACACGAGAGTTCGATAAAGTAGAGAATAATTCTTCAGATTTCTTTCTCAAACTTGTTGTCTTTAGGCAATAACCACTTGAGCCCGTCGGGCTCTCGTATCTATTACCTGGCAACAAGTTTGATGTGCAATCGCTTCTGCATGAAAAGAAACCCCAAGAAACGTTGTACAGTGCGGTTCATCTTTTCATGTTTGGCGGGGTTTTTCTTTTTAATTATCCCTCAAAACACTCTCATTTGAAAAAATATCAAAAAAGTTGTTCAGAACGACATTTATGTACATGTACATGTTTTGAAAAAAATCTGAGATAAAAAATCAATTTGGAAAAATACATTTCTGACAAAAAATTTCATTAGTAAATCCAACAGTAATATTTTAAATTATATTTTGTGAAGATTCGCTTGCTATTTCTATTTTATTCGAAGGAAATTTGAAATCTGTGAATTTGCCATGCGTTCAGCTGCTGCATGAGATGTCACTGAAATATCTCCGGGACATTATAATTCCGATACTGTTTATTATCAATGGAGGTCCTTGTATCTATACAATTTTAATTTGAATTTTTTATTCGAAAAAACTTGATTGATTTTTGGCAAATTGTTGGAGTTATACATAGCTACAATATTATCATTGTTGTTGCGTGCAAGGACAGATTTCCTCATGTTCGAAGAGGCCATGAAACAATCGAATAATAATGCTAATATGTTATTGAGAGTTGTCAAACGATTTAGCAGTGTTATTATTTATCCAGGTATTTCTATTCATTTTTTAGTATAGTAAATTTCATTTTTTAGTACTATAGAACCGAGGAAAGGAGATGTGTCATCATGGACTGGCATGTCAGTATCTTCTTTCACTGTTAGTAAAACCAAGCGTAACCCTAAGGCTCTTTTTCTTTGGACTTCGAAATAGTGGGCGACAGCCATTCACGAATTTATAATTCTGGTTGGTAAAGGACTACAGACCGGTCCATAGCCCTTGCCATTATAGTGTTTCTCGAACCATAACCGAGAGGAAATTTTGATCAAGAATTTGGAAAACAAAAATAATTATTTTTATCGAGGATGCAGCTTCGCTACACTGTATGGATAAGTAGGGATCCCATTACTCCAGAGAGTGCCTGGGACGCTTTAAACGCGAGCATGGACTGGCAGCAGAAAAAGGCACAATAAAAAGAGCCGAGTCAAACACAATCATTCCAATTTATATTAAAAATATCGTTGAGTCATGATTTATTGCGCTGACTATTGCAGAATCAGTGTTCTTGCCATTCAGTACTCAGGAATTGAATTGAAATCCGATACCTGGTTAATGAACGGTGATGAACTTTAAATATGCAGGAAATACCCTATTTCAATAAATATTATACTGAATGATGAATTACTGATGAATAAATGAACTATGGAATTTTGAAATCTGGGCTTGAGTATGTTTAATTTTCATCTTCAGGTCTGGTAAATTGATTCTGAATTTTGAAAATGAAATTATTGCTATATTTCTATCGGGTAATATTTCTCATACTTGACTTGCAATATGCCATTTGGAAGCTCTTGAAAAATTGTGTCCAGAATAGTAAAAATTATTCTTCCAACTGATATCTGTCAAAAATCGAAAAATGTCAAATTTCAAAATTTTGCCAATCAATTATGCTAAATTTATCCGATGGATTAGAACTAAATACGGCAGAGAGTAACACAACAAAAGGATCTTATCAAGTCAGCAATTGGAGCTTTCCACCGTTTCCCAGTCTGTCGCTACGAATGTTTAATTTTTCTCTTGGGCGTTACCATCCGGACGGTCGCTCACCCGGGCTTTGACTAGAACGACCCGCGTTCGATTCAGAATTGTTCAATTGACTGGGGTCGTATATCGTAATTGACCGGTAAATTGACTGTTGAATTGACCGATCAAATTGACTTCCTACAGTCTTAAAAAAATTTAATTCATATTTTATTTCAAAATAACCTTATTCCCACGAGGAACGTATTTACTTCCCGAAATGAATGGAAACTAAACTAGACTATTTCAGAAAATACATTAAATTCAAGAATGAGCGGACCACTGATGACATTTCCAATGGAATAGGTCTGTGGGTTGGACCCTCGGTAATTTACGAAAAAATTTTCCGTATGTGGCAAGTCAATCTATCATGAGTTCACCCACGGCACTATGTAACGGATTTTTCGTTACTTCCTTACACATAACCAATTTCTCATAATGTTTCCGATTATCTTTACGGTGGAACGGGTCAGTAGTCACTGCCGATCGTGAACTGCGGAACAGCGCCGTTATTATCGTCTTCGAACACGTGATCATGAGTTCGTATTCCGTCAAGTTGAACGAGTTTTGTTTTCGTGGCAAGTTTGTCGAGCAGTTGTTTTTTTCATCAGTGTTTGATTTGTTGAAATGTAGTGAATGCGATGTCTCTCCTGCGTCAATGTTACGAATGATTTCTGGTGAGTACTCTCTTTTGGAAAACATTCTTCTTTGCCTCATTCATCTTTATGAGTTCTTAATTAAGACTGGAATAGAAAATCAAATAACTATCTGAATGAAAATGCAAATTTTCAATTTCAGATTTTTTCTTTTGAATTAGGGCCTTTTCAGAATATCTATCAGATGTAGTTCAATGTCCAGCGTGGCTCTAGCCGGGGAAGTAGTTGTTTTCTGTTAGACATTCACAAAAATAACTTCATTTTAATCGTCGATTTTTCAATTCACAGAAAAATCTTTCTATCAATATTCAATTGAGAATGTTTCCCTTTTCAACATTCATCAGTGTGTTTCAATAGAAAAACCAAGAATGGTTTGTGGAAAAAAACGGGTGAACTGTGATTTCGTCGAACCGAAAGGATGATCGATCTCTTTCTTGAATTGAACGTCGAGATAGGCAGGTGTGCTGGGTGGATTGATTTTGGTATGTACGATCTATGAGTTGAATAAGTATCGCTGTTGGAGTTTAGTGGAGTAATATCATTCTCTTTATCTTGCAATTGATGTTGTAGTTGATTATCATTTTCTTCGCTTTTGATATAATTGTAATATTGGAATTCTTGGATATACCTCATGGTCATTTTTTAAGATGAATATTTCGGCCATTTTGGTAAAGCATTTATAGCACATGTTGTGGCTTACCTAACATTTGTTCCGAGTATTGGGAACAAATTTTTTCTTGGAAATCAGTCCTACGCTTTTTTCATTTTTTAGGTGCCAGGTAAGGTAAATTCGAGTGGACTAGCGCTTACTTACCTCACACGACCAGTGGATTGTTCCAAAGATTCCGATTGAAGGGTGTATTCGACTGTTCTGGGACAGTTTGGCAGTGACTAATAGGACGGCTCTTCGGTAAGCAATTTTATTTATTTCATAACTACATGTTTATGAGAGTAATTTTCTTTTCTCTTGAGAAAGAATTGTTTATGGAGAGGGTTGTACCTCTGGCCTAACTGGTCTCAGAACACTCGATTCAATATATGCCTCAAGCATACATTTGATTTCCGTTCAATAAGTTCCTTATATTCATTACTCCATTCAATTCGCAGTGGAGGTTATTTGATTTTTGATCGTTGCAGAATCAATTCATTTCAGCTACTACCTGTCGCCAAGAGCGGGGAGATTCATTCAAATTTTTGAGAATTACCTGTTTTTTCGATTTGAAAAGGGAATTGCCGCCCTATTTCAAAATTATCTTTATCTAAGAGAGTTGTGCCCACTGAAAGACGTGAGGTCTCCCTCTTCAGTTTATCTTTAAAAATTCTTCAATAAAAAGAAATATTTAACATTATCTTTATCTGAGTGAGTCGGGCTCACTGGAAGACGTGTTCTCTCTCTTCTTATCTTAGCTGAAGAGTATACTTTTGCTCTGACTATTATCTTGGTTTATGATCCCTATTTTTTTGTAGCTTACTGGAGTATTTTGGTTATAACGCTATATTTTCCTTTGGCACTTGCTTTAAAATAGTATTTTTGCACTGGCAACATTTGAATATTTTGCTTTAAAATAGTATATTTTGCCTCTGGCAACTTTAGAGTATTTTGCTTCAAAATACTATATTTTTTCTCTGGTAAAATTTCAAGGACATTTTTATATTTCTTTTTGAATACATTTACTCATTCAATGGTTTCACCCTTCTGGTACACCTTATCAAAGCACATCTTATCAAAGCTTACTTCATTTCAAAATTCAACTGAATTTTAAAAGAACGTTTTGGGTGAGGTTTGTTTGTTTGGTTTTGAATTTTGCTCATTGTTAATAATTTTTGTAAATTATTAAAATTAACTTGGGAATTTGAATCCAGAATAGCAGATTGGATTGCTATTTATTATCTTTGTTCTTTCACTGTAATTTTTCAGTCTCTTATATAGACTGAGATTTTTATTGTATGCTATCATTTGCATCTATCTTCTGACTCTAGATTAGAATTTGGATCATAAAACTTGAGGTTCAAAGGATATCCTTCGTTCTCCCTTTTTTGTACATATTTTGATTCCTATCATCTTCTTCGCATGATATATACCACGGAGGTAAGCCATCTACGGAGACGGAAGGACTGGTACCCTGGGAGGTCATACAGCACATCCAATTCAGCACTGATCCGTGAAGATCAACCAAATTCACGCCTGTAAGGGGGTCTAAAACCAAATATAGAACCACCCAGGACCAGCTTCGTCGTAACCACTGAAACCAAGTTCCTTATAGTACCGCTGAGACCAGCAACAAGAAACCAGCCTTCATCTCTCTCCCTTGAAGATCTCCGAAGGTATATCAGTATTTCCAACGACAAGAGGAATCATATTTTGTAAATGTTCAGAGTTTGATCAGAGTAAAAATTATTTGTTTTTTTTATGTAATTTTTCAATTTTTTAAGAGAAGTTCGATACTCTTCTAGTATAATTATTAATATTCATTTTTTCATATCTTGTCCAGTCCATTTACAATTCAGTCTGGAATAAATTTGTTAAGTTGATTTCTTGCATATTTATTTGCCTTCCCAAACAAGCTAGGTGACATTTATTTAATTTTATTTATCTTTGGCTTTTGTCTTTGGCAAGTCTGGCGCCCAACTCTTGAACTAGTCAAGTTTATTGACGTATAATTTTTCTAGTGGCCCAATTTGACAAACTAGGAAAAGTCATTAATTGAACCTTTCTCACGGCCCAACCGTATCCATCTGAGCAGCCTATCGGCAAAGTGATTTCACCTTCTTAAATTTGAATCATATAATTTAAAATCTGGGGTTCAAAAATAAAGGGTGTTGCAACTACTCCAACTGAATTCGGATAATTCCCAGATATAAGTAGTCCGGCAGAATTATGGGAATCTCCGAATAAATATGGAAAAAGAAAAAAAACTATGGGGAATAAATTGTACAGAAGTGATAGTTACTTACAAAAATATTTACTAGGTGTAACAGTTACAAGCCTGTATACGCTAAAGTTAAATTTTCCAATGAGCCTTTCTATTCATCGAAAGAGAAATGATTATTCAGAATCGCTATGCTAACATGTTCATTGTGCTCAATGTCGAGACCATCGCGTTTCACGATCACATGTATCTATCACACACCCCCATTGGAAGTTAAATATGTAACTAATCTTACATAGACTGAGGGTTGAGTTTTCCTCGGGACCAGACCCATATTTCCCGTAATGACATTTGTTGCCGAGAAACTCATCAAGAAGCTTCAAATGGATGTTTCAGCGGAGAGCATCCAAGTTGATGGTTTCAATTTTCATCACCATTATGGAAATGAATCGTAGTTTTCAATTATCTCAGTTTCTCCTTACATGGACTACCTAGTCGCTAATTGAATCAACAGCCGTCTTACCATATGCTACCTCTACGGCTCAGACATACTCGCATTATTACATCGAGAGAACTAACTCCCATAATCGTAAACGGTTGTTTCACCTGAACAAATACAGCGAATTTGAATTATACGTCCCTTTGTGGAGCAAACATTAGCTGCATTGTTCCCTTGTAATAATATTGGGTATTAGATAATTATATTGTAGGAAATGAGGCAGCTCGCCATGGGTGGCATGATTTATTGTTAAGTGATATTAGGTGAGACATCGGATGACGATGAGTGTGATGTTGCGTGTGAAGATGGCGTTTCAGTTGGGGGAAACTTCAAGGGTTTCGTGGTGGTGAAATACCGCTGGACGTTGGAGTCATGCGTGAGTGACATGGATCAGATGAATAATCAATTCCCCTAGTCTCAGTATTTGATAGCAAGTAATTAAAACAATAATAGACGATACATGTTCCAGTGTGTTTTTGGAGAGATTGCTGAAAACAAACGCGAATATTTTCCTCCTTCTGAAAAAAAATGCAAGGAAGGAGGACCTTTAGAAACCTGAAGCCGAAAAGCACTATTTAGTGATCTCAGTGATTTTATTTTTAAACGATTGAAAAGTGGGAACTTTTTCCTTGTTAAAAAATCGTGAGAAAATGGACTAGGAGAACGCATTGACTAAATTTTACAGTTCAACTACCAACGTTTCGGCAAAATCTTCGACTTCTTCAAGGCTACAATGAAAAGTGTGCATAATTACAAAACGATCAAGTAACAGATGTATAAAACATATACCTGATTGAATTGCTGAAAATTGTTTAAAAAAATTATTTGTAAAGTTTGAAATTATGTAAAATACTGGAGAACCCAAACAAATGCCCGAGTTAGTATCCAAAGAACTTGACAAGTTGATAAAATGTGATTTAATAATAATAATAATGTTTATTTATTTTTTATTTATTTATTCATTTATTGTGGGATACAAACAGGACTAGCCCCAAAAAAAATGTATCCTCTAAGTAGTTATAGAAATTACAATAAAAGAAAAAAAATATTAGTATTATATGAGAATTATAAGAAAAATAATTATGAGAAAATAATTATTGGAAATACAAATATATGTGATGAAGATTTATAGGAAAAGCTATTGTTTGAGATACAACTTGGCAGATATTCAGTGGTACTCTAATTGTAAAAAGTGCGTTTTCAGAATGTTTTGGAATTTGTAGAAGCTATTTGCAGATATGTCGATGCTGGTGGAACTTGACAATATATTGTAGGTCTGTGTTATCCTGTGTAGAGGGTTATTAGAAAATAGTTTGTTTTTGCCTGCTCGGTAAAGAATAAAAGAGTTTGGCGAGTATTATAGACTGGTGTAGCATATCTAATCTGAGAAACTATTTCGATTGCATCAATTTTGCTATTTACGACTTTATAAAGAAATTTCACATCTGTAATTTTCCTCCGGTGCGCGAGTGAGATGAGATTTAGTTCTTCTCGAACGTTGCACCTTTCATTGATATGTGGGAAGCATTTCCTGTTTACATGATCAATGAATTTAATTTGAATACTCTCAAGTTTACTTATAAATCTTCAAACTGTGTGTCATAAAATATTTTAATGAATATGAATAAACAGGGTAATCACCGAAGCTGTATTGGGTACAGCTTGTGCGTGATAGATGGTGTGTAGAATTTTATTCACATATAAACATATATATTGGTAGATGTTGAATGTAGTGTGTGAAGAGATAACATGAAAAGTGGACAGGTTTACTGGTTAGGTGAGGCTGGTTGATAACAGCAAAGTGGAATAAGGCACATGAACCAATTCTTGAGAATAGACTGGGAGTTATAACACTATACATGAGGCATACATATGGGACTTTATCATATGGATGAAGACGTAATTTTAAGATATAGAAAACAGATGAAACAAAACTAAAAAAATGTAAAATGTAAAAGTTGAATGAATATAAAATATTAATATAAAACATTGGAAAAGTTAAATGAAAATAAAATATATGTATTATATAAAAAAATATGAGTTACGATGATTATAAATGTGAACAAACACTTTCATTCATAACTATCACATAATGATTACTAGTAGTGTAATAAAGTTCTGAAAACTGTTGAGCTTTTCAGTACTTGAAAGTGAGTGCTTGTTATTTATTGTTAACTATATCGTGTATTATATATCTCTCCGTAACCCTTTCTTTATATGAGTTTTGAATGAGTTGAAGTTTTCGATGGATTTCAAGTGATCTGGTAGGATGTTATATAACTTTGGACTCAAAAAATCAATACTTCGTTGCCTCGCGCTTTCTTCACATTTTGGCACTAAAAAATTAATTTCTCTGCTCCGAGTGTAATGGCTATGTTCGATGTGCTCAATTTTTATTTTTTTTGGTAGATGCCAATTATGATTTTGAGGCTGAAGAGCTGTCTCGGGTCGAAAAGTTGACTTCTTCTATTCAGTGTGTCACCTGAGTAGGTTATTTTTATATCGTATATAATTCTAATTATCCATTTTTGTAAAGTGACAATATTATTTGAATAACAGTCATTTATACCGCCCCATCCTAGGATAGAAATTATAAGCAAAAGAAAAGTGCCTTGTAAACTAATTCACGATAAATACTGTGGACGATTCCCAAAGTAAAATCACCAAATACAATGTACCTAACCTTAACCTGATAATAACATCAAAAATGTGATTTGAAGTGCGCGAATACTGAAATGGAGTACCTGAAAAGACTAACCAAGGAATTAGAACCGAAGATCTGTGACAAAAATTCGAAAATAAGCCTGCTTAACTCGTGTAAAATAGATTTCAATGCTGCGGTAGCTCCACTTCAAGGAGGAGATACAGGAAATGATAAAGTGGAACATCTTCAAAATGCACCAATGAAATATCACTTCTAGAGGTTAGTTCAGCCATCCTTGGCGCAAATAATTCTATCATTACACGTCATCAAGTTGAAGGAACAGCAAATAGAATGGAAAACAGTTTCCCATAGAAAAAGAAAACCTTCTTTGATGGCTGAAAAAAAATAACCAACAAACGAAGACCAGAACTGGCAGATTAACAAACACACCAATAATTGATAGCAACATGGATGGAAGTTGTTCCGTAAGAGGTGCTCCCAAACAGACTTTCCTTATGTTTACAAACTCCATCCGGATATGAAAATAAAAGAAATCAAGGAGTATTTACATAAAAACTTTCCAAAAGTGGAAGTTGCCATTGACGATGAAAATTTTGACAAAGCTTGGAAACCAGAAGTTTTGCCAGCGGATGCGTGGGTTAATCGGTTTTCTTCACAAAATGAGAAAAACGAGCCCCCTAACCTAACAGAAAAAAATTGACCTTACTCGGTTTGAAAAAAAAAATCAAACAAAAAATGCGGGATGAGCGTACTGCATGTCAACATTCAGAATATTACAAATAAAGTTAATGAGATTTTATTATTTTTACATAAGTACGAATATTCGGTTGTTTGTTTTCGTGAACATTGGCTAAACGAAACATGTTTGCGAATGATAAACTTGGGGAATTATATCTCAGCAAGTCATTTTTGTACAGATTCAGGGGAACATGGGGGGACACAATCTCTGCTGAACACAATACCCCATTTCCAACCCATTCATCTTAGTGAATTTTGTTGTAAATTTCATAATGAATTTTGCAGTGTAGAATCAACACAACTATAATAACTTTATACCGTTCCTGCAAATCTGGTGACCTCCGCATCTTTGATTACTCTCGTTTCGGACGTCCAACGTCTCAATGGATTTGAAAGGTTTTCACGGCGTTTCGAATCCTTGTGTGTGCAATCGTCTTCAGGTAAATACTGACAAGCTTAGGAGCTACATTCTCATTTGAATGTCTGTCGGTGCATTGGCGCGTGTAATTCTCCTCTTTGGAGTTCAAAGAGGTTGAAAACTATGTAGAGTTAGTTGAGGAAATGCTTCTTGAAAATTCAGTCTGTAATGTGAGCATAAAAGTAAAGTCATATAGATCACTGTCAACATAACCCAGGACAACAAGGAGAACGCTTTCACCAAGATATAAAAACAATGGAGAACAGGTATCAAGGCAGATGGGACATTCATATGACAGCAGAGTTTGCTGAGGAATAATTCACGATCGTCCAAATCAACTTTACTCTAGAAAATGACTTCAAAGACATATTTCTGAGAGTTTGCGGATTTGTTATTTCACGAGGGAGTTATAATGAATTTTCGATAGCTCAAAAAATATCATATGGTTACATGAGTCGATACAAAAGAGGTATGATCATTCAAAGAAGATATTGTTATATTGAAAAGGGAAACATTCTCAATTGAATATTGATAGACAGATTTTTCTGTGAATTGAAAAATCCACGATTAAAATGAAATCATTTTTTGTGAATGTCTAACAGAAAACAACTACTTCCCCGGCTGAAGCCACGCTGGACATTGAACTACATCTGATAGATTTCTTAACATGTTTTTTGGGTAACCTTCCACAGTCTGGAAATGAAAATATAATCAGGAAAATCTATACAAGTGTAGAAAGGGCAAACTGATTAGTTCACCCCGATAAGTTATTGCGTTCACCAAATTATATTTCCTATGGAAAAATGATTCAATTTGTCAATAACTTGCCGTTTTCTGAATTTGCCTATCAAAAATTTTTTTAAAAAATTCAAAAGATACTTCTCTATATAGTTTTTGCTTGACGTTTCGGGGACTATATCTGCCCCCGTTCTCAAAATCTTCTAAATCTCCTTTAATTGTTTTATAATTCGGATATTTGCTCGCAGAGTCTTTTTTGCTTTTTCAACTGACGGATGTCAATTGAGATCTGCCAAAAAAGTTTGAGATTGACGTATTGCTCATTTGATATATGGGGTGTTGTTCGGATCAGTTTATTAGCATTCTACCATATCTCACTTCCTCTCTGAGTAGAGGTAACCATGTAAGATCCATTTCAACAGAATTTGTTGAAAAGCAGTTGTTATTGGAAAGAAGAATACAGGCCGTTTCTTTCAATTTTCTCCTCTCTTGATGTGGTTTTTTCATCAAGATTTTTGTCCTATTCCATTCAATCGTATGATCGCCATTGGATGTGAGGATATGTTCTGCAATTTTTGATTCAGTTATTTGTCGATTTCTGATGTACCTCTGATGTTCACTTTGGCGCACTTCCAATGGTCTTGACGTTTCATCTATATAACTATCACCACAAGAACAAGGTATGTTGTAAACACAATTTTTGTTACTTTCTTCTGCGTTTTTTGGTTTTGTTTATCTTAGTATAGATCTCAGTGTGTTTGTTGTTCTAAATGATGTTCTCACATCATACCTATGTCCAATTCGTTTGATCTTTTCAGATAATCCGGGGACATAAGGTATTATGTTGGTTGTGAAATGTGTAGGTGGTGGGAGTACTCCTGTTGGTTGTGTTAATTGGTTGTTTGATGGGTTTTTGTTTTCAATGTCAGTGATTGTTTTTTCTACAAACTGATCTGGATATGCATTTTTTTCGAGAACAGATTTTATGAGGTTTATTTCTTCCTGTAGATTCTGGTTGGAATTGCAAACCGTTTGGGCTCGATTATAGAGACATTTAACTATGCCTTTTTTCACACTGGCATGATGGTTTGAGTAATAGTGTAGATATCGATTGGTATGCGTCTTCTTTCTGTGTACAGATGTTTCGATTCGGGATGATGATTTTTGGATCATGACATCTAAAACGGAAGTTGGTTGTTTTGTTCTGATTCTAATGTGAATTTGATCGTCGGTTCTTGACCGTTTATATGATCCAAGATAATGTTTAATTCTTCTTCACTTCGATTCCAGATAGCGAAAACATCATCCACGTATCTCCCCCATATTTTTGGACCGTTGTGGAATGTTCCAACGAAATATTCTTCAAAATATTCCATGAATATGTTACTTAAAATGGGTGACAAAGGAGAACCCATCGCCATACCAAACTCTTGTTGGTAAAATTCGTTCTTGAATTGGAAATATATTTTTTCTGTGCATAGTTTGAGTAATTTTATGATGGCATTGACATCCAGTTTTGTTCTTGTCCTCAGTGATGTGTCATTTTCTAATCTTTCTTTCACTATTTCTAGAGTTTTATCAATAGGGACATTAGTAAACAAATTTTGTCACCCATTTTAAGTAACATATTCATGGAATATTTTGAAGAATCTTTCGTTGGAACATTCCACAACGGTCCAAAAATATGGTGGAGATACGTGGATGATGTTTTCGCTATCTGGCATCGAAGTGAAGAAGAATTGAACATTTTCTTGGATCATATAAACGGTCAAGAACCGACGATCAAATTCACATTAGAATCAGAACAAAACAACCAACTTTCGTTTTTAGATGTCATGATCCAAAAATCATCATCCCGAATCGAAACATCTATACACAGAAAGAAGACGCATACCAATCGATATCTACACTATTACTCAAACCATCATGCCAGTGTGAAAAAAGGCATAGTTAAATGTCTCTATAATCGAGCCCAAACGGTTTGCAATTCCAACCAGAATCTACAGGAAGAAATAAACCTCATAAAATCTGTTCTCAAGGAAAATGCATATCCAGATCGTTTGTGGAAAAACAATCACTGACATTGAAAACAAAACCCATCAAACAACCAATTAACACAACCAACAGGAGAACTCCCACCACCTACACATTTCCCAACCAACATAATACCTTATGTCCCCGGATTATCTGAAAAGATCAAACGAATTGGACATAGGTATGATGTGAGAACATCATTTAGAACAACAAACACACTGAGATCTATACTAACACAAACAAAACCAAAAAAACGCAGAAGAAAGTACCAAAAATTGTGTTTACAACATACCTTGTTCTTGTGGTGATAGTTATATAGGTGGAACGTCAAGACCATTGGAAGTGCGCCAAACTGAACATCAGAGTAACATCAGAAATCGACAAATAACTGGATCAAAAATTGCAGAACAGATCCTCACATCCAATGGCGATCATACGATTGAATGGAATAGGACAAAAATCTTGATGAAAGAACCACATCAAGAGAGGAGAAAATTGAAAGAAACGGCCTGTATTCTTCTTTCCAATAACAACTGCTTCTCAACAAATTCTGTTGAAATGGATCATACATGGTTACCTCTACTCAGATAGGAAGTGAGATATGGTAGAATGCTAATAAACTGATCCGAACAACACCCCATATATCAAATGAGCAATACGTCAATCTCAAACTTTTTTGGCAGATCTCAATTGGCATCCGTCAGTTGAAAAAGCAAAAAAGACTCTGCGAGCAAAAATCCAAATTATGAAACAATTAAAGGAGATTTAGAAGATTTTGAGAACGGGGGCAGATATAGTCCCCGAAACGTCAAGCAAAAACTATATAGAAGTATCTTTGAATTTTTAAAAAATTTTGATAGGCAAATTTAGAAAACGGCAAGTTATTGACAAATTGAATCATTTTTCCATAGGAAATATAATTTGGTGAACGCAATAACTTATCGGGGTGAACTAATCAGTTTGCCCTTGCTACACTTGTATAGATTTTCCTGATTATATTTTCATTTTCAGACTGTGGAAGGTTACCCAAAAAACATGTCAAGAAACGTTGTTCCTCCACAAAAAACCACATTCATTCAATAATCTGATAGATATTCTGAAAAGGCCCTAACTCAAAAGAAAAAATCTGAATTTGAAAATTTGCATTTTCATTCAGATAGTTATTTGATTTTCTATTCCAGTCTCAATTAAGAACTCATAAAGATGAATGAGGCAAAGCAGAATGTTTTCCAAGAGAGAGTACTCACCAGAAATCATTCGTAACATTGACACAGGAGAGACATCGCATTCACTAGGTCTTCAATACATTTTTGTCGATGAAAATCTATTTCACGCTTCCACGATCATCAGGAAGACCGGAAGAAATGGGAAACACATTTTCAAGAAGCAATCTCACTTTGCAAAGATGGAAAAAGTAAGAATCATTTCTTTTGGAGAGACACTTTGGAATTAGTGTTTTCTGACATTAAAACCTGTCATGGGGTATGATAGATTGATTTGTTGAAAATATAAACAGGACGTTCATAAAATCAGATGTGGAATCATCTGCGACTGAAAGATAAACTTTTGTCACTATCTTCCATCGTCAAGATAACCTCTTGTGGGGTATTCATGTTGAAAAGGGAAACATTCTCAATTGAATATTGATAGAAAGATTTTTCTGTGAATTGAAAAATCCACGATTAAAATGAAATTATTTTTTGTGGATGTCTAACAGAAAACAACTACTTCCCCGGCTAAAGCCACGCTGGACATTGAAGTACATCTGATAGATATTCTGGAAAGGCCCTAACTCAAAAGAAAAAATCTGAATTTGAAAATTTGCATTTTCATTCAGATAGTTATTTGATTTTCTATTCCAGTCTTAATTAAGAACTCATAAAGATGAATGAGGCAAAGAAGAATGTTTTCCAAAAGAGAGTACTCACCAGAAATCATTCGTAACATTGACGCAGGAGAGACATCGCATTCACTAGGTCTTCAATACATTTTGTCGACGAAAATCTATTTCACGCTTCCACGATCATCAGGAAGACCGGAAGAAATGGGAAACACATTTTCAAGAAGCAATCTCACGTTACAGATAAACTTTAAGTTAGAATTTCCATTTTGAGGACACTTTGAAATTAGTGTTTTCTGACATTAAAACCTGTCATGGGGTATGATAGATTGATTTGTTGAAAATATAAACAGGATGTTCATAAAATCAGATGTGGAATCATCTGCGACTGAAAGATAAACTTTTGTCACTATCTTCCATCGTCAAGATAACTTCTTGTGGGGTATTCATGTTGAAAAGGGAAACATTCTCAATTGAATATTGATAGAAAGATTTTTCTGTGAATTGAAAAATCCACGATTAAAATGAAATTATTTTTTGTGAATGTCTAACAGAAAACAACTACTTCCCCGGCTGAAGCCACGCTGCACATTGAACTACATCTGATAAATATTCTGAAAAGGCCCTACACAAAGAGTCTGATTAACAAGTTAAAAAACGGGTTAATACTTGTTCCCTGTCCTAAAAATATGTGCGTCGGCTCATTTAATTCGGAATGGCGTCTAGAAAAAAGTATTTCCAGCATTTATTAGCATATAAAAAATTGCAATTGTTACTAACAAAATAGGATGAAAAAAAAAAGATAATCAGTTTTTCGTTGATAACTCAGAAACTATTGATATTTGAGAATTTTTGCAGAAAGATCCTCAACACCGCTGGAGACAGTATATCACAAAAATAATTTGTTTATAGTATTAAATATCAATTAATTTTTTTTTAATTTGGTGTCTTCAGAACACTTGAAAAAATAAAGCCCCGTTGGAAAAAAAAATTTGTCGATTTTTCAAAAAGTTATACGATTGTTAATTAAATTTTTTTTATCAAATCTCGGTTTTTACGAAAGTCGACATAAAAGTTTAAATAATTGACCTATAAATTGTTTGCTCCTTGGAGCCCTTCTCATATACATACTTAACAAGATCACGTGATAAAAGTTTATTAAAGTTTTATATTTTGCTCGTTATAATTTTTTTAAATAAACAAAATATGAAATATTAGAAAAAGTTGTTGAAAAAAACTTTGTTGACAAATGTTATTCTACAGCTGTTTTTGCAACTCAATTTGAAAAAAACGGACCATTTCATTGTCAAGACAAAATGATAAGATAAAAAAAACCTTTAATAAATTTTTCAATTGTTTATAATAGTTTTTTATATTCTATTTGTTTAAATAATTGATTGAGATTTTGTTTTCTTTGAAAATCATAATTGGCATTTCTCTATAGGTGAACAATTTTTTTTTTATCAAACATTTCATTGTTAATAATTTGTTATGAACAATATGAGACCCTCGTTTTATTTTTCTGCTGGAAGTAAAAAAAATGACAAAAACAGATATTTATAACAAAGTACTGAAAAATTTGTCTACAATTTTCTATAACATTTTAAAATATTACACGATACCGAAATCAAAGTGGCCTCTCAATTTTTCAAGTAACAAATAGATATAACTTCTAAGTTATAAGAGATACGATAATGGATATTCGGGACATTTTTGTGAGAGAATAATCGATTTTGAAACGGATACGAATCCAAGTTTTCAACTATTGCTGATCAGCTGTTACATGCATTTGTTCATAAAAATTCTATATATTTTTTCACATTTTCGTGCATTTTTTCACTAATAACTTGTTAAAAAATGAAAATACAGCTGTGAACCAGACAATTTTGTTTAGTGAAAAATATCTGCCAAATAACGTTAACATCATATCCATATCTCTTATAGTTCAAATTATAAACGTATTTTAATTAATATTCATCTAACTCGTGTTCCGTTATATACGATATTTCATTTTATATCACAGCAGTCATTTATATTTAGCAACATCTTTTCTTTCTATTTATTGTAATGGATTATAGTAGCTTCTAACTGAAGGTGCCTCTATCAATTTTTTAACAAGTTATAAGTCGAAAAAAGTACAAAAATGTAAAAAAAAATAAATTATGAACAAATGTATGTAATAGATGATTAGCAATAGTTACAAATTTGGATCTTCATCTATTCCAAAGATTGATTAATCTCTTATAATTTAAAAGTTATATATATTTGTTTCTTGAAAAATTAAGAGGCCACTTTGATTTCGGTATCGTGTAATATTTAAAAATGTTATACAAAATCAAAGACAATTTTTTTAGTACTTTTTATATATGGCTATTTTTGTCATTTTTTTACTTCCATGAAAAAGATAAACCAAGTGTCACAAATTGTTTATAACAAATTTTTAACTTAATAAACAATGAAATAATTGTTGAAAAAATAAATTGTTAACCTATACAGAAATGCCACTATGATTTTTAGAAAGAAAAAAATTTCCTAACTAATTATTTAAACAAACTAAATATAAAAAACCGATTATAAACAATTACAAATTTCATTCGTGGTTCTTTTCAAATCATCATTTTGTCTTGGCAATAAATTGGTGTTTTTTTTTTATATATTAATACTTGTCTATTTGATTATGAACAATTTCTTAACAAAAGACATAAACATTTGTTTTCCTACGTTAATCAATGCCATTGTTAGATGCAAAAATAGTGTATAATAACATTTGTCAACAATTTTTTTTTTATATTTCATTTTTTGTCCATTTAAAAAATTATAACAAACAAAATATGATCTTTTAATAAATTTTTATCACGTGATCTTGTTAAGTATGTATATTAGAAGGGCTTCAAGGAGCAAAAAACTTATGTCAATTATTTAAACTTTTATGTTGGCTTCTGTAAAAACAGAGATTGGATAAAAATTAGTTAATTAACCATTGTATAACTTTTTGAAAAATCGACAATTTTTTTTTTCCAAAGGAGCTTTAATGTGTGTGTGTGTGTGTTTTGATGACACCATAATTTTTTCGAAATTTTAAATTTATATTTAATACTAAAAGAAAAATGTTTTGTGTGAGTTACTGTCTCCAGCGGTGTTTCCATTATAAATAATGGAGATAGAACACCGGGAGTTCAGACTTTTCTTTTGGAAATTTCCTCCTTTTTGAGGGTCTCTTTTGAAAAGTTCTTCCAAATTATTGACGAAAAACTGAATATCATTTTTTTTTCATCTCATTTTCTTAATAACAATTGCAATTTTTCCTGTGCTAATAAATGCTCAAGATACATTTTTCTAGACGTCATCCCGAATCGAAAGTGCTGTCGCACATATTTTTAGGACCGGGAACCAAAATTATCCCGTTTTTTACCTTGTTAATCAGACTAAAATGGCATTTTGTGACCAACTACACGCATGGGTTAACAAAACGACGTGCCTAGTCTGGGTAATTTTTGATGTACACTTTGTAACGCTTTTATTGAATTGGTATATTACTTCACGGACGCTTTGTAATATGATGTCTTCCCCACCATCAGGTTTGATCACAGGAAACAGCTATTGCATACCATCAAATGGATTCGTTGATGTCATCGAAGGTTGGCTTTCAAAGACATGAAGTAAAACCGCATTGATGCCTCGCAAACAACTGATTGATTATCATTGCATTATAATTTAATTGGAACAGGAGGGGTGCTAGGATGCCCAGACAACAACAATTCCAATATGTAGTAATTTCCAATAGAGTGAACAATACTGCCGGTGTAATGGCAATAATGGAAATAGAAATTAACTACGCTTCATCGAGATACACTCTCATGTCGGCCACCGTATCAGGATTGGTTGTATACAGTGAGAACTGAAAGTCGGTCGCACACCCCCCACACCGTTAATTTTTCATTTCAAATATCACCAAAAATGTTGAAGACCACAGTTTTAGGGTTTCATTCAAACTCTTTGATGGCTCAAGTTTTATTCATACAGGGTGTATCAAAAAGCGCAGCGACTAAGTACTTATTTTTTTAGAGACACCCTATATATAATTGGATTTTAGGATTCTCCGTAAACTTTTGAACAAGTTTGATAAGTAGTGTTATATAAAAAAAGGTAATAGTTTCGGAATTATGAGCACTATTATTATTTTGACTACTTTTGCACCAGTTCGGTAAGAAAACCGTAACAAATGAAACAAAATGGATTCCACTTTCCTATTCCAACTTTTTGGAAGCTAACTACTGATGGGAACCCACAGAAAAGCTAAAAATAAAGAGAGTTGTCACCTGCAGTAAAAGTTGGCACCACGTTTAGAGACTGGCGACATATCTCGCAACTGGCCGAAGTAAGTTAGTACGGTTGTTAAAGCAAATTTCTCTTTAATTACCGATTGAGATGAGGCGAGTGTTTTAAATGTGTTACTTTTATATGGTTGATATGGTATAGATTTTTCAAGTGATTGATTTGCCATTCTTGTATTTTATATGAATGGTTGTATCATATGAAATACAGGAATGACAAATCGATCACTTATAAAATACATACAGAAATCGATTCACAGAATCTGTTGATTCCTTCGTGGTTAAAATAAAGTTTCAAAATAAATCTTAATTTCATGAAATCACGAACAGAATTGAATTTCCTATGAAACAAGAATAATAAGTTGGACGATATAAGAAACAAATTTTTTTATTATCTAGGACAAGTAATGACTACAAACAAAACATTAATAAAACTCTGAAATTTCAACAAGCTAATTTAACCATATTTCAGTCGCCAATATTTTGTCGAATGAACAGGTGGTGTTGAGGTAAGGTGATATTTTCCGTGTTTCTTCATAGAACTTATGAAATAATTGGGTTTGTGTCTTATCTTTGGGGAGTACTGATATCAATTCAATTTTTAATAATTTGAATAGTTTTATATCATATAGACAATAGAGATTTTGTCGTGACAAAAATACTACCAGGAAACCGACTGTGCCATCATATGAACGACGATCCGTAGTTATATCCTGTTATGTTTCCTACTCTCAACTGTCATTGCTAAATTTGTTATAAACATTTAAAAGCTTTTTTTAAATTTTTTATCGTTTTTGACATGTAACTTGAAAACTAATAAAGCAATTTCAATACTCTCAATGGATTTGGGGTCGTAGATCATGATTTCTTTCAGCTCAAAACTTACTTATTTGGAATTAACAGATTAAGGCGAACTAACTAAAAAGTAGAAATTACATTACTAATAAAAAAACTTTTCAAATACAAGCTTCTATGTAAGCCGTGTACTAAACCACATGAAATAAATTTAAGTCATCGCTGAAAATGATTTATATATTTTTTGTTGAATTATTTGGTTTCAGAAAGCTTGTCCCACGAATTGTAATCAAATTAATACTTCGACAAGTTGTTACTTACGAACCATTCTTTGTTCAATATGATTAATTGGTATCTACTTTCATGAATACTTTGTAAAAATCAAATATTTCCACAAGTTCCCACTTACTAACTAATAACTGCCCAATCAAATCAATTGGTACCAACTTTTATTAACACTTCGCGCGACAAGCTTTTTGAATCCAAATAATTTAACAAAAATAATTATCAGCGGTGACTTAAATTTATTTTATGCGTTTTAGTACATGGCTTAAATAAAAGCTAGTCTTTAAAATGTATTTTTTATTAGTTATTTTTCATAACTAATTCAATTAATTTTTTCAGGAACATGAATTCCATTGCATCATTAGATTTTGCTCTGATTATATATCATAAGCATTCGAATTGATTTTATTTATCTCATGTTGATATGGTATTATAATACTGTGTATATTTTCTGATACATTTTTTACTCCCTATTTTTGCGAAAAGCACTTGTCTTTACACTTATCGCTAAAACACTTCTATTCACCACATGCTATTAACCTTTTTGACTAAAGTTTATCATTGTTATATTCTACGTACTAATGATCATCTATAAAATGCCCAAAATCCCTTCGAAAGTGGCGAATCACTCTGTCATGATACTTCGAAACACAACGGCTTCAGATTCGTGACATATCACTAATACCCTGCATTTAAAGGAAACAACTCCAACCAAACATCTTATTTGGAGCGAGCGCAAACAGAAAGTTTTCCGTATTGCTAACAATACTGAACCAAACTTTAATCAGTTGTAGTGAGCAAATAGAAAGTTGCTAGCTGTTTGCCGCATGGCTTTATTTACTTTATCATTATCGTCAGGATTCAAATGGGGCCTGGTCGATCTTTCAGGGTATGCATTCAAGTATGATGCAAGTTCTTATACTCTAATGGAAATTATGAATGATTGACTTCGTGAAAGTTCACTTACGGGATTGATATGGAAGTATGATATTCTATTCCCTTTGATATTTTCGTGGATTTATTTTCCACTTTTCGGTGCTCCCGTCCTCAAACCAATACCATTTCTGAAAGTTGAGAATTATTGCTCAAATTTGTGAGGATTTTTATGGCCCATGAGTAATTTTCTGAGTAACGGCCAATTGTGAGTAAATTGTGAGCTATCAAAGGTCAGAGGTCAGCGAGAACATTTGAATTGATGATTTGAAAACTACTCATCATTGAAAATAGTTTATCATTTCCCATGAAATAATTCGAAAATATTTCCGCCACCATTGAATGTTCAACCTAGGTCTTGATTTTTTGTTCTTGCTTGGTTGTGTTGGTACTGTTAGTTTTCAACTTTGAATTATAGATAGCTCGGTCCTCGGTGTTGATCTATGGTGTATGTATGTGTAATATAATGGTCACTTTACCTGCTTTCAAACATAGATACATTGGTAATAAGAAGGAGAGATCTCACCGAAAAACAACAAAACAAGAGTAGAACTATATTGTCTTCCTCCTACATTAGGCAATCAACTAGACCCAGAAGACTGGGATTGGAAATTAATAGATAATTCTTTAGAGCCAATTCAAACTTCACTCCCACCTGCTCCAGAGAAACTTCTCAACACCATTTTTTGCAATTGCAAAAAGGGTTGTAATGCAAACTGTGGCTGTGAAAAAGTTGGACTATTCTGTTTACCAGTATGTACCAATTTTCAAGGCCAATCTTGCTCCAACAGATGACAATTATTATGGTATCAATGAAGAGACACTGCATATTTCTAAGAACAATTCACAGAGATCCAGCAAGAAGGAGACGAAGAAGTAGAAGACAGCGAAAGAGACATTACTGTTGAAGTACTATCAAGATTTTCAGTAAGACTTAAATTTTCTCAAAATCAACAATAATTCGCTCCACTTCAATTATTCCCAATAGTACAATTTTTGAATCAATAGAATTGTTCGAAATCCTCTATTCATACTTATTTGTTGATGGGCATAATAACAAGTCAAGAAAACGACATGAAGTTTTGATCGTCTGTCAGAATCTGATATTTTTTCCTGTTTCTGGAACCAATACGTTATTAGCTGTATCATTTAGCGACATTCGCCTGGTTAGAAGAAATTCGGTAAGTGTTCATCAACTGCCGAATTTATCTTTTTCCAAGTTTTCCATTCCCATATAGACAAGAATTCTGTCTAATAAAACTGAATCACAATAGATCGTGGAGTTTGCCTACCGGGCAAATCACGTCAGAAAAAATGCGCCAAGAACACTACCTCACAGGTGGTGTGGAAATGTGTCAATGGATATTCCTCAAATAACTTACAGGATTAAACCATGCATGTACTATTTTGTGTCTCATATCTTATGTTCATTCTTTGCACTGTTCCTCGTCAATTTCGTTGAATGTTTTGATAAACTGATACTTATACTATCTTGAGAATTATTATCTATAATAGTTGATTGCCTTGTGAATGGTTTCTGTTGGGCAATAAATGCTCAATATATTTATTTATTTATATTATGTAAGAAACTTCTTCAACTTCTGGAATCGCGATATCTCAGCATTTGTGATTCGTAGGATAAAAAAGTGTTAATACAATTTTTGTAGACAATTGTATGATCTATTGTTAAGATAACATTTTCCGTTTACCAGAAAAATGCAAAATCAAATGCTTTTGACCTTTGACCTTGAATAATTTTTTTAGCAGATGTAGAATCAGTGAGAATTTTTGAGATTTTATTTGTACTAGTGTACCTGAGACCCGTACCAATTTCCAGCTCTAGGCGAATTATTGTCAATTGAAATTTTCAATTTGGCTGGGGTATTCAATTACATGCCTGTTTCAACGGGTGTAAGTTGGGGTGGAAATGGGGGTGCGACCCATTCAAAATGGAACCACTCCTGTAGAATATGCATTTTTGGGTAAATCTAATTTTTTTTTCAATATTGTGCATCAAAAACTGTATCTTGACACAAATTTTCATAACTTTAGTTTCATTTCCAAAGTACTCTATGATTTTTTTTCATTGTCAAAAACAGCAAAAATTTATTAGGCAATTTTTGTTTTTAAATTTGACTGCACCATTGGATTCGTAGCCGTTATGAATGAAAACCATCAAAATTTCATAAAAAAATTGATTTAGTACAATACCTATGCCTAATGTATTAGTTCAGCTTTCCTCAAATTATTGATCCCTTCTCTGAAAGCTTGTTTCGATTGAGTTTTGCAGAATTCAAAAGGAACATTTTTTGTCCTGCTTTCTGTTTTATTATTCAATAAATAATTTTGATACTTTAAAACTTGATTCGTTTCATTTCGTTTTTATCGGCTATGGAAAACTGCATAACTTGAAAATTGATGTGATTCATATTTTCGAATGAACTTATAACCTAAACTTAAATAAATTATTTTAAGGAAATATAATTTACAAATCCAGTATTACAAAATCGCTTCCACGACAAATCGCTCACATTATCATACTTTCAGGAGTTATAACTGTGGAACAGAATGAGCTATTGACTTCGGATTTTCACTGTTCAAATTCACTGGTGTTCTACTTTGTATCGGCAGTGTTGCCAGATTTCAAATATGTCTATAATCTAAATAAAAATTATAATCAAATACTTCGTTTCCAAAATTAAAGTTGTTGTAACTTCGTTGTTAACCAATATTTTTAATTTTTTTATTTTCATGGTTTCTATCCATAACTACTACAAATCCAATGGTGTAGTCGTATTTCAAAACAAAAATTGCCTAATGAACTTTTGCCGTTTTTGACGAAGGAAAAAGACCATAGAGTGCCTTGGAAATGAGACTAAAGTTATGAAAATTTGTGTGAAGATACAGTTTTTGATGCTCAATATCATTTTTTTTGAGAATGATTAAAAATGCGTATTCTACAGGGGTGGTTCCATTTTAAATGGGTCACACTATATATGAAATCATTTGTCGACCAGTCGGAGGGTGAGTTTTGGAGGTGGAAATGTTGAAAAAAATCAGAATTCAGTTTGAACGGCAGTGTAGACACATCCTCCGACAGGGCGAGAAATGATTTCATATATCGAGTGGTATGGATTTCGACCTCATGAATTCGATTCTGCATACGAGAAGATTCTACAGTGCCGTTCAAACTGAATATTGCTTTTTTTCCACATTTCCACCCCCCAATACACACTCTCCGACGGGGCGACAAATGATTTCTTATATCAGGTGGGATGTATTCTGACCTTCTGAATCTGATTTTGCATTCTAGAAAATTGAATTTCGTTTTTTTTTACTTTTCCACCCTCCAATACACACCCTTCGACGGGGCGACAAATTATGTCTTATATCAGGTGGGATGTATTTTGACCTTCTGAATCCGATTTTGCATTCTAGAAAACTGTAATGCCGTTTGAATGAATATTGATTTCATTCAACATTTCCACCCCTAAATTTAGATTTTTTCATCATTTCCAACCTCAAAACTGACCCTCCTACGGGACGCAAATGATTTCATATATCAGGTGCTATGTATTTCAACCTCCCAAAATTGATTCTGCAAACTAAAAAACTGTATAGTGCCGTTTGAATGTATATTTGATTTTTTTCAACATTTCCACCCCGATTACACCCCACGCCCCTGGGATGACAACGCATTCTTAATATAATTTCTTTCATTTATCAACATACAGAATATGATCGTGTACTGAAATAAACCCTACATTGTCAGTTTCACGAGAAACAGATCCAAGTTACATTTTTCTCAGTGTATTTTGTGGTTGTGGATAACTTCACACCCGTCCTGTTTTATCGGATGTCTGAATCGATCTACATCACTTGCCTGGCCACTAGGTTTCACTATAGGTCTTTCTTCCATAATTCTGAAATTTAAGAGAGATATACTGAAAATTGGTCAATTGAATACAAGTGCCCAAACTGCAGTACGAGAAAATGAACAAATAATTTGCAATGACACTTTTATCGTGATGTTTGGTATATTTACATCAAGCGCCACACCACTCAGTGTTTAATTCAATAAATCAAGTGAGTTTCTAGATTCCAATACACTTTTTGAGACACTTTGTATTTAGCATTCATGTGTTGATTTGTTGAAAATATAAACAGGATGTTCATAAAATCAGATGTCGAATCATCTGCGACTGAAAAATCTTTCTATCAATATTCAATTGAGAATGTTTCCCTTTTCAACATTCATGTGTATTATGTATTTCATGCCATTTCACATCAGAATATTACAGGCAGAAAATGTTTATGCATCCTGGTTGGAATTACGTATTCCGCTTCATAAACCAAACAAACCAACCCACTAGGTTATTATTTCTGCAAAACTTTACGCTTTCATTAATTATGCATGCATTCATATTGAAATAACTGACAAACAAATTATTTTATGTACAAGGTTTGTTTTCGCAACCCAGAAAGCCAAACTTGATATCATGATTATTCGTATGCACATATCTTAATGCGGCCTTTGGAAATGAAATATATTGGTGCGGCTGGACGTTTCAGCAAGATGATATACACGAGGAAAATGCTAATATGGCAGGTGCGACTTGGATACCCTGCTGAGTGTGGAATGAACAAAAGTAGCTCCTATAGATCGATTCGAACAAAGTCGACGATTTATTTTTTATGTGTCTGATTACACCTCACTCAAAGTAGAATTATAATTATCACTAGTCTTTCCTATGAAATAATAGATGTACCACATAGTCTCAATATGCTGGAAGACAAATTGAAATTATTGTCGAAGTCGGATGCGTTTGACTACACAACTATTCACTTAAAAATCGCCATATTTTTTTCGAAAAACAATGTCATTTACTTTATTTTTCGATTGGATGTACAGCATGTTCATGGTCTTTTTTTTTCCTATAAAGGTTGATGATCCATTTTCCGAATTTTCATTGGTTCGTTTATTTTTTTCCTATGAGTTATCAATTGATTACTTGCAGATGTATTGACAGGGTGATTAACTGGGACAGAATCTTCACTGTCATTAGTTTGTCTCAATGAAGTAGCTTGTACATTGAACTACTCGTTGTCTTCGGAACGATTATTATCAATTTCACATTTCTCGTCCGTAACTGAAGATATTAATCGTCTATCTACAGTGATATAGTCATTGAGGAATTTTATTTGATCACAATGTCGCCTTTTCGTAATTTTTTACAGCTGCTTGGCCCCCTTTTTGTTTATAATTCTCTATATTGACTTCGCGGTGATTCCCAGCGTGCTTTCGCCCCTGATATAATATATATAATAAGTTGATAATGAATGTAATAAAACACAGTATGTGATGATTATATTGATTGTATTAATTTTTGCATTTTTATATTTCCAGATTTCTGGCTACCCGAGATTCCTATTAAACAATTGCATTCAGCTACCGGCATGGCTATTCGACAGTGTAAAATATTGTTCTTGAAGTGTGTACGGCAATCAATGAAATCTTATTAACATAATTCATACCAACGCCAACTCGAGAAAAATGTTGACAAATATCTAATGAAATGTGGACTATGTGGAATTTTCCTAATTGTCCTCAAATGACAAATATGTAGTTATAGAAGCTCCAGCTAATACAGAATCTTTATATTTTAATTATAAGAAGACATTTTTGGCAGTATTATAGGCATTGGTGTATTCATTGCTGCCGATATCTTCAGGAAAAAATAGTGATGAAGGTATTTTTTCCAATTCAGAACTTGGAAGAGGATTGGAAAATGAAACGTTGAATATTCCCGAAAACTCTCGATTAACAGAGACAATCAAATTAGCTCTGTATGTATAGTGGAAATGGAGAAATTAACCAGTGCCTCATAAGAATTTTCAAGATCTGTTGATTTACATTCAATAATTTTTTAAAATTCGTGGAATGTGTCGAAAAATCGAATTGTTTGGCCATATAAGTGTATTCTTCCATTATTAATATAAATGAAAAACCAGTTAGTGTGACCATATTGGATGAGAGGAGTTGAGATTATATAAGTAGGTATATAGAGATTTTATCATTACATGTACATTTCATAAATCAGGTGCTATGTATTTCAACCTCCCAAATTTCATTCTGCAAACTAAAAAACTCTACAGTGCCGTTTGATTGTATATTTGATTTTTTCAACATTTCCACCCCGATTACACCCCCACCCCCGGGATGACAACGTTTTCTGAATATAATTTCTTTCATTTATCAACCTACAGAATTTGATAGTGTACTGAAATAAGCCCTACATTGTCGTTTTTAACGAGAAACAGATCCGAGTTACATTTTTCTCAATGTATTTTGTGGTTGTGGATAACTTCACACCCGTCCTGTTTCATCGGATGTCTGTATCGATCCACATCGCCTGCCTGGCCACTAGGTTTTACTATTCGTCTTTTTTAAAATTCGTGGAATGTGTCAAAAAACAAATTTTTTGGCCATTCCGCTGGTGACCGCTGCCCATATAATATGAAAAGTATTAGTGTATTCTTTTTTTATTGATATAAATAAAAAACCAGGGTAGTGTGACCATATTGGATGAGAGGAGTTAAGATTATATAAGTAAGTATAGAGTTTTTATCATTGTATGTTCGGAGAAAAAGTGAAGTAATCTGAATGAAATATTTTCTTTCTGTTCTGGAAATAAAAGAACAATCAATTGATCAGTATGACAAAGTGGTTATATCGGCGGGATAGAAAAAGTATAGTATAACTTCTTTTTTGAGGTGTATGAAGAAATTAATTATATGTTTCCTAATTATTTTTTTAAAAACAACAATGGTCAATTAACATTGGTCATATCGGCGGGATATTTTTAATGAAGTTCATTATCATTAAAAAATTAAAAAACGTCTTTATACCGACTGTTACAAATGGCGACATTAGTGGGATATTTAATATAGTTATTATTATTGAAAAATATAAAATACGACCTATTCTATCGTATTACATTATTGTTAACCATGCCAGGAAGATATTCGGTATGAACAGAATTTTGTTCAAGAAATGGATTACAGTTAGAGCTCGACTCCAGGAAATGCTCTCTTCTTGATAACTTTCATCTCGAAAAACAGTATCCCAAAATTAATCCCAAAACCTCGGGATTATTTCCATCCATAGCTCTCCTGGGACCAAATATTGGAGAGGAACGAGAATGTCATCATTTCCTTTATAATAAATTCCGGAGACCCAGTTGCGTTCTTTGAATATTCTGGCAGAATTATCAATGGTAAGTTGTTCTGCCTCTGTAATAGGGACCGTTTCATAATTAATAAGATTGAGATAAAATTATTCATTGGCGACTTTGAATTCCTTTTGAATTTCTCCCGAATTTGGAAAGATCAATGATGCTTTTTGGTTATCTTTGTCACTAATATCAATTATACAGGGTGGCCATTTTTCTAATGGAATGTTTTGGTGTCTGTTGAACCATGCGAATTAGAAAGGCGATTCAAATGAGGACTACCAGGGCCGGTTCTATTTTTTATTGGAAAATAAGTAGAAATGGATAGTGGTAAACAGAATGAGATTCTTTCAATTTCGCCGGAAGTAGAAGAAACTGCGAAATTCGTGTCATCAAATTTGTTAAACAAATATGGAAAAATATTTTTGGGGACAAATGAAACTTCCTTGAATTTGAAAAGGAAAAAAGAAATCTTTTTCGAGATCTGTTTTGTTGGGTTTTTTCATATCACCATCCATAACATACAAATCTTCGACACTTCTTGGTTTCCAGATCGTTTTTTGAAGTTCGCAGCATAATATTCGACGGAAAGGGTGGATAATCTACAAGGATCCAACTTTGCACCCTTATGCTTTTTATTGCTGATTGGCGATATACCACTGGTTATACAGGACTCACAATTACCATTTTCTGGGATGATTTTGAATCATTTGAGGAATTCAGAAATCAAGAAAATGTAATTCTGCTGCAGAAAATCAATTAAGAGTTCACAGGTGGCCCACGTGAAAGTCGTTAAGTTGTTTATTTGATTACTATCGTTTCGGACGTCCATCGTCTTAATGTATTCAAAAGGTTTTCACGACGTTTCGAATGCTTGTATCTGCAATCGTCTTCAGGTGAATACTGACAAGTTTAGGTGCTACTTACCAATTTATATGACTGTCGGCGCAATGATGCGTGCAATTATGCCACGTGCAGCGGTGCGTGTGATTTTGCACCGTGTGGTGGTGCGTGAAGTTTCGCGCCTCTGCAGCCCACCAGAAAGAGCAATCAGGGGTTTCCATACGTTCTTGATTTCGACGCTTTGTTGACTAAAGGCGTTATTGGCTTCGATGTAGGCGGCTTCTTCGAATTTTCGTTTGAACCAAGACTCCTCTCTATGTAGAACACTTGCGTTGTCCCATAGAACTCGATGGTGCTCAGTCCAGGCGTGGTCGGCGATTCCCGATTTTGATGTTTCTCCACGTTGAGTCCATTTCTTGTGCTCATCCACTCTTACCGATAACGGTATCTTTGTCTCTCCAATGTAGGAATCTCCGCATTCACATGGAACTTCATAAATGCTATTCGTACTGATTTCATTTTTGTTGTCAGGTTTGGTCTTGGTCAGGAAATTCCGTAAAGTACTGCCAGATTGGAAGCAGCTTTGATGTTGAACTTGTTGCCGATCCTTCTGGTCTTCTCGGAGACACCTCTGATGTACGGAAGGCAGATCACTGTGCTTTGTTGTTGCTCTTCAGATGTCTTCGTTCTCCGGAGTTGTTTCAATACTTCTTCTAGGAGTTTCTTGGGATATCCATTCCGGTGGAGGTCCTCTCTGATGTGGTTCAATTCGGCAGCTAGTGACTCCACGTCATTGCATATGTGCGTTGCTCTCTCTACCAATGTTCTCACGATCCCTCTCTTCGTCGAACTCGGATAGTTGGAGCTGTAACTGAAAAACTGCCCCGTATGTGTCTCCTTTCTGTAGACGGAGGTGCGAATTCCTTTGCCTATTCTCTCAACGCTCACATCGAGGAAGGATAAGGCACTGTTGGTTTCCATTCCCATCGTGAATTTGATCGAATCCCTGATTCTGTTAATTCTTGACCAAGACCAAACCTGACAACAAAAATGAAATCAGTAAGAATTGGATTTATGAAGTTCCATGTGAATGCGGAGATTCCTACATTGGTGAGACGAAGAGACCGTTATCGGTAAGATTGGATGAGCACAAGAAATGGACTCAACGTGGAGAAACATCAAAATCGGGAATCGCCGACCACGCCTGGACTGAGCACCATCGAGTTCTATGGGACGACGCAAGTGTTCTACAAAGAGAGGAGCATTGGTTCAAACGAAAGTTCAAAGAGGTCGCCTACATCGAAGCCAATAACGCCTTTAGTCAACCAAGCGTCGAGATCAAGAACGTATGGAAACCCCTGATTGTTTTTTCTGGCGGGCTGCAGTGGCGCGAAACTTCACGCACCACCACACCGCGCGAAATTACACGCACCGTTGCACATGACGGAATTGCACGCATCATTGCGCCGACAGTCATATAAATTGGTAAGTAGCACCTAAACTTGTCAGTATTCACCTGAAGACGATTGCAGATACAAGCATCCGAAACGTCGTGAAAACCCTTCAAATACATTAAGACGATGGATGTCCGAAATGATAGTAATCAAGTTACCACATCGTCTACAACCTTCAAACAAATAAGTTGTTTATCATTCAATGTTGAGAAATTCTTCAGTGTCCAAAGCAGAATAGGAAGATTCAAGAGTAAAGCTAGATGAAAAATTCAATTTTGCAGCAGCATATGACCAACAGTGCAAACAGAGCATATCATTAGGAACTCATGTTAGTTCACCAAAATATCCACATTAGTAACCAGTTATAATGTATGTGTCCGGAGTATCCTGGAATATGCTGAAATAATACGTCACATTATTATTCGTTCTATGAAAATAAAATTGCAGAAGGATAGGTATTCGTCTATCAATGTGAATTGAGTAAACATGGAGTTCTTACTGTCTTTTCAAAAAGAGAATTTGATTTTAAATATTGGAACTACTGTTCTGACTAGTACTTGTTTGATTACTATCGGTTCGAACGTCCATCGTCTTGATGTATTTAAAATATTCACCCGAAGACGATTGCAGATACAAGCATTCGAAACGTCGTGAAAACCTTTCAAATACATTAAGACAATGGACGTACGGAACGATAGTAATCAAGTTACCACATCGTGTACAACCTTCAAACAAATAGTACTTGTTTGATAAATTCGAGTACGAATTTGCCGCAATTTTTGTATGAAAAATAATAATAATATTAGGGATAACTGACACCCGCGCCAGCCTTATGGCCTTGGTCCTAAGAGTTTTGAATAGTCGTCATGGAGGTGAATCATCCAGTCCTGAAATGGCAAATGCAAAACACGTGTGCAGTGACAGACATGTCATCATATTAACATATACACGTCAGCAGTATGACATTTTTTCCATTCTCTCATTTCCACTGTAGGTGAAAGAACTTTCAGCAACTCAATTAAAAGCATCACATACACGTATGGCGGCTACAAAAGCTAGCTCGGGTTTATGCAATCAGATATTCATCTTGCTTGGTGAGATAATAGGTAGGAGGCACACTTTAATTTTCTCCAAGTATCCACTGTGGTTTGTGGTCAACTTTGTGCATCATGAATTTTTTTTTTCAATCTAGAGAAATAAAGTCAACTGAAGATAACACGATTTTTTATCGATATCCCTTACGGAATTTGAAATTATGAATAAGAAGTATAATGATTTGAGGTAAAATAGAATTGGATGAGTTTCGTCCAACAGCAGTATCCGTATGTGTATGGAATACAATATCACTAATTATGATATGTAGTTCAAGTTGAAATGATATCATTGTTCCACATAAAAGAGAAAACACATACACATGTATAGGAATTGTCGATATATATATATATATATATATATATATATATATATATATATATATATATATATATAAGGGTGTAATCTAACAAATTATAATCCAAAATAAAAATAGATTTTTCCTTTAAAGTATATTCGCTAGGCAAAAACCCTCCAATCGTGAACCATAGTAAAACCGTTCTCATGCAGTTTTTGTTCGGAAATGAAAATAAAAGTTATAATTTCCGAGTGAAGGTTGGCAATGAATATGTCGAATTGTCAAATAGCACCAAAGAAATATCAGAAGTTATCAAAAGAGCCCAAAACAACTAAAATATATCCAACTTGCAAAAGAGATGCTTTTTTCTTGAGCAAAAAGCCAGAAAAAATAATATAGTCGTATTTGGTTTGACACTAAAGAGTGATGAAATAATCGAGGAAACAATAACATCGCTGAACAACATATTGGGTTTGAACATTACTCGATAAGACATCAACAATATTTATAAAATAGGAAGAAGTGCAAACCCACCTATTGTTGTAGAATTTTATTCATTCTTGAAGAAAATCGAGGTTTTTGAAAAAGAAGATTCACACATCCGTAAGATGAATGGCTTACAATGAAGGAAATATGAATAAGTACGATGGGGTGTGATATTTGTGAAAGATTCATTATTATATAACTTTTCAATTTTAGATATTGGTATATCAAAATTTATTCAAATGACGATAAAATACTGTGGTAAAAAATATTGGTAACATCTCCATATTGATCTTCCTCAACATGTCCAAAATATTTCAATATTGCACTAACTGGATATTTTCATCATCTTCAAAAAAATGAGGATATGTATATTTTCGTAGAAGATATCAACATCAATCTTTCAGATGAAAATGATGAAGATACGCAGGTATACCAGAATATTTCAAGTGAGGAAAGCTATATTTCAGCTATAAATGGCAGAACACGGCTTAATCACATATTTATAAGATTAAAAAAAGCACATCAGTGTAATGCTATCGTTTTGGATACGTTAGTTACAGATCATTTCCCTCCACTGACGCAAGAAGTTCCTTATGAAACAGAGAAAGAAATAAATAAATAAAGACTACCTATATAAATAAAACAAAATTGAAAGAAGGCCTACTTAGCGAGCCATGGATAGAAGGTAATAATGCTATGAGTGCAAATGAGGCATTCAATACTTTTCTGAGCAAGTTGAATATTAAACGAAATACTGAAAAAGTTAGAATTTTTTTTTTTTTTATTTATGGATCACTAATGCGCTGGTAGAATCTGTTAACACTAAATATGAGTTGATCAATATCGCAAAAAAATCTGAATGTGGAAAATGTGAAAAATTATAAAAAATATAGATAGATAGATATTCATTTCCAAACTAATAAAACATAGAATTAGTGGGTCGTCATGATAGTACAATGTATAATATATAAGTGTATATAGAAATGAACTCAACATTCCCATCAGAAAGGCAGAGTCAGAATTCTACAAAAATAAAATGACCAATATGAAAACTTATAAGCAAATTTGGGCCTGTGTGAATGATATCTGCAAAACTAACGAAAACATATATAAGAGAAATTTGAATCGAAAATGAGGGCACCTTTACCGATGACCAATAAATTTCAAACAAATTCCATGATTTTTTCAAAGACAAAAAGTTGGCAAAAAAATTAAAAAAATGTAATGCAGAAGAAAATCAAATGGGAAATGGGCGACACATCCAGAACTCAGTATTTCTCAAATCCACTGATGGAAGACAGGTTGAAGAAATCATTGAGGAACTTGAAAATAAAAAAGCCCCTGGCTATGATGAAATCAATTCTGAAACTCTAAAAAAAATCGGCTTCTGTGTATCTGATTGATCAATGCTTACTAAAAGGCGTCTTTCCGTCAGCACTAAAATTATCAGTGAAAACTCCGATCCATAAACAAAGAAATAAACATGAAATGACAAACTATAGACTGATTTCTCTGATTGCCAAGGTTTTTGAGAAAAAAAAAAGGATTATTAGTTATTTGAATACGTATAATATTCCGTCGCCAAGGCCATTTGGTTTCAGGAAAAAAATGTCCAACTAAAATTTATAAGTCATTGGATATCGGAGAGCCAACTTTGGCAGTATTTATCGACCTACAGAAAGTATTTGATACTGTTCACCATGAGCAGATACTAAAGGTTCAAGAAAGTATTGGTTTCAGAGGAACTCCGTATGAGCTTATGAAGGACTACCTTACAAATCGGAATCAGTGAGTTGAAATAAACGGAAAATTGAGCGAAGAACGAGTTCTCAAATATTGTTTGTAATATACATTAATGATCTATTCAACATTCAGATTTGTGGAGACCTACTGAGTTTTACAGATGATACTGAAAACGCACTGAAAGAAATAGCAAAAACAGAATTGAGTTAATTCATCCAAAACCCACTATATGCCCATTATTTGTCTTTCTTCAAATTTGCCACCTTTTGATAACTTAACAATAAACAATTATTACTGTTCATGCGAAAAATTTCAAATACAATATGAGAAAGAAATAAATTATCTAGGGATATACCTAAACCCAAACCTGAAGTGGAATGCTCATGTATCCTATGTATAAAAAAAAATTAGAGCATTCATATATCTGACACAAAGATCAATTGAATTGAAAATTGTTGAATCACATCTTAATTAAGGTAATCTAGCATGGGGTGGAGCCACAAACAATCACTTGAAAAGATTAGAGGTGACCCAAAATTGGATACTCAAAATTATGATAAATAAAGATTTCAGGTACTCCACAGAATATTCGTATAATCAGTGTAATCTCTTTGATATCAGGCGGCTCATTTGTCATTCCTTTTTGGTTAATCAGCACAAGCATAAATACGAGTTGGTGAGTCTCCAACATGGTTATTCCACAAGGAATAGAAATACTACTTCTAGAGTTCCACAAGTTTCCAAAACTATTGCTCAAAGAAGTTAATTCTTCCTTGCTCCTCGAGTATACAATACCTCACCTTATGACTTAAAAACAATTAATTCTTCATTGCTTTTCAAAAACAATACAAAAATTGGATTATCAATAAATCCAGGATATATATTCATAGCGTTATTGATCTTAAAAACGTTTATTACCTGGACTGAACTATCAATAAAATCAATCAGTATAAAAGCAAAATAGCATTAGTCGAAGAAATTATCCTCCTCATAAGTTAAGTTTAGTTGATGTACATATTTTTGTAAAATCCTACATTTGTTTCTAGTTTACAGTTATTCATTTAATTTGTTAATATCAACGCAAATAAGTCGTTATCTACTTTCAGCGGCTGTCTTCACTGTTTATTTCCTGGTCTGAAATGTACCTCTACTACTGCATATTGAAATAAACATTATTATTATTATTGACAAAATACCACAAAATTACTATCGGTCAATGTTGATAACATGAAATATTAGTGATCACGCAGATTTGAATTATTGAAGAACAATGTAGAAAATGGAGTCAACAATTGTTTTGGATGGGATCAAATTCCCAAATGTGAGCCTGTTCCCCTCACCTATCACCTTCGATGCTAGCGATGTTGGTGCGCAGCACATCTCCAAGTAACGTAGATGTTTATCCATCCGTCCGTATGAATATTAATGCTTTGGGATTAGCAGCACAGATGAGTTATGACCCTGGAGAAGATACCACTCAGTCTACGCCTTATTTTATCAAGTTTTTTCCGTACTTTCCGCTCAACGACGGAAAAGGGAACAGAAAAGTGCTAATTTGTGTGGAAAGCTTTTTCCGCAAGGTTATAAAAGTTGGGAGGCATGTTGATGGTAAACTTGGGACAGAGTTATGATACTTTTGATTTCCTTAATGAGTGCACTTAGAGCTCAATGCGCAACTGACAAATTGAAGGTTATGAAAAACTATATTGTTGGGAGGAACTGCTTAGAAAATCGAAATCAACCGAGAGTCTATAGAAAGTAGTTTTTGGTTTCACAAACGAAAGAAGTGCTTGATATATTTTTTTGGGTAACCTTTCACAGTCTAAAAATGAAAATATAATCAGGAAAATCTATGCAAGTGTAGAAAGGGCATATTTGGATCAGTTTGTGGAAAAAACAATCACAGACATTGAAAACAACAATCCATCAAACAACCAATTACCATAACCAACAGGAATACTCCAACCACCCACACATTTCACAACCAACATAATACCTTATGTCTCCGGATTATCTGAGAAGATCAAACGGATAGGACATAGGTATATGATGTGAGAACATCATTTGGAACAACAAACATACTGAGATCTATACTATCACAAACAAAACCAAAAAACGCCGAAGAAAATACCAAAAACTGTGTTTACAACATACCTTGTTCGTGTGGTGATAGTTATATAGACCATTAGAAGTGCGCCAAAGTGAAAATCATAGTTACATCAGAAATCGACAAAAAACCGGATCAAAAATCACAGAACATATCCTGACATCCAATGGCGATCACACGATTGAATGGAATACGACAAAAATCTTGATGGAAGGACCACATCAAGAGAGGAGAAAATTAAAAGAAACGGCCTGTATTCTTATTTCCAATAACAACTGCTTTTCAAAAAATTCTGTTGGAATGGACCATACATGATTACCTCTACTCAGAGGAAGTGAAATATGGTAGAATGCTAATAAACTGATCTGAACAACACCCCATATATCAAATGAGCAATACGTCACTCTCAAATTTTTTGGCAGATTTCAATTGACATCCGTCATTTGAAAAAGCAAAAAAGACTCTGCAAGAAAAATCCAAATTATTCAAATAATAAAAGGAGATTTAGAAGATTTTCAGAAAAGGGTAAAGGTTAAGAAAATGAGATCACCCAGTATCTTCACGATATCTTCACAGGAGCTTACGAAGACGATAAAAACAGTATGGCAATCGAAAATTTAGCGCGGAAAAGATAATTTTAGGAGATATGGGCCCCAGAAGGTCCATAAATAGAGGTTATGGAATATCACTTTCGGGAACTGCAAACTGATATGAAGAATAGCTTTTTGCATTAAACTATTAACTGTACACTCATTTAACGTTCAAGTAATATTAAAATCACTTAATGATCGGAGCGAAGCGTCGCTTTATAAGGTTGATTACCTTGCATTCAATTCGGATAGCAAGGTCAGCCAAGTTAGGTTAGGTTGTGTTCCTTCTTTTTACGTTAGAAATTGATTTGATCGAAATGTTCGCGAGCGGAGCGAAGCGTCGCCTTGTAAGGTTGATTAGCTTGCATTCAACTTGGGTAACAAGGTTAGCCAAGTTAGGTTAGGTTATGTTCCTTCTTTTTACGTAGGAAATCAATCGGATGTTTTCTTGTATGCCCTACAAATGCGTTTCTTGGTCCAGTTTGAAATTACTTAAAACAAAATAATCTGACGTCACATTATTTTATATCTTTGGTAACTTTCTAAATACGGCACATCAACTTCATGCTTGATTTTCAAAATTATAATCTCTATCAAGAAGCGTGGTGAAATATACTTTGCACTTAAACACAGATATCAGATCGTTATTTCAAGCTGTAATACTTATCATTTATATGCTCAATATGTATGACGCATTGAATTACAGTATTTTCTTTTTCCCTTCTGGAAACATAGGCAACGTCGCATATTAATAAGCTTCAAGATTCGGATAATCATAACATTTGATTTTTGACATTTCTTCCGTGAAATTATATGAAAAGTAATCGGAGTTTTTTCATGTCTTTAACGAAAATTGAGTGATTTTAATATAACTAAAAGGTAAAACGTGTGTGCAGTTACTATTTTAGTGTAAATAGAAATTGTTTATATCAGCTTATAATTTTCAAAAGTGATATCCTATAACCCCTCTTTATGGACCTTCGGGGGCCTATATCTCCTAATGTTATCTTTTCCGCGCAAAATTTTCGATTGCTATACTGTTTTCACCATGATTTGAAGCACCTGTAAAAATTTTGTGAAAATACTGCGTGATCTCATATTCTTTACCTTTTCCAGATATAGTCCCCGAAACGTCAATCGAAAACTATATGGAGAAGTATCCAAACACATTGGAAATCATAGATGTATAACTATCGCCTGATATTCGCGATAGTTCAGTTGATATTCCTGACGATAACATCACGAAACATCTTAGATCCCAATACATTTTCTCAAACCAATGTATCGATCCTCGTTCATCGCCACATGTTTAATCATATCATTCAATCACTTCGCCCCAAGACACCGTTTCAAATTAGAGATAATGACTAAAACCACGTGACACGTTGAATGTCGCAACGAAAACCGCACTTTGGAACTCCAAACTTTGTTAAGGATGAGCGCATATCCACTTCTTGCACTCGTGTTTTTATTGGGAGTTATCCTAACTTATCCTAACTTCGTGGAGTTCTTGACGACTGTTGCTAATTTATGTTCAACAGTGTAGGAGTGGGGGGTGGAGAAAACTTTTATGTCAACGTGGGTCTTGAGTTTTTTCTGGGCACTTCCTTTTGGTGAATGGGATACTTCGGAAAAACTCCGCGATATTGAGAATGAATATAGTTATAGAGCGATTCGACTTTATTCTAGAGGTTGTTGAAAAACGTATATACGAGGTAATAGCAAACCTATAAATGTATGGAATATTTTATTACCTGAAGATGGCAAAAACTATGTCGAAACGTTATCGGTACTAGTTATGAAACTAACCGAATCGGATCTGCATCCCAAAGAATTCGAACAAAAAACCTACCTAAGTTCTCTACCTATGAAAAACTATTTTAATATCAATTTAACGACAAATAGTTACACATTCTACTAAGTTTCGTTTCCTGAAAAATGTATATTAGACTATCAATACTTGGGATAGCATGTACAGGGTGGTCTAAAAATGGAAAATATGTATCAATCAATCATTATATTAATTTTTTACATAGTTTGCATGTTTTGGAATTGTCAATAAATAGATAAAAACATAAAATAGATAATAATACGCAAGACAAAATTAACATATAATATAACCGAAAATTCTTCACACATATGATGAATTTCTATGAAATCAATCACACAATGAAAACACTTCTTAAGTAGAAAATATTTCAAATCATATCTGAAAGAGGACATTGCAGTGATATCCATCACTTTGTCTGGAAAATTATTAAAAAGTTTAAGACCAACGTGATGATGAGCACTTGTCATTATTTTTCTTTTGGCAATATGAACATGAAAGAGGTGCCTTATTCATGTTCGATATTCATAGATATCAGAATTTCTTATGGAAATTTTTTTATTTGTTAAAAAATGCACACAATCGGTTACCGGTGAAGTTACTCGATTCGTTATCAGCAATGAAAAATGTCAATGATTTGTTTTTGGAAGTTCAAATAAATACGCAAAATAATGCGGCTGTACTGATTCAAGTGGACTGGATTGATTATATATCAATCGATTTCAATTTCGCCATTCTGAAAACACCTGCAGGTTGCTGAAAAACAGTAACGATAATAAAAATTTCCAAAATTGTTAGTTTTTTTGGGTGGCAACTATGGCCTTGGAAAAGCAGGTACACATTTGCCGTGGGTCGAGTATTGGAATTTTCATGGCCGATTTAGATAACTGATAATGATAATTATCGGATTTGAAAATACATTAATTTGAGCGCGAAGGTAAAATGATTTGGAATTTGAATAGTGTATGTTTAGTTGCCTATACCACAATGATGCATTGATGGAGAAATCTACCATTAATAGGTTATTAACGGTCGATTTTAGTGTTTGGTTGCATATATCAGAATCATGCATGAAGAAATTGAACATTAATAGGGGTCAGTAACGATTGATTTCGTCTATATTAAACAGACTCGTTATTACGAGGTAGCCAGAAAAGTATTTAAAAATTATTCTACAAGTTGCCCTATTAGATATTCTGGAAATACATCGCAGAATCAGTTTTCCGCAAATTAAAACTTTTTTTGAACCAGCTGAATTTCCCCAGAAACAAATACCATATCTGAGTCTCGATTCAACTTGAGCGTAATATATATTCATCATCTGATTCCGTTTTAACACCGACCGTAAATTGAACAAAAAAAAACAGATAATTCAACTTAGAATATAGTTGTTGACAATGAGACTTCCAGCATAAACACCTATGGTGGAAGTCCAGAGATATTCCCAAAATTCTAACCTCACTATTGGACAACATGGTTTCACCAATCAACATTTTAAGATCTTTGATTTTTTCTGCCGATTGTGAATTCACAACATTTGTTCACAAGTTTCTAGAGTTGAAGAAATATTTTGAATTGTTCCGATGCATTTTGATTGCAAACCTTCAGTATCGGTAGCGGATATAACTAACGAAACGTCGTCTTCATACACTGTATATTCTCTTCTGCCAATGACCGAATCCAAGTGGTTGAAATACAATATAAACAGAATTGGGTCCAAGATGGAACCTTGAGGAACACCCATCTCGAGTTCCTTGCTAGCCGAACGGATAATTGTAACTTGGCTATCATGGTCAAACTGCAAAGAGAAAATTCGTTTTCTATTTGTCAGAAAAGATGAAATCTAGTTTTAGCTGTATGCCCCCTGATACCAATATATCCATCCATTTCTTATGGTTCACACAATGAAATGTCTTCCTAGAGTCGCGAAATATTGCAGCCGGGCATTCATCTGCACCAACAAACTGAGCAATTCGTTTGTGAAAGGAGTACATTGCCGTAGATGTAGGCATTCGAACGAAACCCGTATTTTTCGTGGCTAATGCCAACGTGTTTTTCAAAAATGATGTTAATCTGTCCAAAAAGGAATACTCAAATTTCGCGAGGCTTTAAGGCACAGTCACCAGGCGATAGTTCCTTGAAAAAAGAAACAACTTTACAATATTTTACGTTTTGTGGAAATACTCCACACTTAAGACTTATCCACTAGAATTATAGAATGCTTCATAATCAATCATCTTCAATAATTTTTTTAAGACAATTAAGTATTTGTCTTAAGAAAATTAGTGAGATCGTCTTGAAGCCGCCATTCTCATTTTATAAAAAATTCATAATTTTCGACCCCGAAAACACATACATATAGGTTTCCCAATATCAATTGCAGAAGCATAAAAAAGTCTTGCGGCGAAATCGTGTGAGCAGCAGTGGTGGAGATAACTAATTTTATTCAGGTATTTTAAGATTTCAAAAATACTTCATAAATAATGAAAAATGAAAAAAATTTAAAGACACGCTTTTATTTATACAAATACATTAAGAAAGAAAAATAATTTCTTTCATTGTTTGATGTAGGTTATTATTATATCCCAAAATGTATTTCGATGGGCACACACCAAGACCATAGACGCTACTGGTTTTAAATCTCTCATAGCTATTAAAACACAAATATAACGCGTGATTTATGACCTCCTATCGTAGAGACACATCTGCCAGCATTATATCCGACTTGATTGGTCCAGACGAATCAGTTGTATAACTGACAGCCCTCACTCGAGTCCACGTTGACTATCGGCTCTTTTGATCGACCGTTTGCCGACGAAAAATGTTTACGAGTAGTGCGTTTCTTCGCATATACGCTCGTGTTAGCGGAGTGAGTTTTCATTTTCTCTCTATAGAAACAGCTTCTGCAATTGATATTGAATGGACTATACCAATTTTGAGTCGAATCTGACCATAAACACAAATCTCGTCCGCCATCTTAGATCCGCCATTTTGTTTTTTTCTCCAACTGAAATTCCATGATGCATTGTCATAGGAACTATGAACACCTACCAAATTTCATGTTACAGACAGACATCAGGACAGGTGAAACTAAATGAAAGCTTGTGAAAATTCCTTTTACCACCAATTTTCTTTATAAATATTTGGTTTTTCATAGAAAGTCAAGGAAAATCTCTGTATTACCAAATAAGCCATCTACTAAGAAAAGAATCAGTACCTAATAGAAACTTCGAGAGACCTCGGTTTTGCCCAATCGCTATAAAATGTACTTTCCCCCCCGAATTCTTTGTATTTTTCTCAACCTGTCTCTAGTACGGTATTATAGTTATACACCTTCCTATGATTCGTGCAAATTCAAATATTCCGCCACTCAAATGTTCCCCTGTTATTCAAGAGTACAAATAATTGGGAGTTCTCCCCTCGAAATCCACATGTTAAACTCGCCCTGCTTTTATTTCCATGGTTTCTACAAGCGTGCGACTCAACCAGTGCGCATCAATTTTCCTTTCCATCCATGACTGCAATTTTCTCCATATCCAAATAATCTCAAAGGTACCTACTCCCGTGACATTTTCGTACAACTCCTCACAATATTTGACACTCGTCGCGGTTCCCGTCATTTACAATTTCATAAATTTTTGCCTCCCCTCGACTGATTACCTTCTCCCAACGCAAATTAGCTCAAGGGGACCCCAACTTGGTACTACTTCCCTGATTGGCCCAGTAGTCTCTACGGAGGCGTAGATACATTTGAAAGTCGAACTTTCTGGCTTCTTAGCATTCCCCTTAGTCATCAAAATTCACTTATGATCACCCACAGATTGAATCAACGGTCTCTTGTTAAAATATCTCCAGTCTAAATATCCGTCGATACGTTTGCTACAATGTTGCAATTTGCCTGCGTTTCGTTCCAACACAAGTATAATACCTGCCCTCGCGAAAAAGCATGTTTTTTTCTTGAGGCAACCGAAAATCCTAACCGATTAAGGTACAAGTTCTTTTCTTATTTATTTTTATAGAACACCATTCAATTAAAAAATATAACATTACTCACCCCGACACCAATAATGTAACACCCTGTAGGTGTTTTGTTTTTTATTGGTCCCATGGTAAGTTATTTCCATTTTTGATTTAATTCATTATTCCAGTTTCTTGGACGAAATTAATATGAAAAGAGAGCTCATACTTCGAAATACATAAATGGGTCGTCGCGGATTAAAAAAAATTCTGGTTCCTCTATCGACTTTCAATGCAATATTTTTTGTTTTTTTCTTCGTCTATTTGTCAAATCAGCTACTACTTTCCATGAGGATTCCATTGAAATACGATTTTGATAATGGCAATTTCGTTTGAGCAGAGATGTGTGTTCTTTTTCGATTCGCGAGTTTGGATGAAATTCCTGCAATATATGAATGACCCAATCGATTGCATTACCTCACTGTCAATCCATGTTTTTCTAATATCTCAAACAAAAATGTTATTGATGGAAAAAACTCCTCAATGTGATACATGATTGATCAAGGAGAGGAGTACCCTTAACTTTCTTTTTGGAACAAAATGGAAAGGAAAAATGTCACTTTGTATGTTAAACTATATCCAATTTCAAATCTAATGCTTCATTTCATACTTTCATATTATTGAATCTGGCCAGTTTGTGATGCTCTTCAAGGACTTTGAGTTCAAGTCTGTCTTGAGAGCAGAAATAATCGGCAACGAACAGCCTCAATATTTCTAAACGGACTCACTGAATAACAATAAAATAGTCTTTTGTTTTATTAAATATCGGAAAATGAAGGGTTTATTTTAAATTCCTCAGTCATAACGTTACCGGTTATTTTATAGGACAATCGAACATCGCTCTCTTATAATGAGATTATGTTATCATAGTTACTATTATCATAACTTTTAATATAGTGAGTATACTGAACTCATTGCAATGAATGTTTCAGCTATCAGTGCAAATGATATATATCCTTAGATAATATAATTGTTTGACCAACTGCGTTTTCCACAACAGTAAAAACAGTACAAACATTCCCCGTTTTACGATTGGCAATGAAAAAATTGATGAAAACGTTAGCATGCATATAACCCTAATGCTTTAATGAGGGTGCAAAGTCCTTCGTAGAATACATCAGTCGGGTCGGCACGTAAAAAAAATATTAACACGCAATGGTGGGCAAGAGGAAGTGTTTGATGAAAAAGCATTCATAGAGTACTGAATTTCCGTAATGATTTACTGAAACACCAGGAAGTGTCAAATTTGAATGAACATAGTTTCGTTTTGGTCTGGAAATAAATTTTCTCAGCTGTAAAATAATTCCTGATTTCAAGCGTGCGACACTTTTTCATGATTTCAATTAATATATCTTCAGTTGCATTCGATGAAATGATATAGAAATAATATTTTTTTCCATTGGAGTAACAAAAATTCCATAAATCAAATGGGATTAAATACAGATGCATTATCTCTATAGGGAAATATAATCAACTTTGCATAAACTTAAACCACCAATTTACCCCAGATACAAATACGGCTATATCTATTCCTGATTTCTGTTACTGGGTCATTCTTAGATTCCAGGTATTTCCTCGATCTTTTTGCAACAGAATGGACGGAGGGAATTCACTCACACCGCCGATATTGATTTTCCACCCTTTTTCCCATTTCAGTGCCTCGGGAAAGGAGCCTAAAATGTATAAAGTTATCCGACCGCAATTCTGAGAACAGTTTATTCAATTTCAGGAGATGCTGACCGACCTTCTACAAGGTGGCTTTGCATTTTCCAATATCCCAATAACGAATGAACCAAAGGAATGCGTCGGAAAATATATGGAAATCTTTATATTCTTTCCTCAATATATTACGGGGATGGCGAACTCTGTGGTTGTATTTTTAACCGATGAAACCAAAAAGGAGGAGGTTCTCTAGTCGACGCGTATATATATATTTTTTTGTTATGTATGACCAAGCATAACTTTTTACTGAGACGTTCGATTTCGATAATTGAAAAGTTGAAATCTACCCCTAAGGGTGATCACTCACCCTCTGAATTCTGGTACGTTAACCGATTCTATCAGGCATAACTTTGTACTGGGTTCTTCGATTTGGATGATTATTTTTTTATTAGATAGAGTAACCCTTATAGTTGATCAAATTTGGATTTCGAATGGAACTATACACCCTCACGGGTAGAAAAATAGGGAATAATTGATTTTTCACTTGTGAACATTGGCACACATATGTAGTTGACAATGACAGATCGCTATTGTCATTATTTTTGTTCTCCTACATCCGTCACAATCATTATAATCTATGAGAGGATGGAACGATATACAAAGTAATGGAATGAACTGACCAGAACAACAAAAATAATTCATATTACAACAAATAGTAAAAGTAGATAATCATAAAATGTAACTGGTAATAGTTGAGGTAAGGTGGTTAAGTAAGTATTTTGGAAGTAATAAAAAAACAATCGGGTAGTAATTGGTAGATTTCAGACACAAAAAATTAAAGAATGAAAACTTCTTAACAAAAAATTAAACCGACGAAATACGGAACTGAAAAGTAACAAATAAAATAAACCTTCTTAGTCTCAATAACTGAGCTCCCAAACTAATGTGAGTAACTGATTTTGAGTCGACGCCAAACGGACAATCATTGAAGATCATTAAATTACTTCAAAGAAATCATCAAAATGTCACCGCGCAACTCGTTGCCATCATTTTACGCCTTACCTGATTCATCTGCTCGTTTGTTTGGCTCCGACTCAAAATTAATTACTCACATCAGTTTAGGCGCTTAGTTATTGAGACTAAGAAGGTTTATTTAATTTTTTACTTTTCAGTTTCGTATTTCGCCGGCTTTATTTTTTGTTAAAAAGTTTTTATGTTATATATTGTTTGAGGAAAGTGTGCATAATGTATATTTAGGATAATTTAACCATGCAAATGTCATCATTTTATCAGAACCTAGCAGTATCTAACTAATGATAATGAGTCTATTTTCACTAATGTAAAACAATAAAAATTAGATACAATACGATACAATAATACATTCCATCTACTCGATTTTGAATATACTCAGTGGCATTCACATATTCATCTCGAAGTTATTTTATTGCTCACAATATATATACGCACACACACGCGTATACATACAAAATATGATATATGAATATGAGTTTTTTTTTTTTATGTTCTGGTTCCCACGAAAAGGGATATCATGTAATGTTCAGAGAACATCGTGGAAACCAAGGGAAAGAAGGTAGGAGTTGGTGTTCTTCTTAAATTTCTGGAGGATGTATGCCTCGGGGAACACCTCCCTAGGCGATGAGTTCCAAAGCCTCGCTGTTCGTTGGATGAACGAGTCTTTGGGAAGTGATGTTCTGCAGGTCTCCAAAGTGACCACGAAGGGGTGTGATGACTGAACTTGACGGGTTAGTCTCGAAGAGACTGCCAAAGCAGGAACGATTGTTGATATTTCAGAAGAGCATCGCCCATGAAAATATCTATAAAATAGATACAAATCGCCAACTTGTCTACGGTGTTCCAGACAAGTGAGCGAGTTTGTAAGCGAGGCATCACTGACGAGACGAATTGCCTTTTTTTGGACAGAATCCAATAGCCTCAGGATATGTTTAGGTGCCGCGCTCCAAATATGGGAACAGTATTCCAGGACAGGTCGGATCTGTGCCTTATAGATCATAAGCAGCTGAGTGGGGGTATAAGTAACGTGTAAGTATAGAATAAGTGAATAACATTTGCAAAAAAATATTCCTAACAATATCTGACACACATTGACCAAAATTCATAATATTATTTATCATCTGGTATTGCATCGATTTGAATTAATGATTTTATTCAAATTATTGATAGATAAACTTCTCAACCAATTCTTGTTTTTTTTTGTATACCTGGGAATATATTCGTGAGGCTGAGGTAAGACATCTAACCAATTGATTTCGTTACTTTCAAGTTTCAATTTTCTGCAGCTTTTTTGTATCTTGTGTTATGTTCGTGGGAGATAGCAACTAAGTTATTCTTATCCTTCTGCTGGAGACATAATATTTTGTAAACTCGGTGGGGTAAGTTCTGTTTTTGCCATATAGAATTTTCAGGAAATTTTTTTGGCTAATCTCTAAGTTTTTCAAGTGACATTCGTTTGCTCTTCCCCATCCTGAAATACTATACTGTATATGTGACTCGACGAGAGAATGGTATATTATTTTTAGCATATTGGTATCGAGGATACTTTTCAACTGCTTGAAGGTAAAAATAATTGATCTCAGTTTTTTTACTATCTATATTATTTACATGAATATCCCACTTCAGATATTTATCCACTTCTATTCCAAGAAACGTTATAAAATCTACCATTTGTACCAACTGGTTGTTACCGAGTATTATTAAATTTTGTATATTAGGCGAGTTAAATTTATTGCAAGAAAAAGTTATCGATTTAGTTTTTCCCAAGTGCAATGTAAGGTTCATTGCACTAAGCCGATCCTTCATTTTTTCCAGGTCTTCTTCTACTTTCAATTTTGCCTCTTCCCAAGAAGCAGCGGAACACATGATTACTATGTCATCGGCGAATGACGACACAATGCCACTCAATTCGAGATTAAGTAATCCATTGATGTATATAAGGAACAGTAATGGGCCAAGGACCGTTCCCTGTGGTAGACCAGTTTCCACTTCTAGGATATCACTTTGGGTATCATCAATTTGTACAAGTTGTTTCCTCCCAGTCAAGTAAGAATGAGAAAGCTTTGATATGATTCCTCTTATGCCAAGGTCATCCATACTGTCAATGAGTTTTTGATGGTTGACAGTATCGAAGGCCTTAGCCAAGTCTAAGAATACACCAATGCAGCATTTTCCTTCATCGAGAGATGTATATATATTATTTGTGAGAAATACTATTGCATCCTCTGTAGACATTTCATTTCTAAAACCGTATTGTTTTTTTGACAGTAATTGTTTATTTTCCAAAAAATTCCATAACTCTCCCTTTTATTATTTTTTCTATTAATTTCGCGACAGTGCTTATAAGAGAAATTGTCCTTTGGTTCAATACCTCTTTTTGATCGCCTTTTTTATGTAGAGGTTTTATAATGGAAATTTTGAATATATTAGGGAAAATTCCCTTTTCAAGTATCATATACTTTTTATATAATTTGCCATGAGTTTGATATGTTCTGAAGTTATACCATCGTGCCCTAGACTTTTATTAGTCTTCAATTCTTTCATAACACCTACCACCTCTGCTAAGGATGTTGGTCTCGTGGACATTGTCTCATTTGATATATTTCTTGAAATTGCGTTTTTTGGTTTTATGATTTTTTTCTGCCATTCGTTTTCCTATGCTTGCATATTGTTCGTTGAAGATGTTTGACAATTTCTTTTTGTTCGTTATATTTTTATTATTATGAACTACTTCAGATATGATGGTGTTATTTTTGTTTCTCCCTGTGAAATTTTTTATAACATTCCATAACATTTTTGAATTGTTTTTATTTGTTTCAATTTGCTGTTTATAATAGCTTTCCTTCAACTGTACAGTTAAGAAGAGTATTTTTCCAGAACGTACCCAAAAAGAATATTTATAAAATAACGACTGTACAATTTCAGAATATTTCTATCAGAAATAGAAATCTTCAGATTTCATCAAATAAACTACTTTTAACAGATGTTCAAATTCGAAAATTAGTTCAGCACTGTAACGAAAAATTGTTGATGAATGCAAAGATACTTCAATTTTTTCTGTCAATTGTATTATTAATAAAAAACTTGAGAGGTGTCAAGGGACACCCGGATGGAACGGAGTTCCTTTCTATTAATTAGTGAAGGAATTGTAATAATTTTTTTTTTCAAGTTATAATCATATTTTTTCTATTAGTAACAAATAGAATGTAATATAAACTTAATCAGTAGGCTCAATTTTTAGTTATAATTGGCTTGTGGTAACTGAAGTAGGAAACATATGTTTGGGATTCTATTTTATTTAAATGTCTTGAAAGAACTGATCGATGGTAGTATTATATTTTGTTGTTGATTCTGCTGGATTATTGTTAATTCTTCAATCAAATTCTTCCTCTAGAAACTGTAGCAATGGTTTTGATTTTTCATTACTGAAGTTGATGTTAAAATCACCGGCCAAAATGAGTGGAAGTTTATCTAAATTTTTGTTGTATCTGCTAAGCGTTCGAGATACATCTTTAGAATACTCTAGCAGTGCTCGATGAATGAACTCCTGAATATCTATTAATTCGTTATCTGGTGAGACATATATGACTGCCATGATTAAGGTAACGCCGTTCTCTACTACACACCCCATATATATATATATATATATATATATATATATATATATATATATATATATATATATATATATATATATTGTTATGTTATGAAAAACCAGTTAGATATTTTAAAAAGAAAAAACCCACAAAAAAGAATAATTATTGATTAGCTATTAGTTTCAAGATATTGTTTTTACAAATTTTTGAAATTATATTTCTTTTATAAGCCTATGTATGATATGAATGGATAAAAATGTCTAAATTATATAACACAATCAATGTCATACACTGTCAGAATGATTACAACCCATAATTCTTCAAAAGACAACAAAAAGTCTAGATTTACAAAATTTTCCTGAATAAAATGTGATCTACAAATGTATAAATTTGAAACATACAGTATATGAAATTTTAGCTAACTGAAAGTAGCCAATGGTAGAAGAAGGGTAGTCTCGTGACTGGACTAGTTGAAAATAACTATGAATTCGAAATAAACTTTGTAGAAAGGATATTCCTTGAGGTTGCAGTCAAAATAATGGCCTATGAGAAAAAGAAAAATAAGAAAGAGTTTTTCTTTTTCTCATAGGCCATTATTTTGACTGCAACCTCAAGGAATATCCTTTCTACAAAGTTTATTTCAAATTCATAGTTATTATATATATATATATATATATATATATATATATATATATATATATATATATATATTGTTATGTAATGATAATATAACAAATTATTTTGGTATTATTTCGCCCCACGTTCTGGGTGCCAATTGTTATGTATTGATGAATTGTAAATATAAATTGTTTTTATATAATGAAGATGGCTTATAATTTTTGTTATTCTTAGTGAGCAAACTTCTTGATGACAATAGCCAATCAGGGAACAGAGGGTCACATGTAGAATTTGAAATAGAGAATAAGAGCGGCAAAGTGTCAGAGGCAATTATTATTGAAATTTGTACATAGTTAATAAGAATGGAAAAATGGTTATGACACATAACCATAAACAGTGAAATTGTGACAATTTAGTGCGCGAATTCGAAAATGTGAATCGGAGGGAAGGAACAAAATTGGTATCCTGGTGACAACAAACAAAGCCACAAGAGAGATCGAAAATAAATTCAAAACGAATGCCACGTTGTATTTTTTGGAGAAGAGAAATGGAATAATTTCAACATTATAAGCAAAAAACCAATATTACCTTATTTGTACACCATACACAAATATTCGAAAGCTGATATTTGGATTGGAATGGTTCCTTCTATTTGGTATTGGAGTTCCTGATAGCATTGGAGTGAAAGGGAATCCAAATTCTGATGTATATTTTGAACACCGACAGTTCCAGACAGGTATGAAATTTGATAGTGCACATCACGTCCTGAACAATTTCACAAATAACGCATATCACATCAGAAGAACTTGACTTCACTTTATTTTGAACTATTAAGGAAAATTTCACTTTCAAGGTGAAAGTGAGGTTGTGTCTATCTATCCATGACTTGTTTCTCATGATTATCCGTGAATATTCGTAGATCCACCTTAGAATAAGTTATTTTTCGTAGGCCAGGTAAAATTAAGTTTTCCTGAATAAAGAAAATAATTGCGTTTTGATACTTTGTCGTTTGTTTTCTACATGATCAACAATCATACTTATGACCATTGAATAAATTGAAATTTGACATATCAAGTAGTGGATCAATTGCCTGAACCGGCTATCTGAGACAAGGGGCGTACCAACTGAGCTTAGCTGTGGTGAGGAAAATGATGACAATTGGCAGCAACGTGACGAGAGAACAGTGACGTAGCTAGCAATTATTATTACATCATTGCAAAATATATTAACAGGGCACAAAATACTTATCTATATCATAACAATTTGGCTCACTAAGAATAACAAAAATTATAAGCCATCTTCATTATATAAAAACAATTTATATTTACAATTCATCAATACATAACAATTGGCACCCAGAACGTGGGGCGAAATAATACCAAAATAATTTGTTATATTATCAGTACATAACAATATATATATATATATATATATATATATATATATATATATAGTAATAACTATGAATTTGAAATAAACTTTGTAGAAAGGATATTCCTTGAGGTTGCAGTCAAAATAATGGCCTATGAGAAAAAGAAAAACTCTTTCTTATTTTTCTTTTTCTCATAGGCCATTATTTGACTGCAACCTCAAGGAATATCCTTTCTACAAAGTTTATTTCGAATTCATAGTTATTTTCAACTAGTCCAGTCACGAGACTACCCTTCTTCACTATATATATATATATATATATATATGCACTCTGTCTGTCTATTCTTTCGTACACGTCATAGATGCGCGGGACTTTGTAAACACAACAGAGTGTGTGTGTGTGTATATATATATATATATATATATATATATATATACTCTCTCGACTTCGTAAACACAACAGCGTATAGGTCAGGCCACGCACTGCTTGCTAAATATATACGCATTGATATTGTAATATCAAAATATAATTTGCTTTTAAATTTATTGAAGTTATGACGCGTACACTTGCTAAACACACAATAATGAAGAGATTATAACGCGTATGACTTGGTTAGCACAATAGTAAAGAGAGGCTATAATGCTTACTTGCTAAAAATACATAAGCATTTATTATTGTCTGTATAAAATCTCTACTTACCTAACTCCATCACCAATATTCGGAACTTGTGCAGAAATACTGTCAGGATTCATTATTGTTATTATTTTTTATTATTTATTATGTACAAAAAACCTGTATACACTCAACAAAAATAATCGTCGCGACACCACACTGTTCAATGCGAAATAGAAAGACGAAACGAAAATAACTGGCTTGCTTTCTATGAGAGAGAGAGAGAGAGAGAGAGAGACAGACAGACAGAGAAACACGCGCACGCCGCACGGCTCACCACTATAACAAAAAGTGTCGTTACAACTTTTGGTCTTAATTTATTCCGTCTAGCCCCCTTTCGCAACGCGCGATAAGGAACTTCGTTCAAATAAAAAACGTGGGTGCGGTCGGAGACCCCCGTCAGGAACGAAACTCCCTAGTTTTCTGTAACAAATTTTTCAAATTTTTCAAACCCAGATTTAAACAAGTACCCACATAATATATTCGAAATAATTCTCAAACTTCCCAGTACCTTTGAATATTGTACCATATTTTTGCACTTTATTTCCATGATATCAACAATTCAGTATAAGTTAGCATACACCCTGTAATTTTCGAATGATTCCAATTTATCGTAGCACCGCTGTAAAATTGATTTAGAGCCCGAACGGGAGACCCACAAATTTTCCACAATGATGAACATTGTTCGTGCGCTACCCGGCGACTTTAATTTCCAATTTTGCTTCTCAGATTCTGCATAAATTAACTAGTAAATTTAATAAGCTCATAGGAAAATAAACAGCATTTGTGTCGACGCTCTATTGTTTGTTTTCGGATTTCTGCCAGCCATGAGAATGGGAACCCATTTTCCGCTAAGATTATGGGCCCTAATGTACTTTATTTATGTACAGTGATTTGGTTTTGTACGAACAGATACGGAGAGCGGTATCCCGTTATTTCGAGGGTATTGTTGGATTTCATCTGGGTGATATTTTCGGCGCGATTCAGTGCCTGGAGACGTAATTGAATACCAGTTGCGTTGAGTTACACCGGATTAAGTGGATATAAATTGAACATTCCATTTCTTGAACGTACAGCAGGAGAAGGGAAATGGTGCAAATGGAATTGATGGAAAGGTATCGGGTTTCATCGATATGGTGTATCTTTTTCTCTCAAACAATAGCAGTTTGGTGAATACATAAATATATTGTTTTTGATTAATCTGACTGTAACATTTTTTCTTCAGACGTTATCGATTTAGTATTTGTATTTCGAAGGGTTACAGATGAATGGATGAAAATGGTTCAGTAAGGGTATGATATTTCTAGGGTAGTTTACGTAGAAAGTCCGAGAAATACTGTTTTGGACGAGTGGACAAGATTCTGGAAGTCCGAAAAAAAAACAGTTTCCGAGCTTGTTGCATACCCTATTTTCTCGTCAATCGTGTGGAATAACAAATCAAGGCAACTTACATGGAAAATTAAGAAAAAACGACAAAAAACATATAAAACGTAAAAAATATTATACACGGTGGGGCTCCCCATACGACACGTTCCCTGTAAACCAAACCATTAATTTTTTCGGGAATTTCTCCATCCCATTATATGTATATTGATCAAGGCTGCAAAAGAAAATTATTTTGGAGTCTACAGGGTGGCTCAAAAAAGTGTGACACATCGGAGTTGTGTTGTTTTCGAAAGAATACCCTGTATTTCGTTACAATTGTGAATAGGTCAGGAAAAAATAATAAGATTTCATGATAGGTACTATGTACCTAAGTATAACCGTTCTCGAGTTATTGATTTTTTTATGAAAATGCTAGGTACAATTGGAAACTAAATAACATCAAATTCTGACCAAGCATAAAAGAGGTTTTGGACTATTGATTTCGATAAAACCCGTTTCTCAATATTATACAGAATGTTCAAAATCATTGTAACATTTTTATAATTTCGGTAAAAGATAACTTTGGTATTTCAAATAGAACACCCTGTATTTTTTTGGTCTGAACAATATATAATTCAATTGTCTTAATTTCATATCGGTGTTCCCTATACCTAACCTGAATAGTTTTTCAGATATTGGCTTTTTCAAATAGTAGTTCTTATTTCAAAGCGTTATTTGAATCAAGATAACTTTGAAACGACATTTATTTGATTTGCTCACAGAATTCTCATTGACAGTTGTTATACTTCACTTCATCGAAAATATTTACTGTTCACTAAAATGAAGTTATCATTTACATTCATATTCTGACAATAGTTCATTAAACAGACTATACAATTTTTTATTTATTATTCAACTGAAACAACAACAAAATATGAAACACAAATGTATTTAATTCAAAGTAGGTGCTCGGAATGACGACCAACTTGTTGAATACAAAGAGCCACTCTCTCTATGAAATACTTCTTAACATTTAATAACATTTGAGGAGTCACTCTTCGAAAAGTAGCCCTTATTCTCTCCTATTTTGCAGTATGGTTAGAGGAGTGTCGTAAACCTCATTCTCCAAGTATCCTCATAGGAAAAAATCGAGGCAAGTCAAATCTGGTGGTCTCGCTGGCCAATTTTGTGGTCCTCCCCTACCAATCCATTTATTCGGAAAGCACATATCCAAAAACTGTCTGACACTGAATTTGAAATGTGCCGGAGCTCCATCCAATTGTAACCACATCCGTTGTCTGATATTTAGCGGCACATTCTCCAGAAGCTCAGGCAGATCATCTCGTAAACATTGTAAAATTTTTGACCATTCAAGTTTCCATCAAAAAAGTATGGTCATATAACTTGTGTACCTATAATTCCTCCCCACACGTTAACAGACCATCTATTCTGGTCATCCAGAGTGGGGATAAAATAAGGATTCACATCACTATAATAATAACTGAGCCATTGTTATGAAAAGTAGATTCATCAGAAAATAAAATGGAATCCAAAAAATTTTCATTACCCACTGAACTTGTCCAGAACCCATAGACAAAACTCGATTCGTCGATGGAAGCCTATTTCATATAATTCCTGGTGCATCTGAATACGGTACGGGTGAAATTTGTATTTTTTTATTACCCTAGAAATGCTGCTTATTCCTGTATCTTTCTCGATCCTACATTGGCTTGTATGAGGGTTTTCTATGATTGATCCCATAATAAGAAATTCATTTTACTCATTTCCAATGATAGGTTTTGGTCTATTTGCCTTTTCATAAGCTACACTTCCAGTCCTACGAAATTGATGTAGCAATCGTTTGAAAACCAACTTTTTTGGATGATTCCGGTCTGGATATTTTTGGGCATACATCCTCGACGCCAAAAGGCAATTCTCTAAACACTCACCAATCGCTAAAATCATATCTATCCGCTCTTGAATGGGATAAGTTTTCATTTTCGACGCTAATAATTTAGTGAATGTTTTGAATAACGCAAAACACAATGACTGTCAATGAGAATTCTTTCAACAAGTTGAATAAACGTCGTTTCAAAGCTATCTTGCTTCAAAGAATGCAATGAAATGAGAACTACTATTTGAGAAAGCCAATATCTGAAAAACTATTCAGGTAAGGTTTAGGGAACTCCAGGATGAAATGAGAGATAATTGAATTTCATATTGTTCAGACCAAAAAAACATAGTGTATTCTATTAGAAATAACAAAGTTATCTTTGTCCGAAATTATAAAAAAGTGACAATTATTTTTTAATATTCTGTATAATATTAAGAAACGGGTTCTATCGAAATCAAAAGCTCAAAACCTCTCTCATGCTCGTTCAGAATCCGTAGGGATGATTTCTATACATTTCGATGTTATTTAGTTTCCAATTGTACCTACCATTTTCATAAAAAAAATCAATAATTCGAGAACGGTTATAGTAAGGTACATGGTACATTTTATGAAATCATATAATTTTTTCCTGACCTATTCAGAAGTGTAACGAAATACAGGGTGTTCTATCTAAAAAAACACAACTTTGATATGTCACACTTTTTTGAGCCACCCTGTAGACTCCAAAATAATTTCCTTTTGCAGCCTTAATCAATATGCATTCAATGAAATGGAGAAATTCCCGAAAAAATCAACGGTTTGGTTCACAGGGACCGTGTCGTGTGGGGTGCCCCACCCTGTATATTGTCCCTTTGGCTTCAATATGAGTAGTAAAATTTTGATCCATGCGTCGTCGCATCATGGACCTATGTAGCTCACTTTTATTTGAATTCAATACTTTAAAATTTTTAGTTGTATTCTGTTTTTATTGTATTAACTTAGCGGTCCCCCGACATGACGACGCACAGTAGTTCTGATAGTCAATCTAGCGGGACAAAATTATTTCTCTGAATATTTGTGCGAATAACTGGCAGTATCAGCTTGAATTGGTGTCAAAATCATAGGGATATTGAGTCTTCTTAAAATCAATACCGAATTTTTTAATACTTACACTTTTTTATAGGAATTTGAAATGGACATATCACTTTCAATTGCATTTCTAATTAGGGTAATATTGAAACTTCAGCAATTTGTTGTTTGAGTTGAGGTCAAACCTAAATGATTCATCTCGACTGCCAAGTTGAATGAGGTATTTTTTTTCTCTGAAACAAATATTGGTGCCCTCGCGAGAAAAATCATCATTTAAGTTTTGTCGAGGAAAATCTTTCACCAGTAGTTTACAGATTTGTCGCCCTGATAAATGTTGAGTTATGTTCTCAGTTGTTTGGGTTTAGGAAAAACGCCGAATACAAACAACTTACGCGGAGGTTGACATCACTTCAATTTGTGAATTTCAGTATTCCATTGTCTTGAGTTCAGGAAAAACGCCGAATTCAAGCCACTGACGTATAACAGTGTAACAACAACAGTTTTTTTCCCGCTGTTCGAATTCAGAGGCTAACCAAATTTGAACAACGGCCGCGAGATATAAAAACGAATTGAAACTGAGAAGTTGACGGTGATTTATTTTTTATTGCCGATATATGAAATGGTGGAAGTTACTAAATTTCATCTGTCAGATGTGTGAAATTTGTATATTTGTGAGTTTGAGAGGGAGAATTTTTTCGATAAAACCGGCAATATTTTGTACAAAGTTGTGCCGAAAATATGAGATATGGGGTTTATTGTTTATGCAGGTGAAAATATGATTTTTTTGCGAGAAAACTGTGCTCAAAAATTAGGTTAGAAAAAGTAAAGACTATTCTAACTCGGAAACGGTATGAGACTGCCGCATTTTTCCTCCGGATTCGTGTTTAGGAGGCAAAAACCCGCAAGGAGAGTCTCTCACCTATAGTCATGAGTGGACTTAATATTTACCAGAGTCATAGATTATTTTTGAATATTCGAGGGGAAAATGTGTTAATGGGAGACGGATAAAATAGGAGACATTCCCTGCTTGATCGCAAAATTGCTGGGAAAACCTGTAGAAGAGCTAACAGGTCACTTTTTTAGAAGTGAAAAAAAGCCTTTTTTTCACGGCAAAAAAACGTTCACGCATCAATAGAGATGCAAAAATCCCAAGTTTTTCGACAGCTGTACAAAAAATATAGTTTTCCGGCGTCCTCCTATTGACGAGTCTGTTTGATCAACACGCAATCGATCGTTAACGTCAAATTCTTCTATTAATGCATTATTGTGATATATGCTGCCAAAAATACACCGAGATCGACCATTAATAACCTATTAATGGTCGATTTCTCTATCAATGATTCATTGTGGTATAGGCAACAAAACACACAAGAATCCGAATACTATTCAAATGTCAAATCATATTACCTCAGCTCTGTCAAATTTGTGTATTTTAAAATCCAAATATTGTGAGTTTCCTCCTAGTTGAAGCAAATGGATATCGAAAATTCAACGTTGGCCCCAGGAACGAGGTCGACGATTTTTTTTTTGAATCAACTCGTACATTAAAATGGCGATTAATGATCTCGAACATTAAAACTTCCCGATCATTAATCGCCACCATCAATACACAATTGGATCAATCTATTATGATAATATATTAACAATATTAACTTTTATTCATCAATGAGATTAGTGAAGTTACAACAGCTTACATAACAGCTGTGATGAATAAATGGCAGAGTAATCCCATAAAAGTGAACTTGTGCATGGGTGACTGTGAGTCATTTAGTTAAACAACATAATCGTGTATTGTGGTGGCTTTTACAATTATCGTATATACATACATGTAACACACATATACATATATACACATACATAGATAGATAGATAGATAGATAGATATTTATTTGCCATTAAAGTGTTACAGGGAACACAAGGTTTTGTCATTAAAACTAAAAAATCTATAAACTATAACACAAAAATCTAATATTGAAAAAGACATGAAACAGTTTTCCTTGATTTAAAAAAATAAGGGAAAGAGAGAAAAAAAAAGACATTACATTTTTCCTTGATCAACAGACAGACAAGCAGACAGACATTTTTAACATATAGTATTGGGCACTACACAATTTACTCTCTGAGACGATTGCTATGCATCAAAAAATTCCTTCAGGTTATAAAAACTTTTTTCGACTAAAAATATTTGTATTTTCCTCTTGAAAATATTGAAAGTTTCAGTAGATCTGATTTCTAGCGGCAGTTTATTATAAATTAAGCTTCCTGCACAGTGAGGTGACTTTTTTAAAGTATTCGTACTAAACATGAGTTTTGGGTAACCTTCCACTGTCTGAAAATGAAAATATAATCAGGAAAATCTATACAAGTGTAGAAAGGGCAAACTGATTAGTTCACCCCGATAAGTTATTGCGTTCACCAAATTATATTTCCTATGGAAAAATGATTCAATTTGTCAATAACTCGCCGTTTTCTGGATTTGCCTATCAAAAAATTTTTTAAAAAATTCAAAAGATACTTCTCTATATAGTTTTTGCTTGACGTTTTGGGGACTATATCTGCCCCCGTTCTCAAAATCTTCTAAATCTCCTTTAATTGTTTTATAATTTGGATTTTTGCTCGCAGAGTCTTTTTTGCTTTTTCAACTGACGGATGTCAATTGAGATCTGCCGAAAAAGTTTGAGATTGACGTATTGCTCATTTGATATATGGGGTGTTGTTCGGATCAGTTTATTAGCATTCTACCATATCTCACTTCCTCTCTGAGTAGAGGTAACCATGTATGATCCATTTCAACAGAATTTGTTGAAAAGCAGTTGTTATTGGAAAGAAGAATACAGGCCGTTTCTTTCAATTTTCTCCTCTCTTGATGTGGTTCTTTCATCAAGATTTTTGTCCTATTCCATTCAATCGTATGATCGCCATTGGATGTGAGGATATGTTCTGCAATTTTTGATCCAGTTACTTGTCGATTTCTGATGTAACTCTGATGTTCACTTTGGCGCACTTCCAATGGTCTTGATGTTTCACCTATATAACTATCACCAAGGTATGTTGTAAACACAATTTTTGGTACTTTCTTCTGCGTTTTTTGGTTTTGTTTGTGTTAGTATAGATCTCAGTGTGTTTGTTGTTCTAAATGATGTTCTCACATTATACCTATGTCCAATTCGTTTGATCTTTTCAGATAATCCGGGGACATAAGGTATTATGTTGGTTGTGAAATGTGTAGGTGGTGGGAGTACTCCTGTTGGTTGTGTTGATTGGTTGTTTGATGAGTTTTTGTTTTCAATGTCAGTGATTGTTTTTTCCACAAACTGATCTGGATATGCATTTTCCTTGAGAACAGATTTTATGAGGTTTATTTCTTCCTGTAGATTCTGGTTGGAATTGCAAACCGTTTGGGCTCGATTATAGAGACATTTAACTCCTCCTCAAAAAACCACATTCATTCAATATTCGTACTAAAGTTCGAAATGTGGATTTCTTGTGCTTTCCTGGTCTGATATCTATGAACATCCTGATTAAGCGTCAATTTATTTTTATTATTATGAATGAAGCAGGAAATTTTTAAAATATATATTCCGGTCACAGTAAGTATTCACTGTTTTTTGAAAATCTCTCTACAAGATTCTGTGGATTGCAAATTATATATGATTCTCATGATCTTTTTTTGTAGTACAAAAACTCTGTCAATATTAGTAGATTGGCCCCATATTATTATGTTATAACTCAAGATTGAGTAGACAAGTGAATAATAACACGTTTTCGACTCACTTTGATTAATTTATTTCTTCAATTGTAGAATATCAAACGTATTTTTTGCAAGTTTGGAGCATAATGAGTCTACTTCTCGATGGAACGTTAGGTTACTATCGATGGTTGTTCCAAGAAATTTTACACGATCGCTGGTTTCAATATGGCTTATATTTGGCAGAATATTTGTCTTTTACATTCATGATCAAAGAATTTTTATGACACCACGATTTATATTGCTTGATTACTATATCTGATTTAGTCTCTAGTTCTGCTAACTTGTTGGCGTGAATGATTATTGATGTATCATCAGCATACATGTAAATATTTCCAGAAGTTACAAATTGTGGTGAGTCATTGATAAAGATAAGGAACAGTAGAGGACCAAGTATTGAAACTTGCCCTACCCCGACATTCAATTCCATTTCTTCGGAAGTATCTGAAACTATTTTCACTGCGATTCGCCTATTTTGTAGATATGAAGCAATACATTCTAGTGGTTTACCGCTTATTCCTAATTTATTCAATTTCTCTTCAAGGAAATTTGGATAAACAGTATCGAAGGCAGCAGTTAAGTCGAAAAATAAACCTGCAACTTTTTTTCATTTGTCCAGACTAGAATATACTTGTTGTGTGAATTCTAGCGTCACTAATTCAGTGGACTTTTCTGACCTATAACCATATTGAAAATTTGTAAATATACTATGTTCTTTCATGAAAGAATAGATTCTAGTTGTGAAAGACTTCTCAGCAATTTTTGATAAACAGCTCAATAGTACAATAGGTCTATAATTTTCAATACCATATTGATCTCTTTTTTTATAAAGTGGAATCACTTTTCCCAATTTGACAGAATCAGGGAATTGCCCAAGTTCAAAAGAGTGATTGATTATAATTGAGATATAATAGTTTCACAATATTTTAGAAGCTTGATAGGGATTCCATCAAATCCCGTAGAATTTCTGTTTTTCAAACCATCTATAATTTCTATGACTTCTCTCTCAGTTACAGGTTCAATGTACATACTCTGAGTGACACTATCAGGACTTGAGCATGAAGTAGGTAGATCTCCACCAAAATGGATATCCAACTTTTTTGATACTGTGGTTGCAAAATAAGTAACAAATGAGTCACAGATGACTTTCTGGTCTGTTATTATCTAGTCATTAATTTTCAATTTGATTTCTTTTTTTACATTTTTTCTGCCCAATCTTTCGTTGACAATTGTCCACATTGCTTTATTTTTATTATCAGATTCTCTAATTTTTTGTGTATTTTCTTCGATTTTTATGTTGGCTATCTTTTTATTAATCGATTTCTTATAACTCTCATAGCTCGCCATTAGGTCTGTATCATGTGAATTTTTTGCTACTTAATATAAAAATTTCATTTTATCGATCTCTTCGTCTATTCTCAGGTTTTTCCGTTCTTTGTTTGTTTTTATTTGCGTATTTTCCTTAAGACATGTTACATTCAAACACCACTCAAAAAGCACAAGAAATTCGTCGTTATGTGAATTGATGTTTTCATAGTTCTCAGTAAATGAATCACAGTTTGAAGAAAATGCATGCATGAAATTTCGCATATTTTGTTCTGGAAAACGTCTGCGTAAAATTAAAATCTCAGCTTTCTCGTTGGTCTCAAATTCACTCAATATACAAACTTAATGTAATATTCAGATCCTAATAATATACAATATCCTGACTGATATACAATATACCAGTTTATCGTGACGATTACTATTTTTTTTTATTTTTTTATTAATGGTTTGGTCTATTGAATGAATGTGGTTTTTTGTGGAGGAATAACGTTCCTTGACATATTTTTTGGGTAACCTTCCACAGTCTGAAAATGAAAATATAATCAGGAAAATCTATGCAAGTGTTTGGTCTACTAGTGGGTTTTTGAGACAAAAGTATTATTCAAACTATTGAGAAATTCATGGATGTGCTGCCTAGGTTAGATTCTATTGATACGTACAAAGTTAACTATTTTATTCAAATAATGAAAACCCTGTACTGATGAGGGGCATATAGCTCGAAACCGATCTACCGTTGGTCAGTCTGCGTGAAGTGGTTAATATTGATCCATTTCGCAACAAACATTTACAAAGTACCTTATTGGACTTTTATCCACGTTTATCCATCGGGTGTCTTTTGACATCCGTCGAAGCATTAGCTAGGAAAATAGTTGGTTTTCTATGGTTCATGCTTTTGTAGACAACTGTCTTGAGGAAACAGGCATTTTCAATTTTTATTGAAATTGTGGCTGGCTATCAAGAATGTTACAGATTTCTGTATCTTATTGCAGAACTAATGAAAAATCTACCATTCCATTATTTGACCTGAATCATATTTATTCAAAGTGCTCGTGATTTCCCAAGGCTATGTTGCTACTTTCTTATCACCGAACACTTTTCCGGAATATCAGGAAGCAATATATCCCCCGAATTCCAGTGATGTGAGTTACCATGAATACGATTTCGTATTTTCGTTCCCTTCCTATGTTTCGAGCAATATATCCTATATCAGGAATCGTTCCATAATTCCGAAACCAATCATGTGCGTAAACATTCGAGAGAAAGTTACACATATGGAAAAATTTCCACGAACTTATTCGCTGATGTAAACCTTTAATAAAATATAAAACTTTTTGGGCTCCTCGAGAACTTTATGTGTAACTTTCATTTCGATGTTTGCGTTATTATAGGCTTCTGTATCAGAGAACTGGTATATGCTGAGAACTCAAAATCATATATATTGTTTTCAGATGGCGTAGAAATAGATTGTGAGGTCTGTTTCGAGGTGGGTGGATGGAATAATGTTTGTTCGTTGTTTCTCGGTGAGATTTCGGATGTGAAAAGTCAACAAAAACTTGATTGTGTGGGGGATCAGGTCGATATTGATATTTGCTTATTTTTAAACAAGTCATATCCGGACTGATAATGAACCGTTCATCCAGAACAAAATAATGAGGATGGTATAGCAGGTATGATGAATTAATGAGTATACAGGACGTTAGAATATATAAAAAGGCATGAATTTTCTGTCATTGCATAATTCTAAAATAAATATGGATTCTGTTTTTACATCCGGAGATTTGATTTTTCTTTCAAAAAACAAAAGCGAGTGGAATACTACATTGCATTACTCAACTTCTACAGTTTAACTACCAACGTTTCATCGGAATTTTCGTCTTCCTCAGGGCTATGAAAAAAGTCTGCATAATTATGAATTCATCGAATTACGCACATATACAACATATGAATGATTGAATTGCTTGAATTGTATGAATAAAATTGTGTTTGATAAAATATTATGGAGTGAAATATATTTCAGAATAATTTCAAATGTGACAATTTTTCTACTCACTCCAAGTGTAATTTGATTGAGTACCAAAAATTTCAACATCATTACTTAAATTACACTTGGGGTGAGTAAAAAAATTGTCACTTTCGAAATGATGATTCCGAATATTTCACTTATATTTAACCTTTCATCACACACAATTTTATTTATACAATTTAACCAATTCAATTTTTTATTTGTTGTATTTAACTGTCACTCCATCATTTTGTAATTATGCACACTTTTTTTGAAGCCTTGGAGAAGACGAAAATTTCGTCGAAACATTGGCGGTAAAACCGTTAAATTCAAATAATGTGTTCAACTAGTCCTCTGCTGGATTTGGAAAAATGAACGATCCCTACAAGGTAGTCAGAAAACTCTTAAAAACAGTTGAAATCATATATGGATATGCAGTTCACAACAGCCAAATGGAATGAATTCATTGTTTTTTTTTTCAATTAACGCGGTCGATACTCGATAAAAATGAATATTAAAGCAAACGAAAGACACTCACATCACTAAAAGATTTCCAGAGAGTTGGGTGGAAAACAACTTAAAAAAAATTACACAAGCTTTTATACAAAAGGAAAAAATATTCAATTGTTTGAGAAGCAGATTTGAAAGTTTGCCACGCAAGAATAACTATCTTATATTTGCGGCAAACTTTTGAATCTGCTACTCAGAGGCGGAACAATGGAAGAAATTATCCTTTTTTAGAGCATTTGTTTGAAAGCTGGTCCTAAAATTCGTTTTGATTTCATGTTCATTCAATTCTTTCTAGTCATCCATGAAATTCGTCATGTTACTGAATTCTGAAAAAATTAAACCGACGAAAAAATCAACTGAAAAGCAAAAAATTGAATAAACCTTCTTAGTCTCAATGATAATTGAGGTCCTAAACTAATATTTTTCAAAAGTAATACAATGATCTTCGTTAATTGTTTGTTTGGCGCCGCCTTAAAATTAGTTTTTCTTCGGTTTGATTTTTTGTTATAAAGTTTATATTTTTCACTTTTTTGTGGGTAAAATCAACTAATGATTATCTACTCAATTGACAACAGGTATCCATTATGTTCTAGTGTCATCGGAACTACCTATATGTGGGCCAAGATCCAACAGAATCGGTTCAGAGATGAAAAATTGATAATCCCTCACTTCTCTACCCTAAGGGGTGGATTATTCCTTTCAACTCCAAAAATGATCAACTCTGAAGTATACCATTTGAAAAATAATAATCTAAATCGTATAACCCAGTACAAAGTTATGTGTGGTAGAATCGGTTAACGGGTAAAAATTCAGTGGATGAACGATAAATATCTCCTTTTTTTCTACCTTTAGGAGTGACATGTTTTTCTAATTCAAATGGACCAACTTCGAAGTATACCAATGAAAAAAGAATCATCGGAATCGAACTGCTCTATGAAAAGTTATGCGTGATCCTACATAAAAAAACGCGTCCACTAGAGAACCTCCTCCTTTTTGATTTCATCGGTTAACAAAAACTGATAATCTCCGAACCCAAAAAAAACACGTAATAATTCAAAATGAAATAGGGCCATTACAACAGAACACATTGCCATCATGAAATCATAAATTTTTACAAAAATATCATGATGTCCGACCCCAAAAACTCCCACACACTAATTTAGAATGGGCTATAATCACAAAACTCGTAGCTACCTTGGGGCCGCCATCTTGAATACGTGGATTTTGACAGAAACAAATGTGATCACCGACCCCAAAAACCACTACTAATTTTCATTGGACTCGGGCTATAACCAACACACATCGACATATTGGAGCGGCCATCTTGATTTATGAATTATGACAAAATATTCGGGATCTCTGTCCTTAATAACCCCCACATATCAATTTTGCATAGAACCGAACGATAATCACAGAACTCGTCCGCCATACTAAAGCCACCATTTTGTTTTTTCTCTAGAAAAAAATCGACAATGCATTTTTACCGGAATTATGTCAGTTTAATCAGTGGGTCAAAATTAACTTGCAAGATTTGAACTAAATATAGTTGTGTGCACAAAAAAGTCGTACAAGGTTTGTATGGTGTGAACCTGCCTATAATGTTCCAGATATCATAAAAAAGTAGTACACGTACACATTTGGCAAACATAGTTTCAATTCGATAAGAAGTTCAATTAAGATTGACAAGCCTGACTCACAATAGCCTATAACTGCTGTACGACTTCATTCTGAATTTTTCGAAGATCAAAGAGCAATGACATTGCAAACTAGAATATTATATTGTGGTGATGAATCTTTGAACTCAGAAATACATTGTCCAAATATTTCCATTCGATCATTGGCGATCACTATTACCGGATCATTAGAAAGCTGCACATCAATGAACTATTGTATTAATCAACCCAAAGTATCATTCTCTCCGCGATTTCTTCAATTTTTTTCCGTATCGATCGGTGAATCGCCCAAGTACACCCATTTGGAGAACGAAACTCGGCAGCCACTGAATTTTTCATACCTCTCCATTAACTCACATCGAGGAACGGGGAATGATAATTGCGCCTAACGAGAAAATTATCCCGAGAGGAAAAAGAGAAAAAGCTTCATTCTTTCCAGGCCTACTTCGATATTTATTGCAAGAGAATAACGAGGGTGAACTGCTGTGTCCGCGACTTTCTGAAAAATTTGTTCGCCATGCAAATGAGGCAGGAATGTTCAACAAGGGATATCCAGGCGTCATTTATTGTGGAAACTTCCGTGAAATACGATGTTAACTTCAACAGTTTTGTAGCTAGGTTGGATATTTTGTTGATTATTTTTTGACGTTTCTAGAAACCAATGGAAACTTTCAATTCAAATCATGCATGTACCTACGTTTCGGCCAATCAAGACATTATTATAGTGGGAATATTCTACTACGACAACCTATATTTTTAATTTGACGTCTGTCATCAATCAGAACCGGTTTAGTACATTATATCATTTTGCGAGAAAATGTGTTTATGATTGTAACATCGAAAAATAATCTACAGAATACCACACGAGAGTTCGCTAAAGTAGAAAATGATTTTCCAGACTTCTTTCTCAAACTTGTTGCCATTACGAGGCTCTGGACCGCAGAAGACAGTCAGTTATCGGGCAACCATTTGGTGAACCGAGACTGTACAGCACACATGCAGCAAAGGACCTGTTCAAACTTGTGGAGGGAACGAAATTACTGGAATATTTGCTGTAGAAGGGAACAACAGGCTAGATACAAAGGGCCCAAGTGTAGTGGGTAACCTGGAGGAAAGGGGACATAGGAATCCGAAAACTCAGAGTGCGGGTCCCATACTATCGTGAGGTGTCCATCAAAGATTTTTAACACCCCTCCACCCCAAAAATAAAACCCTATGACGCTTGTTCCAATTTATCGTTTTTTCTCCGTCACTAATCTATTTTTACTACTTTTTCACTTCTACTTGAATTTAATTTTAACAAATACCTGTGTGGAAAATATTTTGATGTCAACATTATTTTCCACACATGTGCGAACATGGTTTTTTCCTCACCTGTGTGGAAATATTTCTGCGCACGTGTAAAATTTAGTAGTTTATAAACAACCAAAGAGTGCGAATTTGTTTATTTTCGGGTGATGTGGTGGTAGGAAAAGAATATTACCTTCTTAAAACAAAAACTGCTTATTACTACTTCTTAAAAATTATAATTCGTAAATACATTAATATATTTATATATTAATTTGATTTTTTCTACATTTTCGGGATTTCCAGCAAGATGAGTTTCTAAAGCTACTTGTGGAGTATATGGTGAAAAAGTACCTACCTTTCAATTTTTTCGAGGACGAAATAAGTTTACAAGTTTATAAGTACTTAAATCCTTACGCAATTTTTCCTGGTAGGAATAAAATGAATTCTTTGGCAATGGAAATGTTCGGGTCAGCACAGAATACCCCTCAAAAGTTGACTAAAGAAATATAAATAAAAAATCTCATTCACAATAGATGGTTGGTCTTCTTTCAGTATGAAAGGATACTATGGAATTACTGCTCATTTCATTGATCATAATTGGAAACTGCATGCCATCCTTTTGGATTTTGTTCCGGCGCATGGACAACATACCGGCAGATGGATAGCAAAGCTTTTTGCTGATATATTGGAATTCTACAATTTCACAAATTATGAGCAAGGAATTACAACCGACAATACAAACAGCAATTTCACATTTATGAATGAGCTTACAGGCTTTATTTCCGACATTGACCCTGAAAATAGTCACTTCGTATGTTTTGTGCATATTTTAAATTTGGGGGCAAGAGATTTTATAAAAATACTTGATTCGAATTCTGAGTTTCAAGAGACAGAGACCGATGCTACCCTATCGGACAGTGACGACATAATAGGAGATCTAAATTCGCTATCTCCGTCACTTGTTGGAAAAGTTTGTTTTTTGAAAATGGCAAGTGTTTCTGAATTTGCTGAGTATCGGATTAGTAAAAGTGCGCTTTCTAAAAATAAGAAAATTATTATTCTCGATATGTTCAACGCTGTTCGCCAACAAAACTCAATATTCCGAGCAATAAAAATAGTTGAAATGTGTTCGAATATGACTGGAGTGGGACAGTGAACAATATACCGACTTGCGCACGAGGATGAACGTGGCTCCATCAGATCACCAAAGAGAAGTAAAGGAAGAAACAAACTGTAATAAATGAGGATGAAAAGACTCCCATCAGAAGAATCATACACTCGTTTTACTTAAAAAAATAAATTCCTACTTAGAACAAAATAATGTTTGAAATGATGAAATATCATTTCATCCCATCCATGGGTAGGAAGAAAGTGTGAAAATGAATTTTTATTATGAAAAAATTCAGAATAGAAAATCACTATCAATAGAGAAAGACGAAATCATCTGCTGGCGACGACGATATCTGAGGGCATTTGGACAGTTTCTAAGGGAAAACAGGAATTACTATTATATGGACGAAACATGGTTGGATGAAGGATATACCGTTGGCGAAATATGGTAGGATGAAAATATAAAATGCGCAAGGCAAGCTTTCATGAAAGGATGGTCCACTGGAATGGAGGCACCCTCGGGAAAAGGTAAAAGATTACCCACATTGGTAGCAAAAATGGATTTGTCGATGGTGAGCTACTAGCATTTGAATCAAAACGGACTGAAGACTATAATGAGGACATGAAAGATGCTGTTTTCGAAGAAAACTTCCAGCAAATTGTAGATCTTATTCCTCCTGAAACAGTTATAGTCATGGATAATGCCAGCTACCACTCAAGAAAATCCGAAAAGATACCAACGTCTTCTTGCAAAAAAAAATACAGCATTCATTGGCTTACTTCAAATAAGAATCCATTTGAAAAAGATATGCTGAAGAAGGAGCTATTGGAGATTGTAAAGTTGAATAAACCTCTTTTTAGGGGATTTGTTGTCGACGAAATCGCTTCAAAATGCAATATAACGGTACTTAGCCTTCCGCCATATCACTGTGAATTAAACCCCATAGGATTAATGTGGGCGCAAGTGAAAGGGTTTGTAACAAGGCATAAACATTACTTTGGAAAAATTAAAACCTCTTGCTTGAGGGAATAAAGACAGTGGATTGCGAAAAATGGAGTAAGGGCGTCGAACATGTGATTGGAATAGAAAAAAGAATGTGGGAAGCTGATAACATGCTAGAAAACACTATATCGCCCCTTATTATTTCTCTGGACACTGTTACGGACACGTTGTGACAATCAGGTATATCCAGTTCAGAGTTCACTCTTACGTACATATCATTCATTCTAGTACTCTTCCGTCATACAATCTAGTACAATTTCTATGAAATTCTCCGTGGGCACGCGACTACTAGTTATACATTCGCACCGTACCTGACCTAGGAAAATCCGTCAATAGATGATCCTGTTCCATGATGGGTGTTTGAAGTACATTTATTTCATTTTTTATAATCGGAGGGTAACCGTTTTGCGAAATTGATTCATTCAATTGGAAGCTACACAATTTTCGGATCTAGCAAGTGAAAAACTGAACTTCATAGAGATAAACGGATGTTTTATTAGTATAGTGGTACTAATGAACACTCTCTTTTAGGCCACATTACATCCACGGTGAGTTAGAGTCAGTCATTGTTTATTTAGCCTTTCTCAAGGCAATCTTTTCGATCGTCACTTGAGTAAGAGAAACCAACAGTTCAGTATTAATTTCCTTTCAGGCCTTCAACGTGTATCACATGCTTTGGGATTGGATCCTGCTTATGGTCGAGTTTTAGTTAGAAGTAAATGGACCATAGCCTGCTTCCATGAGAAATATAAGCTGTCCGCCTGCTACCAGGACATGTATCGTTGAACGTAGACTACCGGGAATATAAGCCTCCTTCGCCTTTCATCAGTGTGAACAGATAAGCTCAGTTATATTTAGTCTAGAAGGGAGTAGTTACCAGTGGAATTTTGGTACTTGGTACAATACGAAGTACGCTTGATCGCTTCATAGGTATGCTTGATCGCTTCATGAGTAGGCAGAGCCGTACACTCTTGAGTACTATTCAGTTACCGGTAGATGCATGTCTTTGGGCGCTTGAGTTGCATATTGGCTCGATTCGAATGTAAAACTTGAAGTAGTGAACGCCTTTGCAATCTTTCTTTATTCAGTTTCTGAACCATGCCTTGTACATATTGGTTCTACTTACTAACATTCTGACAGAAATCGGTTGTACATCGGCTATATAGCTATATTCAAGGTAAAGTATATTCCTAGAACCTGATTGGTGTAATAAGACAATTATCCCCCATTCACATGATTTAAATACTCTCTCTTACAGGGACGTCGACCAATTGTGTTTGTTATTATCATTCTGGATGCATTTTGGTACCTATTCATAATTAATATTGCCATTGTTCTGATTTGTGACCAGGTTAGAATCATTGTTAACATTTGACTTCTGGCCTACCCAATTTTGTGATATTTAGCCAACATTTTCCTCCAAACCAAATTGTCATAGGTGTTGACATCGCCCTTTGTGATATTTAACCAGTTCTCCCTTAGTAAGAGCTTGAGAAAAGCACTGGTCTCGTGTAATAAACGGCCTATACCAGATTGGAAATTGAATGAGTACATTGGAGATAGGGTGATAGCTGTTATTATGAATGAAAAAGTACTGTATAATAAAAATATTCGTATCGGACCTCAGAGTTTGATTTTGTCAAGAATTATGTCTCGTTTTCGAAGGATTTTTTGGAATCTTCAATAATCTCAAGGAGTTGATGAAACGGATGGCGCCCATTATTCTTTTTTTATTGTACACACGGCCCTTCTTCACTGTATCAAAGCTGGCGGCCTACCTCTCTGAGATGTAATGTTATGTTGTACTTTCACCACCACCTTGTCAGTGTTAAACCAATGATAAATTGCGATATAAGGGGAACCTGACAACCCCAACAACCATAGTTCATCGGACTACTCGGAATATGAAGGCTTAAATTTAAAAATGTGGTTGTTGTAAACGTAATTTTTTTTTTAAATATTATTATTTATTTCAAATATTTTTTTCATATTATTATTTTTTTTGTATACGTATTCATCTACCTAATATTGGAATGAATACTATCTCAATTATCTGCCTATCTCTATGATTATAATCATGTATAATTATCATTTTACTTATTATTCTGATGAACAACCTGTAGTTACGCAGCTGTCACATAAATATCATTCAAAAAACTTCTCTCTCTTTCGTTATGAAAATTAAGGTGACCCTAATTCAGGACCGATTTGGGGTGGGTACGTCTTAAATAACCAGAAAATGGATTTTAAATGAATAATCGTTCAAAAAAACTAAAAAACACGCTTTTCATAGGAAACCAGACTAAAAAAACAGAAAAAAAGGGAAAAAATTATTTCATTTTAAAAAAAGCGTGGGATGCATGGTATCGCCTCGGTGTGTATTGTACTATATAATCATTGATACCATGCACCCCAGGCTTTTTTCAAAATAAAATACATTTTTTTCTCATATTCTGTTTTTTTAGTCTGGTTTTCTATAAAAAGCGTGTTTTTTACTTTCTTCAAACTATTATTTATTTCCTACTTCTTAGTATGATTTATTTATAAAAGCGTGTTTTTTTAGTTTTTTTAAAACCATTATTTCTATTTTTTTTTTGCAAATAAAAAAATGGAATAATCTTATCAAATTAGGTAATCATAATCTCCGACCCCAAAAACCCCCACACACCAATTTTGAATAGAATCAGACCATAATCACAAAACTCGGCCGCGATTTTGAATTTTCCAATTTTCACAAAAGAATCATGATATTCGATCCCAAAAACCCCCACATACCAATTTTTAATAGAATCAAACCATAATCACAAAAGTCGGCCGCCATTTTGAAGCCGCCATCTTGAATTTTCTAATTTTCACAAGAGAATCATGATATTCGACCCAAAAAACCCACACATACTGATTTTGAATAGAATCAGATCATAATCACAAAATTCGTTCACCATTGTGGAGCCGCCATCTTGAATTTTTTTATTTTGACAAAAGAATCATGATCTCCGACCACGAAAACTCTCCGATACCAATTTCGAAGCGAATCGGACCATAATCACAAAATTCGTACGCCATATTAGAGCCGCCATTTTGTTTTTTTCTCACAAAAATTTCAAATTGCATTGTCACCGGAATCATGTACACCTGCCGAATTTCAGATCATTCGGACGTCTGGAAGTGGGTGAAAATCGCGCCCAAAGGAGTCGGTTACAAACAAACAAACAAACATACAAGTGAAGCTAATATAAAGCGTGTAAAAACAATCTTTGCAAGTTTACAATACAACGTTTGAGTTGTTCACCCAGTTAAATGGGTCCTGTCAATGCAAACTTACATTTCATCACTCTCTTACATTAGAAAACAGAGTATAATTATTGTAGAATGGATAAAACCTCAGACGATAGAGATGATCATTTTATTTGATTTTTGTTTTGCACTTATTTGTTTCCAAACGCCTTCTCATCCAAATCTGGTAAATGTGACGTGGTATACATCATATGAATTCCATTTTATAATACTTTCGGGCCAAATATAACAAATACCAACACTCCGCAGACATGTGCTATTTATAACAGAATTGCCCGTTCAATTTTTGCCAAAACAAGAATCATTCAAGTCACATCACAATGGAGCCCCCGAAATCTATTTCCACCGCAAGAATAAGCGTAGACCGCTTAAGGGCCCTGTTAGGCACCCACTGAATCCATCTTGGAAATTCCCTCCGTATCATCCAGCTCGAATCCGCTTTAAGTTCATGAAATCAGAGTGGCTGGTGGCGGTGTGGCGAAAGAGACAGAAGAATAACGAGATGTAAATTGATTCCGGCGGCTCCAGGCACTGGAATTGCTGAACTTTACCTAAGACGAATCATCCAAATTGCAGCTTGGTTAACCTTTTTTCGAGGCGAGTGAAAAGCTCGTCTTGGTGGCTCGATATAAATTTGATTGCTTGCTGTGAACTCCTTTTCAATCTGGAATTGGGTGTGTTCAAGGGGACGGATCTATTTATCTCGAAATTTTTAGGTGCTATTATATGTGTGTCTGTTCACTGGTGCGGCGGGGAATGATGAATTTCCATTTTCTTCGCGATATGCCGGAGAAACTCCGACTGAGGAGCTATATTTTGAGTTTCATCGGTGACAGACGTCTGCGACGAAAAAGTTTTTTTCATAAGTTCTGATGGAAAATATTTGAAGTCCTGATTTTTCCCACAAATTGGTGGATAATTCACAGTTCGTCCGTCCGTTCAGAAGTTCTGCTCCTTCAGTTGATCATGACGCCCCAGCAGATTCGGAAGAGTTTCTAAGATACATTCTCGTAGGTTTACATGAGGATTTATACCAAACGATTTTGTTATCAAGAATCAAGAAGCTTCCATTTCTTAGACATCTGTCTACGGTCCAGCAATCTTACAGAACGATGCTTTGCGCCTGCAAAACATTCAAAATTCCTGTATTCGATTTTCTTATGGTATTCGAAAATACGAGCATATTAATTCTAAATTCAGTGAATCTGGGTGGCTAAAATTAGAAAGCCTGCGTGAACTCCATCTTTCAACACTACCTCATTAGGTTCTACAGACAGGTGAACCATCATATCTGCACTGAAAACTAATTATATTTACGTACATAAACCAAGTGAATACCAGGAAAAATAATTTACTAGTCATCCCAAGACACTCCACAGCATTATTTACACGTAGCTTTTCCTGCAACTCATCTAAATATAACAATTCGATCCCCACAGAATACTGAAATTTTTCTTCATACAATTTTGAAAAGAAATTCAAACATGCTTAGATGTGTACAGGAGTAAACTATTGCTGTGGAACCATATTGTCAAAATTATTATTATTATTTTATCATTATCTCTTTCTTCATGTTCACTATAGTATATTGAATATAGTAGTCAGTATTCAACATTATTCTTTTTCTTCAAGGTTAAAAATTTATTGATACATCACCTATTCAACAATTATATACATTCACCCTTTATAAACTTGTATATATATTTTTTCATTGGTGAATAAAGTCGATTATTATTATAATTATTCAGGATTCCAGAATTGTCGATACAATAGCCGGTCAGCTGGAGTCTGTATTGAGATGTACTTTTTGTAATTTCTGCTCCGTTACTTTTGAACCCTTCTGGGTTCTCTCAATCCCTATTGCGGACTTGTCAAATGAAGTCGTGAATTCGGCACAATGTATTGAACTGTTGGCAGAAGAGGAGACTGGCTGACGGTGCAAGCCGGTGCAGGCTTCAGAGAACATTGTCGTCCACTATTTATGAAAATGAGAATGATGCCTCTACCATGGATATATATATATATATATATATATATATATGTATATAAATATATATATATATATATATATATAAATATATATATATATATATATATATATATATATATATATATATATATATATATATATATATATATATATATATATATATATATATATATATATATATATATATATATATATATATATATATATATATATATAATATATATATATATATATATATATATATATATATATATAATATATATACAAATTAAGTCAGAACCATTGAATATATATATATATATATATATATATATATCAGGTGTTCCAAATTAAGTCGGCACCATTCCAACTTTTATTTTATGCTAATTTCGGTTAAATGGGAAACTGGTAGATTTTTTGGCCTTCTCGATGCCGAAAAAAAAAAAACAGTCGCGTTGTCATAATATTTCATAAAATGATATTTTTTTCAATGGAACACCCTATATTTTTTCATGCATTTCGATTCGTAATAACATTCTCAACAACAAAGCATTTCTGACTTTTTTTCGTAAAGGTGAGAATAAGACTGTTGTATTATTAGGAAACATTTATCGTTTTGTACAATAATACCAAATAGCTTAGTGGTGTCAATTGAGTGGTGCGACATGATGATCACGGGTTTCACGAGTTCACATTTTGCTATTAGTAACAAAATATTGTCATTCGTATAAGTACAAAAAATGGGCGTTTGGACAATCATGTGGTTTTATTCGCCAAAACAAAGGAATTTTTTGTACTAGTGAAAGAAATAAATATTTCCACATAAGTCGCTCATTTTCCACTTTAGGAAAAAAAGTGATATGAGCTTTGTTGTTGAGGATGTTATTACGAATCGAAATGGATGAGAAAATATAGGGTGTTCCATTGAAAAAAATATCATTTTATGAAATATTATGACAACGCGACTGTCAATTTTTTTTTTGTTTTCGGCATCGAGAAGGCCACTAAAAATGCTACCAGTTTGCCCATTCAACCGGAATCGTAGCATCAATAATGACGGAGTTGGCAATGGTGCCGACTTAATTTGGAGCACCCTGTATAGAGGGTGTAACATAAGTACGTTGAAATATTCGAGTGACGTATTCCTGATATAGTTTTAAGAAAAAAAGTCTAAATAAACTTGTGTCCGGAAATGCTTCGTTTCGGAGATACAGGATGTTAAAATTGAATTTTTTTGTTCGCTTTTTAAAAATAACTTCTGCAAAAAATAAGTTGTTCGCACGAAATTTGGTACCCGTGTTTTTTTGTAGTGGGAAATCATAATTTCGTATTAATTTTCATGTAACATCTAGAGGGCGCTGCGTACGCTGTCATTATTTATTTCAAATTGCCCTAACATTTTTTACAGTGAACTTTTGGTACTTTTCATGAAAAAACCTCATTCCCACACCTTTTTCAAGTGAAAAAGGTACACTTCCTCAACAACGCTGGAGGTGATCGTTTTCGAGATATTTACAATTTTCTATATCGATGCATGTTACTTAGCTCCTAGGGCGCTAAGTGGAGTTGCTGAGAACATTACAAAAACTAAGTATGAGGTGGGTCTCGTCAAAACAAACTACTTTTTTCCTATGAGATGTTTATCGAAAAATGATTTGTTTTCGAGATACAGATTGTCGAAATTTTTCAAAACATGGTTGGTTTTTGTCATAAGTTTTTTGCAATGTTAGTTACTTTCATCAAACTTTATGCGCAGTATCCCGGAACAGACTTCTTCTGAACTGAGCATTATCAAACTACCCAATGAGTATAGCCAAATTTGATTTCAATAATTTTTGTCACTCTCCGCTTGCAAATTAACTTAATAAAATCGAGTAGGCTATGAACGTTCGTTTATATAAATAGAAGTTCGCTGTCACATTTTCAACTATTCATTGACAAATCCACAGTTCGGAGTTTATAAAGTGATTTTTTGGTACCATGCCCGACTTCACGAATGCTGAAATGGCTGATATGGTTTTTGCATAGGGCTTGGCTGACTGAAATTCAACCGAGGCCAGACGCATCTATCAGGAAAGGTATTCCCAACGCGTCACTTCTTGTGCAGCGACATTCGCGAATCTTTTCCGGCGACTTTCCGGATCTGGAAGCTTTGAAAGAAATTCCGCTGTAGGACGGCCACGGACTACAAGAACTGTGGAATTGGAGAAGGTGGTTCTCGAAGAAATTAGTGAACATCCAGAGACAAGTACAAGAAAAATTAGTCAAACTATAAATGTGAGTCACATGACCGTTCACAGAATTTTAAAGGAGCAGCAATTATATTCTTATCATCTTGCTATCATTTCAGTCTGATAGCAAGAAATTTCTTAGACGTGGCATATCCCCAACGATGGATAGGAAGAGGAGGCACTCAGCATTGGCCCCGAGGTCACCGGACCTCAATCCCGTCGTTTTTTTTTTTGGGGGACACCTAAAATCACTAGTTCACGCTAGCCCCATTGAAAACGAGAGAATGTTAAGGGATCGCATCATAGCTTGCTGCGAAACGATAAGAAACACTCCCGGCATTTTTCAACGGGTGCGGAATTCTTTGATGAGGAGAGCAGAAGCTTGTATTACTGTTGTGGGTCGTCACTTTGAACAGTTGTTGTGATAGTTGTTTCGTTAAATTTTTATATGTTTAGTTGCCTAATAAATAAAGTACTTCTCCGAATTGTTTTTTTACAAACTTCGAAATGTTGCACTTTCTAATTGAATTATTAAACCTGATTAATTTTTCAATTTGGATTGATCAAGCAGTTTGATGATGCTCAGTTTGAAAGGAGTCTGTGTTCAGAGTTTGATGAAAATGAATAAAATTGCAAAAAACTTTTGACAAAAACCAACCATGTTTTGAAAAATTTCAACAATCTGTATATCGAAAACGAATCATTTTTCGATAAACATTTCCTGGGAAAAAAAGTAGTTTATTTTGACGAGACCTACCACATACTTAGTTTTTGTAATGTTCTCAGCAACTTTACTTAGCGCCCTAGGAGCTAAGTAACATGCATCGATATAGAAAATTGTAAATATTTCGAAAACGATCACCTCCAGCGTTGTTGAAGAAGTGCACCTTTTTCACTTGAAAAAGGTGTGGGAATGAGGTTTTTTTCATCAAAAGTACCAAAAGTTCACTGTCAAAAACTTTAGGGCAATTTGAAATAAATAATGACTGCGTTCGCAGCGCCCTCTAGATGTTACATGAAAATGAATACGAAATTATAATTTCTCACGTCAAAAAAATGATAAAATAAATATTTTCTGTTTATTGACGTGCTCAAGCCTAGATATAAAAAGCAAAATAAATATATTCTATACAAACTCTTTGACTTCAAACAGATGATTCGTAGACAAACATTTGCAAACATTTTAGTTATACACAAAATGAAAATGGAAGCTCCAAGATGGCCGACGATCTCTGTGATTATGGTCCGATTCTATTTGAAATTGGTATGTGGGGGTTTTCGGGGTCGGAGATTGTGAATTCATTGTCAAAATTCATAAATCATAAATTCAAGATGGTGGCTTCAAGATTGTGGGCAGGTTTGGTAATAATGGACCGTTTCTATTCAAAATTGGTATGTCGGGAATTTTGCAGTCGGAAATTATGCATTCAGTAGAAGATTATTAATTTTTTGTCAGAATTCATAAATTGAAGATGGCAGCTCTAGGATGGCGGACGAGTTGATCTCTAGATGGTCTCCTCATTGAAGAACTAGATAGCTCAGATCTTACAGTGAAAAGTCCTCATAATGACGATGCATTGACAAAAATGCAAATATTGAGGCCTACTTGCTAAAAAACACAAAATGAAATAATTATTGAAAAAAAAATTTTTGAAGACAAACTTCTAGTTAAATGCGCTAAAAAGTTGAAAAGTTAACAGTTAGAACAGTTACACTATAGAGCTCTTTCGGCAGGGTAACTAAGCCTGTCAAGAGTACACGAGTGAGGTTTAGGTTTTGATCTTTATAGATCTATGACGAGAACGTCTCGGTATTGCAGTCCTGATGTATTTTGTTTTATTTGTGGACGACATAGTTTAGTTAAACATAAATAATAGTTTAAAAAAACTAAAAAACACGCTTTTAGAGAAAACCAGACTGAAAAAATAGAAAATAAGAAAAAAAATTATTTTATGAAAAAAAAAGCGTGGGGTGCATGGTATCTCTCCGGCCAACAATTACCTGTGATCTGAGACATTTCCTACTTTACTGCCCTAGGTGTGTAATGTACTATATAATTATTGATACCATGCACCCCACGCTTTTTTTTGAATAAAATACATTTTATTCTTATTTTCTATTTTTTTAGTCTGGTTTTCTATAAAAGCGTGTTTTTTAGTTTTTTTAAACTATTATTTATTTCCCACTCTTTCGTGTGGTTTATTTATAAAAGCGTGTTTTTTTTTTAAATATTATTTTTATTATATTTTTGCGAATTAAAGAATGGAATAATCTCATCAAATTGGATAATCATAATCTCCGACCCCAAAAACCCCCACATACCAATTTTGAATAGAATCAGACCATAATCACAAAACTCGGCCGCCATTATAAAGCCGCCAACTTGAATTTCTCAATTTTTACAAAAGAATCATAATATTTAACCCCAAAAACCCCCACACACCAATTTTGAATAGAATCAGACCATAATCACAAAGCTCGGCCACCATTTCAAAGCCGCCTTTTAGAATTTTTCAATTTTCACAGGAGAATCATAATATTCTGCGACTGTAAATAAATGCCCTAATACTGTATTTTCAAAAATAATCTGTAAATATAGTACATTGTGATACCTGTTTTCATTTTATACAAGTTGCATAGCAACCAGTGCACGATGTTTGAAAAACAAAACGCACGGGTATGTTTTCGTCACAATGACAAAGATGGCGTAGCCAAACAAAAATCACCGTAACCACGCAAACAATACAAACACCAACATAAATAACAATTCAAATCATTTCGTTGGAAGAACTCCATTTGAGGAATGTTTCAAAGTCAGATTATCATGGAAAGCAGTGAAGTTCAACACCGCCAAGGGTTGAGAGGCAGCAGATAACGCTGTATTAGATTTGGTGTGTGCATTACCAATTTTTCCTGAATTTTCCAACTTTCAGGGCCACATTTTAATTTTTTTTTTCCTGAAATCCTTATTCTGACTATTACGAACATTGAAAATAAAATACCCAAATTGGTCCAGTCGTTCTCAAGTTATGAGAGAGAGATTTATCAACTACGTCCATGATATACATTTGTAGCAGGTCCTTGAGAAAAAAATAATTAGAAGTTACAAGTTAAAAGAGTAAGACTAAATTTCCTATGGTACAACACAGGAATAAAATGAGGTTAACTCAGAACTCAGTCATTCTAAACAATACAGAAAGGGGTAAAAGTTGAATTGACAAACACATCAAAAGACTAGATCATCCACGTTGAAATTATAGTTCAAAAAATCCTTCACGGAGTAAAAACAGTTTTTCAGTAGACAAGATTTTACTGATCTCTTCAAATTGTGAAAGTTCATATTTCTTATTTCCAAAGGTAATTTATTATATAGGTTTATTTCCAATGAATTTTTATGTGATACAAAGAGTCTATATCTCAGTGTTCTCAAGAGGTTTCCTGACCTTGTTTGGTGCTGATGCGTGTCCGCTGAAAGAGCAAAATCTGATCTTTTTTCATGTATTTCGAGCAGAGTGGAATATATGAAATGGTAGGAAGAGGCATGATCTGGTGATGAATAAATAGAGCATGGCAGTGATCTCTGTAGCCCGCCCTTGATATAATTCGAATAACGCTTCTTTATAAAACAAAAATTTTGTTTGAATGGGACGAATTACCCCAAAACTCAATTCCATCAGTCATATAACTGTGAAAAAGTCCAAAATAGCTGATTCTTACAGTATCTGCACCAACAAGGTTTTTCAATCTGCGAATCAAGAACGTGACGCTTGATAATTTTTTCCATAGATTTTCCACGTGACACATCCAGTTAAGTTTGTTATCGATGGATATACCAAGTAATTCGACACTTTCCCTGCCTGTTGAAGGGGAGTTTGAAGATATAATAAAATTCTGATCTTTAGCAGAATTGAGCATAAGCTTATTTGAACAGAACCACTCATTTGTCATTTGCAAGGTGAGTTTGGAAGAGTCAATCAGTTCCTCTAATTTACTATTGCGATCTATCAGTCTGGTGTCGTCAGCAAAGAGAATGCATTTTGTCGGTAATATATGATAATATAAATCCTTGATATACAGAATGAATGGGGTTGGTCCCAAATCAGAGCTTTGTGGAACCCCATGGACGATTTGCATTAATGCTGATTTGGCGCCTTCAACCGAAACACACTGAGATCGCCCATGCAAATAAGACCTAAAAAATCCCAATGGACGTCCACGAATGCCATAACAGAAAAGTTTCCCAAGTAATATATCATAGGATACACAATCAAAAGCTTTCGTCAGATCACAAAGCGTTAAAAAAATGCTCCCCCTTCTCGAGTCCATCAACTATTTTCGAAATAACGCTCATAATAGCTCTCGTAGTTGATTCATTTTTTCTAAAGCCAAATTGCTCAGGACACAGCAAGAGTTTGTTTCTAGGTAGGATATCAACCTTGTTTTGACTAGCGCCTCTATGATTTTCACGATAACTGGAATTATGGAAATGGGGCGAAAATTTTCTGCAAGGTGGAGAGCTCTTTTTTTAGCAATGGCAAAACCAACGAACATCATTACATTTTTATTCATATAAGATATAGAAGATAGATATAGATATTGTGAAAATAAAAGAAAAGTACAACAAAGGTTCCAATAACTCTCAACGAAACGGAAAATTCCCGACCAGATCCATTTATATCTGTGAGCGATTATCCTCCTCAAATCCCCAGCGAACAACAGAATCATACCAATGAACCATTCTCCGGAGAAAAATACCCTCACGTCCGATCCAAACTCACATCGAACAATTCGCTAATAAAGAAAATACCTACCGCCGACATTTTCCGATTTCCCGTGCGTTCCATAATGAATTCCATACGCTACCTCCACCAAGTTTATCTAAAGCCGAAACGTTTTAACGATCGCTCAGGATAGAGAAGTTCCGATATAATTTTCGTGAAATTTCAGTATGTGCGTCACGGTATGAGGGGGACATGCGGTCCGCACTGTTTTGCATAATGACTCACGGGCTCAGGAAAATCCGCGGTATTTGCTAAACGTTTATTTAAATGATCCGGATTACCACTGGAATCTGTCTTTGGCAAGGTGTATTCTCCATCTAAAACGATACCCAGAGTGGCTGTAGTTTTTTATGAAACAATATGTCAAGGATTCTCAGTGTTTATGTTTTCCAGAATAGTATACTTATTGTGCAACAACTGGGAAAAGTTCAACTTTTCTCACGAGTGTGTAAGATTGTGGAGTGAGAAAAAGTACTTTCCTCACATGTTGCACACTATACTTTTCCTACAACTGCACAAAGAATACCTTGATAATTATTTGTATGGTTAGCAAAACCAAAATAACATTAAAGTATCCTACCTCTTGACAGTTGGATAATTTATTTACAATTACAGTTTTTAGTAAAATTTGTACAATTTCGTATGGTCAATACCGAAATGTCATTTCTTTTTGGAACATATTCTGTTATATTAATTGTAGAAGTTAAGGATTGATCATTCATATACAGTGCATTTTCTGTCTTCATTCCAGTAAAGAGTTCGAGTGGTTGTTCAATAGAGTTGACGATTTTATTAGCAACGGTAATTTTATTTTCATTAGAATCCTCGATGTATCCTTCTGCCACGGTATTGGATTGTCATCCTCCATGGCGCATCAAGGTTGATACGTCCCCTCCTGCATTAACTAAAACTGTTGCCGAAGAATGTCTGTGGTAACCTGTATTTAGATAGGGATTTTCCAATTTTAAAAAGAATGCAATTATCTTAGCCATACTGCCAAATTTGTTAATGCCGACTGCCTGTCTAGTACATTTTCCTTGCTGGAAATTTAAAAAGAAACGTTTTTCTGGCAAATCAATCGGTCGAAGTGCATCATATTTTTTATATATAATATAAAATTCTCCTGTTACCGTGAACGCTCTTGGCTTTCTTGTTTTGGTATTATCTAATTTCACTAGTAAAGCCGAATTTAAATCCCCTAAATTATCGGTTTTTGATTTCCACAACTCTTCTCTATAACATGCCCCTGCTACGCCAATAGCCACTGCAACCTACAAATTAAAATGTCAGGATGTAACATTTTATTAAAAAAAAAAACAGTAGCCCTGGTTTTGTGTGCCAAGCGGATACACTATCCACTGCACCAATGAGCCTTATTTTAAAAGTCTTGTTCAAAAGTATATATATATATATATATATATATAATAATAATAATAATAATAATGTTTATTCAAGTTTACAAATGCATACAATAATGGAGTTCTATCGAATAAACGGAATATATCACTGAAGCTGCTCTGATTGCAGCTTGTGCGTGATAGTTAGTGTGTGGATTTATATCATATGAACAATTACAAACTATGAACTAATAAAAGTATATGTAATATTAAATATAAAAATATTTAATAGATAAAAAGGAAAAAAGGAATTTATGTAAAATCATCGAATGGTTTTTACAATGAAATATAATATATAATAATAATAATGTGTATTTGCCAAGAATACATGTATGTAGTGAAAGTTTACAGAAATATAACCTATAATAAACAAAACAAGAATCCCATAGAAACTCGGGGTTGTGCATGGGAGTCCGGTATGTATATCATATAATTATTCCTTTTATATGTATAACTAAATTAATGAATTTATTCTCTAGCATTTTTTCTATTCTATTCTAATTTCACTGCACATTGTTCATCTACAATTCAGAAAAACATGTATATCGTGTCTGTGTAAGCTGTGAATATATTTTTTATTTTTTTTGATGAGACTGATAGAATTTATCATGATTATGTCATTTTTTAGGTTTTGGTATATAGTTGAACGCCCTTTGGCATAGGTAATAATGATTCCTCTGGCCAAGTCAAAAAATTTTGTTTTTTTTTTTAGGATTTAGTTTTTTGTCTAGTTTGATATGTGTGGTCTAATGTTTGAAGTATGCTTTTTTTGTTTTTGTAGGTATGTATCATTATGTTGAAAAAGTGGAGTTGCCTCAAGTCAAAAATCTTTGTTTCAGTGAATAAAGTTTCAGTTGGGTAATTCCTCACTTTTTTATGAATAATTTTTAGGAAGTATTTTTGTAATATTGACAGCTTTTTCAGATGTACTTCTAAAGCACTTCCCCATACCAGGATACCATACTGGATTCTCGACTCGATAAGGGCATAGTACAATATTCTCATATGGTGAGTATCTAAAATATTCGAAAAATATTTAAATCTGTAGAGCATGCTCCTGAGAGTATTAACAACATTTCGTACGTGCCTATCCCATCTAAGGTGCTGATCAATTGTAATACCTAGGTATTTAATATCATAGGTTGCATATATTTTTATGGTCTCGTTATTATGTTTAATGGATAAATAGTCAAAATCAGGTTTTCTACTTTTATAGCAGGTGTAGGACAAATATTTCGTTTTTTCATAGTTGACAGTTAGTTTTCGTGAACTGAACCAGTTTAGAATTTTTTCCATGTCACTTTCAGATTTGGATTTGAGGTTCATCCAGCTGGTGTCTCTGTAAAATATGACAGTGTCATCAGCAAAACTTATTACTTCACCAGTTGAATTGAGTGCCAATAGCTCATTGAGGTATATTATGAATAAGACTGGTCCAAGTACTGTGCCTTGGGGGACTCCACACTCAACATCTCTCTCATTGCTATAGGTTTCATTTATTCGTACCATTTGTTTTCTCCCTGATAGATAGCTTGAGAAGAGTCTGTGGGGGGTTCCCCGTATACCTATTCTCTCCAACGTGTCAAGTAGTAGGTATGATCTACTGTGTCGAACGCCTTGGAGGATCTAGGAAGATGCACAGGGCTGCGTTTCCCTCGTCGACAGCTTCGTAGACACTCCTTAGTAGATTGCTGATGGCGTCATTTGTTGATTTCCTTCCCTGAATCCAAATTGTGATTCAGATAATAATTTATATTTATTTAGATATATTTCTAATCTCTGCTTTATAACTTTTCAAAAATTTTAGTTAGGGTAGTAATCAGCGAAATAGGCCTGTAGTTGACCGGTAGAGTTTTATCACCTTTTATATAAAGGTTTGACCACCGCTAGTTTGAATTCATTGGGGAAATAGCCATATTGTAATATTAAGCTAACTAGATATGTTAACTGATGCGATATTTGTCTCGAGATAAAATTTAGTGTCACGGTTTTGAAGAGATCATAGCCGGGGGACTTAATTATTTTCAGATTTGATATTATTGTTTCAATTTCTGTATGACTTGTTGGTTCTAGGAAAAAGGACTGGAGCGTGGGCTCAGGTCTGTAAGGTATTTCTTCTTGAGGAGTTATTTTGCTAGCCATCTCTCTACCTACATTGACATAATAATTATTTAGCGAGTTTGCGATGTCTAAGTCTTTGTCTACAGATCTACCATCAGCAAGCCGTATTTGTTTAATTTCATGTTCATTTTTTGTTGGAACAATTTCATTAATAGTTTTCCAAAATACTCTTGATATTGTATTTATTTTTGTTGATTTTTTCTTTGTAATAATTATTTTTAGTTTTTTTTTTTTGTACTCTTCCCTTGAATGTTTGGGTCCTTTTTGAATTTATTATATAATTCATTTTTTTGATTAATGGAACGAAGTAATCCAGCAGTCAACCATGGTTTCCTACGAATGTCTCTTTTTTTTTGTTTGACTGAGGTGGTTCTATGTTTTATGATATTCCGAAGCGTTCCGATGAAGTAAGTTGCTGCTTGTTGGGTGGTTTTTATGTTGTAAAATAATGTCCAGTCGTAAGCATCTAGATCAAACTTAACTTGTTCATAATCGGTATATTTTTTGTATCTAGATGTGTCGCTTGTGTGTGTATGAAGTTTTTCAAACAGGATACTCACAGCTTCTGTATAATGGTCAGTTAGGCCGGTCTTCAATATGCATGGTAAACAGTTATTTCTTATATTTGTGGTGGTATTTTTGAGGAAGCAATGATCAATGCAGCTTACCGACTCGTGTTGCTCACGGGTTCTTTTGTTAATCAGTGAGATGAAGTTGTATTCACCTAGTGTGTTCAGATAGTCATTGACAATTCTATCATTCTCATCTAATAAATTTAAATTTATGTCACCGATAATTATGTGCTTATTTATTGATTTTTTTTGTTCCAGGTACCTACCCAGATGGTCTATGAAGAGTTCGGAGCTCCCACATGGGGATCTATAGATGCCAGTGATCAATATTTTATTTTTGCTATATGATGTCAATTCTAGTTCTATGCATTTACAGTCATCTATTCTTATTATTCTGCTTATATAATTATATTGGCTTAAAATAAATATTATTACTCCATCATTTTTGTTTTTTGTGCCTTCACTATATAGTAAATCATATCCATTCAGTGAAAAGAATGTTGGGTCCTGTACCTGGAATGTTTCACTCAATACGATACAATCAAATTTTATTTTGCTTTCGTTGAGCATAATTGTAAATTCATCAAAGTTTTTTGCAATACTTCGAATGTTTTGATGTAATATATTGAAACATATTTCACGATCTATCTCACTGTTGAAATTATTATAGTCAGTTATATTCTCAAATTCAACTGTATCAATTGGTAAATAATTGTAATCTCTAATGATTGGATCCATGGTTTACTTGCAAAAATGGGAGGGATGGATTAGGTAAAATAGTTGAGGAGATATTGTATACTAATAATATATTACAGTGATAAAGTAGAGAGTGAATAACATTAGAACGTAGAATTTAGCACTTATAAGAATTTATTTGGTTCTGTCTTGTTTAAGTAGTGAACTGACTGAACGAAGTTTTCTAGGATAGTTTTCTACTTGCTTTCCTATTTTTGTTTCGACATAAGTTGGTTTCGGTGTGATGACTTGCTTGTTTTCCTTGATGACTAGGGATTGCTGGGCAGGAGTGTGGTGCTCTGTATTCTGCACTTTGTCCAAGTACGTTGGAGTGGATTTGACGCTTCCACCTCTTTTTCCTGTAGTAGAGTCCTCCTCTGCTTCTGTAGCTTGTATTTCGAAAAGTTCTTCAGGCGTATAGACTAGATCGTCCAATATCAATTTGTTTCCTTTGATAAAACAGTTCTTATAGCGTTGACTCTTTAATTCACGAGTGAGATAATGTTTCAATATTTTGTACTCCTCTCTCTGGGTGGGGGTTAGATCATTTCCAATTGAGATGTTCAGGCCTTTGAGTTTTTTGCAGTTTTTCAGGATCGTATTTTTCTTGAGATGAGATGTTAGTTCAAGTTTTAGTGGAGCTGTTTCCGTCTTGCCCAGAGAGTAGAAGTTGTTGATATCGCGTTCTTGTAATTCAACCCCAGTAAGTGATGTGATTTGGTCACAAATAAATTCCAGTGTGATTTCTGCAGGGTACTTTTGAAACCAAAAATAATTAAGTTATTATTTCTGCTATTTCGCTCCAGAGTTTCAATTTTTGCTTTGAGGAATTGGTTTTCCGCTTCTAATTGTCGAACCTTGCAATTTTGTTCTTCGAATTTCATTAAGAGTCTCGCTTCACATGCTTCTATACTGTTTTTCAGCTCACTTCTGTTCCTCTGGATTTCCTCCAAAATCCTTTCCAACGTTGGTTCACTCATTCTAATAATTGCGGAATAATTTAAATTTTGTGTATGGCTATCTTTAGAGAGGTGAATCTAGAGTGTATCGGCCGACAAAAAGTGTGAACTTTTTCTGTCGACAGCTGCTATATGTTAATATCGATTTCGGTAGGGTTATGTTGCTTTATCAAACTTATCTATTGTTTACTTATTATGATCGACTCACTTTTTCATGTGTTGTATCCTTGCAATATTACATACCGATGTTCACTTTCACATTCATTTTTGTCCCTTGTTGCACACTGTTTTGAGGGGTTTTACACAGAGAGAGATATTTCAATACTGCACAGATAAAGGCAAACACGTTAATATATATATATACACGTTAATATATATATATATATATATATATATATATATATATATATATATATATATATATATATATATACAGGGTGTAACTGAATAAGTGTAAAACATTTAAGGAGGTGATTCCTCATCGAAAAAAGATAGGATCTTTCATATAAAGAAACTTCATTGGAGCATCCCTTGTTAAGATACAGCCCTTAAAGGGGTACATAAAATTTGTATAACAATTTTTTCACAAGCACTGAAAAAGTTACAATATTGAAATTAACCTGACGTTTTGTACTACCAAAAAGACACTTAGCCAGTAATTTATTTGGTTTACCCCATGGTTGTAAGGGGTGAAAAACGCAACCCCTAAAATTTATTTCCAATGTAACTTTTTGTCTTATTATTTGTTGACCATTTAAAAATTTATTTCCGATAGCCTGTTTCATTCTAAACAAAAAATGTCTCTTGGGTTTTTTGCCCAAAATAAACCAGTAAGCAGCAAAACATTATTTTACGAACAACTACAGAGATACATCGTCATAAATGCGAAAATACGAAACTAATCTATCTAGTAGGTCGCTATTAGCGATAGTGACAATTAAATTGGTATGACGCTGTCAGTTTGGGAATTTTCGAAATTGAATTAATACTAATTGTGTGTTGTTGTTCTGTTCTTAATTTGTTACTTTAATAATTCACTTGTTAATAAAATGGCATACACAAATGAGGAAATGGCTGATATGCATTACGTTTACGGTCTGTCGCAGGGAATGGGTTAGAAGCTTCTAGAAGATATGCTGAAATGTATCCTCAACGGCAGCATCCTTCACATAGAATATTTGCTCGACTTCATCAACGATTACGAGAATATGGTTCATTCGACAAAAGAACGCAGGATTGTGGTCGCCATCGAGAAATACGAACACCACAGCTTGAGGAAGCAGTACTTAATTTGATTGAAGAACAACCTACTACCAGTACTAGAAAGATTGCTTTCCAGCTAAATGTTGATCATATGACGGTATTTCGAATTTTAAAGGAACAACTCTTATACCCTTACCATCTGCAACGAGTACAGGCACTGTTACCGCGAGACTTTCCGAACCGTCTTGAATTTTGCAATTGGATGCTGGAAATGATTAGAAGAAATTGTGACTTTCTGAAGACGATAGAATTCACAGACGAATGTAGTTTTTCTCGGGACAAGATTATTAATTTTCATAATTACCACATATGGGCTGATGAAAACCCTCACGCTATTGTCGAAACTAGCCATCAAGAACAGTTTTCTCTTAACGTGTGGCTCGGAGTTATTGGGGATGATTTAATTGGGCCTCATTTTCTACCTCCTCGATTAAATGGTGATGCATACGTTCAATTTTTAAGAGAAGTGCATCCAGTACTGCTGGAGGAAGTTCCTTTGGGCGTCAGAAGGATATGTTTTTATGCATGATGGGGCTCCCGCCCATTTTAGTCAAGTAGCACGTCAGCATTTAACTGAAACATATGCAAATCAGTGGATAGGTCGAGGAGGACCACATAAATGGACCGCTCGAGCCCCAGATCTCAATCCTCTCGATTTCTCTATTTGGGGCCATTCACAGCATTTGGTATATCGTACTCCTGTTCGCGATGTAGAGGACTTAAGAAACCGCATCATCGATGCGTGCAGGTAATCAGAGAGACTCCAGGAATATTTGAGCGAATACGTGGCTCAATGCGCCGACGTCTAGACGCATGCGTAATGTTTGAAGGTAGACATATTGAACATTCACTATGATTTCTACATGTTGTGTGTTTTGTTATTAATAACTTAGTTTTGTTTATTACCCTTTAATCGTTTAATGCAGGTACTAACTACAAAATAACAATAAATCCAGTTCGCATTTATGACGATGTATCTCTGTAGTTGTTCGTAAAATAATGTTTTGCTGCTTACTGGTTTATTTTGGGCAAAAAACCCAGGAGACATTTTTTGTTTAGAATGAAACAGGCTATCGGAAATAAATTTTTAAATGGTAAACAAATAATAAGACAAAAGTTACATTGGAAATAAATTTTAGGGGTTGCGTTTTCACCCTTACAACCATGGGGTAAACCAAATAAATTACTGGCTAAGTGTATTTTTGGTAGTACAAAACGTCAGGTTAATTTCAATATTGTAACTTTTTCAGTGCTTGTGAAAAAAATTGTTATACAAATTTTATGTACCCCCTTTAAGGGGCTGTATCTTAACAAGGGATGCTCCAATGAAGTTTCTTTAAATGAAAGATCCTATCTTTTTTTCGATGAGGATCAGGATATGCAGAATTTGAAACAGAAATTTTAATAATTATTTAATTCTAAAAAACTCACTAATTACAAAAAGCTATGTTAATTCGAGGGAAAAAGCGAAAGAAATTATAAGAATAGTTCATTCTAAATAATAATAATAATAATAATAGTTACATTTAAGGTTGTCAAATAATACGAAAAACAGAAAATATGAACGAAACTGAGTACAGGTATATACAAGAAACGTCGACAATTATAGTAAAATTTTGAATATAAAACTATATGTATACTTATGTTAACTTCAGTCACCTGAAATACATGAAATTCAAAAAATATAAATAAAATTTAAAATTAGTCAATATTACATCACAACAGAAGATACATAAATAATAATAATGTTTATTCAGTTTATGACATATAGATTACAAGAAGTATAGCATATAGATTATAAGAAGAATATAAGTATCAATTATAAAATTATACAAGTATCATAGAAAAAGAAATTTCCTCTGAATAAACAAGGAAGACCCACAAAAGGAAGACCTTGAGCGTGGGTATATAGCAATATTTTGGTACATTTACTATATATAAATATAAAATTATACTAGAAGAATAGAAAATTATTAAACAATTATCTCTAAATAAAAATCCCACAAGTATATAAGTGTCACAATATAGTACTATATAAAATATAAAATTATACAAGTATCATATAAAAAATAATTCCTCTGAATAAACAAGGAAGACCCACAAAAGGGAAACCTTGAGCGTGGGTATATGACAATATTTTGGTACATTTACTATATATAAATATAAAATTATGCTAGAAGAATAAAAGATTATTAAAAAAAATATCTCTAAATAAAAAATACCACAAGGAAAAAGCCTTGAGCGTGGGTATATCTATGGAGTGAAACAATTATTTTATTTGCAATTTCATAAGTTGAATATCACAAAAGCAGAACTGTTCGAGATTCAATATAAAGGAGTAACATAAACTAGAACAGTCGTTGTATAAGCAATAGATCACAATTAATAGTCAGTATCATAAAAAAGAGATGATTTCCTGTAGAAGTTGTGGAAAGTTCGCTACTTTTCCACGAAGTATTAGTTAGTTAGAGTCTTAAAAGGATGAATCAGTAAATTTTAATTAGTTTGTTCTATTAAGTTAGTGGCGTATTGTTGTCCCAGTACAATAATGTGAGTTCTTAGTAATTTTTTGAATTTGTATGGATTAGTGGTATCTTCAATATTGTGTGGTATGGTGTTATAGCATTTGGAGCTAGGATGGAGTAAGAGCGTTGTCCAATTGCTTTTTGCGCTAGCGGTACAAGCTGTGACTTCTTTTGTCGAGTGCTGTACGAATGCTTGGGATAAGAGAAATTTTTTGATTTGTGGTATCTTTCAACCGCTTCAAAGTAATATAGTTGACGTATATCTAACACCTCTGTTTCCAGAAAAAGTTCTTTGGATGAGAATGTTCTTTTTTTCTTATAAATGATTTTGAGGTGATATTTCTGTAAAATTTGAAGTGGATGTAAATGGCTCTTCAATGCACTTCCCCATGTGACCAACCCGTATCTTATGTGGCTTTCGATTCAAGCATGGTATAGGGTTTTTAACTGTGGTATTGTTAGAATTGTACTCAAGTATTTAAATTTTGATAGCATTGATCTGAGTTTTTTACATACAAAGTTGATGTGTACATTCCACTTCATATGTATGTCAAGATATATTCCTAAATATTTAATTTTGGTTTCCATTTTGATGTCGTATGTCTGACTGCCATCTCGGATAGAGAGTTGATCAAAGAGTGGAATTGTGGTGGTATTGCAACAAAATGGCAAGTAGCATGTTTTTTCGATATTCAAAGTTAATAGTTTGTATTTCAACCATTCGTGTATTGTGCTGAAGTCCAATTCTGCTTTTTGTTTGAGTTTTGGCCACGTATCTGCAGTATATAGGACTACCGTATCATCAGCAAATCCCACAATGGTACCATTCGACGCAATAGAGAACAAGTTATTCACATATATATTAAATAATATTGGGCCGAGGACACTACCTTGAGGGACACCATATTGAATTGGGAGGTTGTCGCTGTTTATATTTTCTATTCTTACAATTTGATTCCTGTTTTCCAAATAACTTTTCAATAGTCTGTTTTCGATTCCACGAATTCCAATGACTTCGAGACTTTCTAGTAGTAATCTGTGACTCACTGTGTCAAATGCCTTTGACAAGTCAAGGAATACTCCCAGGCATGGTTTTCCCGCATCCATTGCATCATATATTTTTTCCGTTAGAAGTAAGATTGCATCTTCCGTTGAACAATTTTTTTTAAATCCGAACTGGTTGTCTGAGATTATTTTATATTTTTGAAGGTAAGAATTCAAGCGATTTGCTATGATCCTTTCAAGGATTTTTGACAGGGTGATAATTAAAGATATAGGCCGGTAATTTGTCACGATAGTTTCGTCACCTTTTTTGAAAATGGGTGTGACTACACTTTTTTTGAAGACGGTAGGCCATATGCCGTTCTCCATACATTTGTTGAATATGTAGATCAAGGGTTTTTAATTTAAGGTTTTTTTTTCATATCCGGGGGCTTTCTTCAACTTCAGGTTGTTAATAATGTCAACTATTTCGTTTTCATAAGTGGGAGTTAGGACAAAACTATTTAAAAGGGTGGGCCGATGCGGAATATAATCAGGATTTTGAAGTATATCACTGGCCAGTTTGAAGCCGATTTCTGTGAAAGTTTTATTGAAATAGTCTGCAATTTGTGTTTTATCTTCAATAATATTGCCAGAATCATCCTATGATTTATTTATGGTGGTGTTTTTTTGTTCAGATTTACTTATTTCATTTACTATGTTCCATAGTTGTTTCGTGTTGGATTGATTCTGCGTAATTTGTTTTTGGTAATACATATTTATATTTTTGCTCTTTTATTAAACTGATAGCTTATTTCTATATTTTCTATTTTTTCCTTGGTTTTTTAATTTAAATTTTTTTTTTTCTATTGATTTTATGATACCGTTGGTAATCCAAGGTGTAATTTTTTTGTTTTTTCGATTTATTCTAGAATTAACTGTAGACTGCTTAATATTCGATAAGATTGTCTCTAAAAATGTTTCAGTTGCAGCATCGACAGATTCAGCTGACATAGATAAAAAAATGCCTGCTTATATCTCAATCAATTGTTTCGTCAAAATTAAATTCCAAATATTCTTCTAGAGAATAGAATGTATTTTTTAATAATATATTGATGATTGTTGACTTTAACTGTTTGGTATGGGAATTTTTTAGTGCATCCAGTAATTTGTGAAAAATTTTGATGGATGTGTGATTAATTGGCTTTTGAGTTTTTTTCAGGTGATGATAGGGAATGCTCAACGAATTTCTATTCCTTGTGTTATGAGAATGGTGGGAAGAATTTAAAAATAGAGACTTCGTTTTCTTTCACAAACATCGCACATTGTAGAATTAATACTGATGGTAGAGTTGAGATGCTGAATTTTGCAAATAACGGTTAACAATGTTCTCGATAACTAGCCTTTGCTATTATTCGTACAACTTTTTTCTGTAGTTTAAATATTCTTCCACTTTCTACGGAGTTTCCCCAAAGAAGAAGTCCATATGAAAAAGTTGAATAAAAGTTACTGTAATAATATGTTAATGCGGTATCTAAAGTAGTAAATTCTATTAGTTTCCTAATTTGGTACACTACTTCATTTAATTTTTTAGATAAGTTGTTGACATGTTATTTCCAGTTCAATTTCGTGTCAATATGTATACCTAATAACTTTACGCTATTCTCTTGACTACCATTTGAGAACATAAGCTCGCTTGTTTTTTCTGTGTTTAGTTTTAAATTATGTGTCGAAAACCATTCTGAAGCCTTTGCTATTGTTTCAGTATTTCTGAGTTTTAGGTTTTAAATATCAGGGCTTATATTTGAAATTGTAGAGTCATCAGCATATAATGTCATTGCGTCAGCATTTAAATATTTTGGTAAATAAACTAACCTTCATTAGTAGATATTCTTTGTCTGGAGTTTCGTTTAAAAATCTCTGCAATTGGTCTAATGTCAATATGTTTGATTTTTTGGGGACGTAATTGTCGGACTTTCTTTCCAAAAATGAACGTAATTTTTGATACGTGGATATATCAATGTTATTTTTCATACTGATAATACTTCGCAACATTGAATATTGTGACCAAAGCGTAGACGTCTTTGAAGTTTTCGACGTCTCTTCAAAGTATACCAAAAGTACACTTTCCGAAATATATTTTATTTTTGTATTTCTACTCCATTCCATAAATTTTTTGTATGGCAATTCATACTTTTTTCTTGAAATTTCCGGCAACAAATCTAACGTTACTTTTGCAGCTTTTTCTAATATCTCTGGCGGAGTATTATCAAAATCGTCACTACTGTCAGTATCCATATTATTTATTATAAATAGGTATATGTCTTATTGAAATAATATTCAATAGAAATTGCGATTCTCATCAAAGCACGAATGAAAACTACCTCAAGAATTTAAAACACTTCTATAATCTGACAGTTGTGATAACTATATGTATGTATGTATATATATATATATATATATATATATATATCTATATATATATATATATATATATATATATATATTGTAATGAAATAATATATTGATGACTGTTGTTAATTCCGCCCTGTATAGTATATTGTTATGAAATAAAAATTGCTAGCTAACGTCACTGTTCTCTCGTCACGTTGCTGCCAATTGTTATGACTTTTCTTACCACGACTAAACTCAGTTGGTACGCCTCTTGTCTCAGATAGCCAGTTCAGGCAATTGAGCCACTGAGCCACTGCTTGATGTCAAATTTCAATCTATTCAGTGTTTATAAGTAAGATTGCTGATCATCGTGGAAAACAAACGAAGAAATATCGAAAAACAATTATTTCCTTTATTCAGGAAAACTTATATTATCCTGGCCTACGGTGAATAACTTATTCAATGGTCAATCTACTAATTTTCATGGATAATCATGAGAAACAGTCATGATTAAATATACACAACCTCACTTTTACCTTGAAGGTTGAAAATTTCTTTAATAGTTCATAATCAAATGAAATAAAGTTCTTCTGATGTGATATGAGTTATTAGTGAGGTTATTCAGTTCGTGATGTGCACTAGAAAAGTTTATACCTGACGTTGGAACTGTCGCTGTTTCAATACACACCCAGAATTTGATCCCCTTCCAATCCACTGCTATCAGGAACTCCAATACCAAAAAGGAACCATACAAATTCAGAAATTAGCTTTGGAATATTGTTACATGGAGTATATAAAAGGTAATGTCGTTTGCTGCTTATATTGATGAAGTTATTGAATATTTCTCTTCCTCAAACCCGAATGTGGCATTCTTTTTCAAATTATTTTCAATCTCCTTCTGGCTTTGTTTTTCGTCTCCTGGATACCATCTCTCCTTTTTCCCCCTATGATTCGAATTTTTGAATTCGCGCACTTTAGTTGTCACATTTTCACTGTTTAGGGTTATTTGTCAAAACTTATGAATAAAAATATTTTTCTTTTCTTATAAACTATGTGATCAGATCAGTGGTCTCTGACACTTTTCCGTTCTTATTTTCTCGCAATTTCAAATCTTACATCTGACCATACTGTTTCCTGATTGGCTATTGTCATAAAAAAGTTTGTTGTTCTCCCATTGGCTATTTTTAGTTAGATACAATTTCATATACTGTATGTTTCAAGCTTATAATTTTGTTGATCACATTTTATTCAGGATGATTTTGTAAATCTAGACTTTTTTTTTGTTGTCTTTTGAACAATTATGGGTTATAATCATTATGACAGTGTATGACATTGATTGTATTTATTTATTTATTTATTGATACACTGTTCTACAGGTTACACCCAACTACAGAACAGGAATATAAGTTACAAATACAGTACAATACAGAATAACAAATTAACGAAGTACTAATACATATCGAGATTAACTAAAGTAATAGGATTTAATCGCAGAGATTGAACAGTCAAAAATATCAATCTGACAACTTGCAGAATTACAATTGACACACATGTTTTGCAGCGGTGAGTATTTCAAGACATCTGTTCGTGGTGTTGGTGAATAAAACGTGTTGTCTACTCTAGACGATGGTCTAGGTACACTGAAATTGAGTTTTTGCAGAATATGTGGGTCAATAATTAGGTTGTTGATAAGTTTGAACAGGAAGATTGTGGAGTGGCAATCACGACGGCAGCTTAGGCTGTTTATAGCGTGTCTAGCCAACAATGCATCATGGGGGAAGCCAATTGGTGGATATATGTTGTCCGTTTTATAAGAGAGAAGTTTAAGGAAGCGACGCTGAACCGATTCAACCTTCTCTATATATAAGTGATGATGTGGGTTCCAGATTATAGATGCGTATTCTAATTTTGATCTGACGAAGGCATAGTATAAAATTTTCGATGTAGATGGGTCGGAGAAATCTTTAGAGATACGCGCAATGAATCCATACATTCTGTTTGCAGCAGACAGAGTGGCTTCAATATGAGGGGCAAAAGATAATTTCGAGTCGAAAATAACACCAAGATCGGTGTATGTGATAGGCCGTTGGAGGGGAATGTCGTTGATTGAATATTGATATAATAGTGGCTGATTTCTCAAAGTGAATGTCATTACATTACATTTACTTGCATTAAGAGGAAGCTTATTACGGAAGCACCATTGCTCAATGCGTTTCAGGTTGAGGGACAATTGAAGACATTCTTCTATCCCATTAATCTCAGAAAATAATTTTAGGTCATCCGCGTATATTGAGCAGTCGAGGTCAATGACCTCAACTATGTCATTTATGAAAGCGTTGAAGAGGAGTGGACCAAGGTTGCTTCCTTGAGGTACACCTGAGGTAGATGCATATTCAATAGATTTGAAGCCATTGAATATGACATACTGTCGCCTGTCGGTGAGGTATGACACGAAAAGTTCGATGAGGGTCTGAGAAAAGCCATACCTGTACAGTTTTGATAGTAGTATTCCATGATCAAGTTTGTCGAACGCTTTCGAGAAGTCCGTATAAATGACATCGGTTTGGGATCTCCTATCAGTAGTCTCTGCAATGTATTGAGTGATGTTGAGAAGGTTGGTGATTGTCGAGCGACCTTTCATGAAACCATGTTGAAGTGATGAGATTTGATTGCTCAGATGAGGATATAACCTGCTGTACAGGAGGATTTCGAACACTTTAGCGAAATTACATATAATTGATATGGCTTTGAAATTTCCAACATAAGACGCATCCCCTTTTTTATAAATTGGGCGAACTTTAGACAATTTCCATAGGTCTGGGATGGTACTAGTTTTGACGCAGATATTTATCAGGCTTGTTAGTGGATTAGCCAGGGCATAAGCACAATCTTTGACCATTAGTGCAGGGATGCTGTCGGGACCCGTAGTCATTTTTGGTTTCAGCTGTTTCAAAGCTGCCAACACTTCATTTTCTTCGAAATAGGGAATGTTCAGGACTTGTGAATGCGGATCACTATCACTAAATTCGGTTTAAGAACTAATAATGTATGATTTGGAGAAAAAATCAGCAAAGCTATTGAGAATGTCCTGGGGAGTTTCAAAAGATTGTCCTTGGTAGGTCATTCTGTCAGATATGCCAGTTGATCCTTTTTTGTTGTTTATAAATGCCCAAATATTATAGTGGTATTATAGTATTTGGATATTTTAATCTATTAATATTATACAGAGGCTTCATAAAGGAAATAGAATTTCAAAAATATGTAAAAACAATATCTCTTGAACTAATAGCTATGAAGTTATTATTCTTTTTGTGGGTTTTTTATGAAATTGTTTCCTTTTTTCCTTTTAAAATATATAACTGGTTTTTCATAACATAACAATATATATATATATATATATATATTTATATATATATATATATATATATATATATATATATATATATATATATAATATATATATATTTCATCTATAGACTGACTTGTTGGTTAATGCGCAATTTTTGTTTATAATTATTTTGTGCTTTTCAACAATATTAGTAGGCATGAGGCTTTTCAGTTTACTCATCTCCTCCACTATAAAACTGAAGTTCTGCGAAACCTTCACATCTAACAACTTTTCACGACAGACATTCCGAATGATATTGCAGCTTCTTTAACAGTAATATTCCCGATAAAAATAGATTGTCCATCGAAACCAAAAGTGAACAAGACAACATGAAAGAAGACAAATCAAAACGGCCACGACTGGACGTCACGTAATTTATTAGCGGAACGAAATTAGCGATATCACTACAGGCGATAACGCTACAATAATTTAGAGCGGAGCTACAAGGGAAATGCCAGTGTATTTCGGATGTCGGGTCGGTGTCATATCGAAAATTCGGGGGAAATGGGATTAGGGGATGGGAAATGTTATGACGTCGTGTTGGCTCGATCTCGTCAAACTGCCGGACCGACATGACCGTGCTCGGAAAATAACGACATTCCAGTGGCGGCGTAGCGGGAAATTCCGAGAAATCTGTCAAACATATGCATTGCGTGTATTTGTATCGGGCGTTATTTGTTATCATGATTTCAAAAATTGAACAGACGGAATGAACATGATTTTTAGGCCCAGTATTTTCACCTCCGGTTATACTAGGAAAAAAATTGACCAACGGTTAGAATATGCTTTTTTTTAACGTTTATTGAACAGCATAAGCACATTCTAACCATTGGTAATTTTATTCCTAGTATAATAGGCCAGTCACAACAGACCGCGAATCACAATAATTACAAACATTCCTTTAGCACTGCCGTATGTTGGGGCATCCAGTAAATACTAAATATAAAAATTTGCACACTCATCCGGTGACCGGAAATTACTCAAATTCGCATAAAACGTTAATTAGCAATATACCTTTGGACAAAATTGCAAAAATTGTGCAAATTGCAGATATATTTCCTAACTTTTTTTCTACGTCCCTTGTAGAAATTGTAAGCGCAATTTTCAACCGGAAATACGAATAATCCTTGATTACGTTATAATTTGCGCTAATTCTGCTTACAAAATCACAAACATTGTGCAAATCTGTGGTAAAATCAGGGTTCCGTTACCCCTAAAATTCCTAAAATTTGCAAACTCATGTGAACGGAACATCCAAAAATCATGAATTACGCTAAAAACAGTCTCAGGAGCAAAGTTTTAGGGTTCAGGCAATTGCAAACAATGTTTTCGTGATTTGCAAACTTTGGTGGCATAATTTCAAGTCGCCAATTGAGTTTGCACCTTTTTCAGTAACCCGGAAGATGGCGGAAATGAACATTATTGTTAGAAGCAATTTTCGCAGATGCCACAAAATTCCAAACTTTGTGCATTTTATTATTAAAGTTCCGCTATGGCAAACAGGGTTATACGTAGACTAAAAGTTTGCAACCCTATAAAATGTCGGGAAAGCTGGCAACAGAATATTATCAATTAAGCTCGTCAGCTTTCAACCAACCAATTGAGATCGGGTTCAATTATTGAGCAAAAAGATTAACATTTCGCGAAAATCGCCTTAATTGACAAAATTCCATTGCCCTGCTTTCCCGAAGTTCTATGGGTTTGCAAATTCATACGTCAACATGTTTGCCCCTCCAGAACTTTGAGGAAAAAATGTACAGAGATGTGAATTTTGTGTCTACCGCGAAAATCGTCACAATTGACAATATTCCATCGCACTGTTTCCCGACGGTTTATAAGGTTGCAAATTTACAAGGAAAACTTGTTTGTCATTCCTGAAATTTGAGAAGAAATTGTACAAAGTTTGGAATTTTGTGTAATCGGCGAAAATTGACTTAATTGATAATATTCTATTGTACTGTTTTCCCGACGTTTTATAGGGTTGCAAATCCATAGGTAGACTTGTTTGCCATTACAGAACTTTGAGAAAAAATTGCACAAAGTTTGGAATTTTGTGTCATCCGCGAGAATCGACTCAATGGACAATATTCCATTGTACTGTTTTCCCGACGTTTATAGGTTGCAAATCCATAGTGTAGACTTGATTGCCATTACAGAACTTTGAGAAAAAATTGCACAAAGTTTGGAATTTTGTGTCATCCGCGAGAATCGACTCAATGGACAATATTCCATTGACTGTTTTTCCGACGTTTTATAGGGTTGCAAATCCATAGGTAGACTTGTTTGCCATTACAGAACTTTGAGAAAAATTGCACAAAGTTTGGAATTTTGTGTCTCCGAGAATCGACTCAATGGACAATATTCCATTGTACTGTTTTCCGACGTTTTATAGGGTTGCAAATCCATGGTAGACTTGTTTGCCATTACAGAACTTGAAAATTGCACAAAGTTTGGATTTTGTGTCTTCGCGAGAATCGACTCAATGGACAATATTCCATTGTACTGTTTCCCGACGTTTAGGTTGCAAATCCATGGTAGACTTGTTTGCCATTACAGAACTTTGAAAATTGCACAAAGTTTGGTTTTGTGTCATCCGGAATCGACTCAATGGACAATATCCATTGTACTTTCCGACGTTTATAGGGTTGCAAATCCATGGTGACTTGTTTGCCATTACAGAACTTTGAGAAAATTGCACAAAGTTTGAATTTTTGTCATCCGAGAATGACTCAATGGACATATTCCATTGTACTGTTTTCCGACGTTTATGGGTTGCAACCATGGGACTTGTTGCCATTACAGAACTTTGAGAAAATTGCACAAATTTGATTTGTGTCTTCCGCAGAATCGACTCAATGGACAATATTCCATTGCTGTTTTCCCGACGTTATAGGGTTGCAAATCCATAGGTAGACTTGTTTGCCATTACAGAACTCTGAGAAAAGCACAAAGTTTGATTTTTGTCTTCCAATCGACTCAATGGACAATATTCCATTGTACTGTTTTCGACGTTTTATAGGGTTCAAATCCATGTAGACTTGTTGTTACGAACTTGGATTGCCAAAGTTGATTTTTGTCCGAAATCACCAATGGACAATATTCCATTGCTGTTTCGGTTATGTGAAATCATAGTGACTTGTTTGCTTCAGAACTGAAAATTAAGTTTGGAATTGTTCTCCCGAGTCGTCAATGGAAATATCCATGTACTGTTCGCGTTTATAGGTTCAATCCATGGTAGACTTGTTGCCATTACAGAACTTAAATTCCATTTGATTTGTTCCAGAATCGATCAATGGACAATATTCCATTGTACTGTTTTCCCGACGTTTTATAGGGTTGCAAATCCATAGGTAGACTTGTTTGCCATTACAGAACTTTGAGAAAAAATTGCACAAAGTTTGGAATTTTGTGTCTTCCGCGAGAATCGACTCAATGGACAATATTCCATTGTACTGTTTTCCCGACGTTTTATAGGGTTGCAAATCCATAGGTAGACTTGTTTGCCATTACAGAACTTTGAGAAAAAATTGCACAAAGTTTGGAATTTTGTGTCTTCCGCGAAAATCGACTCAATGGACAATATTCCATTGTACTGTTTTCCGACGTTTTATAGGGTTGCAAATCCATAGGTAGACTTGTTTGCCATTACAGAACTTTGAGAAAAATTGCACAAAGTTTGGAATTTTGTGTCATCCGCGAAAATCATTTCAATTGATGATATTATATTTCCCTATTTTCCCGACGTTGTATATTATTGAAATTTTGGGTCATCCGTGAAAATCGACTCAATTGATGATATTCTATTGCCCGGCTTTCCCGACATTTTATAGGGTTGCAAATTTATCTCTGCGAAAATTGCTTCTAACAATAATGTTCATTTCCGCCATCTTCCGGAATACTGAAAATGGTGCATACTCAATTGGAGACTTGAAATTATGCCACCAAAGTTTGCAAATCACGAAAACATTGTTTGCAATTTTGTGACCCCTAAAACTTTGCCCCTGAGACTGTTTTTAACGTTATCCATGATTTTTAGATGTTCCGTACACATGACAAGTTTGCAAATGTAAAGAACTCTTGGGTTGACGGAACCATGATTTTACCACAGATTTGCACAATGTTTGTGATTTTGTAAGCAGAATTAGCGCAAATTATAACGTAATCAAGGATTATCCGTATTTCCGCTTAAAAATGACGTGTGCAAATTTCACAAGGGACGTAGAAAAAAAGTTAGGGAATATATCTGCAATTTGCACAATATTTGCAATTTTGTCCAGGGAGATATTGCTAATTAACGTTTTATGCGAATTTGAGTGATTTTTGGTCACCGGATGAATGTGCAAATTTTTATATCTAGTATTTACTGGATGCCCCAACATACGGCAGTGGTGAAGAAATGTTTGTAATTATTGTGAATTGCCGGTCTATTTTGACTGGCCTATCATCGGAGGTGAAAATACAGGGCCTCAGGGAGATATATTGATATGAAATTCTGGGAAATATCATTATTGATTATCAGATCATTTCTTGTCAAACATACTCCTCATTCAGAAAAAGAAGAACGTTATTTCCGATCTGAAAAATGCAATATTTATATTATGGCAACCGTGTAAGGAACCCACAATGGAAATCGAAAAAGAAGGAATTGGTTTTATCAGAGGACAGGAAAACGTCAACTGCAAGAGAATCAATTCATCAGAGACATAAAATTACAACAAAAAATCAATTGAAAAATGTCAGTCATTGATCAAGGATCTGGAGGGTGAAATTATTGAATTGATTGGTGATTGGTGTTAATTTGTGAAAAACTGCATTTTCCCAAGCACTCAAAGACATAGTAGATGGAGAATATCAAGGAACGCAATCCTCCAGGTATGAGTATTTTGAATTTTAATTCGAATGTGAATTCCTACCAAGAAGATTTGATGAACATGTTTGAATTCATTCAAGTGGGAGTAGTACGAGCGAGAAAAATAAGAGAAATTTCAAAATGACGAAAACTAACTGGATTGTATGGGTAAAATACATGACGATTAGGACGCAAAAGTTGGAGATAAATTCCCATATCTGCTCCATTCTATGAAAAAAGTTTCACCAGATCTTGAATTGTTACGAATTTTCCGACCACACCGAGCCAACTATCTTGTTAGTTATTGTTAAGGTAGTGAATGAAGATGACGAAACGTTGGTGAAAGCACTTTTATCGGGTTTACAACCCTCTTCAATTCCATTTTACGAAACAGATGCATTTGAAACATTTGGACAGAGAAATAATTATACAGGGTGGTTTCGTTGGTTATATATTGAAACCTCGAATCAGCATTTCGAAAATTATTGTCATCAGGAATATCAGAATGTACTGACTGAAATTGAACTGCCATCAGAGAAGATACTTTTAGTATTCTTTTGACAGATAATATCGATAATATCGATGACGGATCTCGAATCGGTTGAAATTAGATTTGGGTGGAAAATTGTGGGTAGATGTTATGTATGCCATTGTGAATATTCTCTGGTTTTTCTCATAAATTTGGGTAGATTGGGAGCACAGTTGTTCGATATGGGCATTATTTCTGTTTTTTTTAATGCAATCATGCTTAGAATAATGGATTCAAGGTTCCAAGACGCAGGACTCAAAAAGTGAAACTTCAAGGAAATTCTTCGACTTTATTCCAAACGAAAACCATAGTTATGGAGTCAACTTGAACATCACTCGGGCACAGAAAAAACTGAACTCGAATACAAAGGTTGGTTGAAAAGAGAATGTATGATGCCAATACGAAAGTATCTCAGCTATGGAAAAAATGAAAAATTATCGAAGAAGTCACAGTCGAAGAGTATTCGGAGAAAGAAGATTATAGTGAAAATTATGATTGAAAATAATTGTCTGTAAATCTTTTCTAAGTTAGGAACACACTATTGTGTGAATGTGAAGCCATCATTGACACTCATCCATTGTCATATTTTTCAGTAAAATACATTTTCGATGTCTTCGAGTCCTTCCATGTTCATTGAAAACATCCAGTCTAGGGAACTGACAGAATTTGATGATATCAACAGAAATTCGTTTGACTAGATGTCATCGATATAATTGAAAGCTATTATAAGGGTCAATTTGGGAAAACATTCCTACCAGAACTTAACAGTGATAGTCGAAGGAGACCAGGAAGTTTGGAAGTGAGAACTATAGTTGTGTGTGCTGAAAACATGGAAAAATTAACCGACATCTAGCGACAATTAAAGAAATATACCCCACAAGGTAGAGTCAACCCCGAATGGCTCATGATGAAGAATGAATGACTCTATCCTTTGTGAATCGGATCTGAGATAATTGCAAGTACGAATGAAAGATAATAATAACAGCGGTAGACATGGAGGAAAGTATCTAGATAAAGAAACATAAACAATTAGATTCAGGAAATTCCAACAGGAGCCACAATAGAATGATATCACATAAAAAGTTGAAAAGATTTGTCTATCACAGACAAAAAAAAAATCCAGTGAGGTTATAGATAAAAGGTCACTATCAAACCGAAAAATCATCATGATAATCCACAAATGAAAAGTTATACTGGGAATGAAAACACTACTGCAGGAGTATCGAAGTGTCATAGAAACAGTGACAAAAAATAGTATCAACGATAATATTCTTATGATGTACTCCTGCAACAATTTTGGATCATTATCGTGAGGCGGATTGGAACTATTCACTGAGTTGGATATGATATTTTTCAACAGGTACATCATGAAATTAAACTGCGTTAGAAATTACCCTTTGAGGAGATACATGAGAAATAGAGGTCATGCCATACGTCGAAATATTTCAATAATTCTTCTCATATGAAATCCTAGTAGAGTGCAGCAAAGGATATTGTAGTGAAGCCACATATATGGAATAGTATATCCAGTATTCGTTCAGACCTTCCATCAATAACTTATTTCATTTAACCACGCCTGGATTTTCCCGGAACCACCTAGGCACTGTAATACTCGCAGGAAACTCAGTTTTTTGGAACTCCCAGTTCGTCAACTAATGGTTGTTTATTTAATGTGGATCCTGCGTATGGAAAGAGAAACATATTTGAATAACAGTCACATATTATAAAATTCACGTAGCCATATACCAAGTGTCATATATCCCTAGTATATAAACGTGAGATGGATTAATATAAAGACTCTATAGTCCACAAAAAAATGGATTTGAGTGAGAAGAAACATGTAATCTAAAATAACAAATTACAAATTCGAATATAGCCAGCTTCACAACTCCCAAATAACAGCCATCCGTTGGTTCGCAGACGAGTCACTGATATCCAGGAAAATGGAAACACATCATGGCCTTCTTTTTGCAGTGAAAGTGTGTGTGTGTGAGAAAGTGAGAGTTGGAATTGGAGAATCCGTTTGCCACAGAAATGTCTTGCAGTGAAAGCAGTATGCTTTTTTTTGCATATTTCTATTTTGCAAAGTGAGATTGCTTCTAAAAAATGTGTTTTATATTTCTTCCGGTCTTCCGGATGATCGTGGAAGCGTGAAATGGATTTTCGTAGACAAAAATGTATTAAACACTTATAGACCAGGGTCGATTATTTTTGAAACAAAAAAAATTTTAGTAGAATGAAACTCATTGGAAAAGGAAGAGAACATAACGAAAATGAAAGGAAAAATAATTTACGGGCGATCTGAGTGGAAAGTGGAAGGGGGTGAGTTTTTAAGGGTAAAAAATGGTTTATCTCGATTTTCTGCAAAACTACGAGTCCTATGGAAAAAAGTTGAATGGCAAAGTTGTAGGTAATAAAAAGATGTACAACTTTTGATCCCAAACTTTTTTCACATAACCTCAAAATGTATGTGAAAAATTCAAATAACCAAGTTTTTGGTTTTTTATTTTTACCGTTTACAAAAAAAAAATATTTCACGAAATTCGGTGAAAACTTACTTTCTTAGGTCCCAAATACACTGTAATTTTTTTCATTTCAAATATTTATTTTTCCACCTTATTTTGACTTTATATCGAAAAAGCACCCTAATTTTCAATCAGAAATTCTTCCGTCAAAATACCAGGTTTTTTAAAAAAGTCGGTGGGATTTTTGTTTGTTGAAATCTCTTCTTTCTGATAGTGTAAAGAAAATATATATTACCATGGTCAATGTTCTCAGAAAATGCAAAGAAATAACAGGTAGTAAGGCCCAGACCCTCCTAGCCCCTTCCCCACTTCTCTATGAAATACCTTTTGATGGGCTAAAATTTTCCGTAGATCACCCAGGTATATGAGTTATCTCAAAATATCAATAAATAGGCATCTACGCATATAATTTAAAGAAGATTCTACAACTTTCTCAAAATATTGTAGATGTCTTATTGAATTCGGATTCGAGTTTTTTTCGTTTCTTTGCATTTTCTGTCATAGTAATGTACTTTTTTTGTACCATCAGAAAGGAGAGATTCAGAAAGTCCACCGACTTTTTTAAAAAAGCTGATAATTTGACGGGAGAATTTTCAATTGAAAATTAGGGTGTTTTCTCGATATTAGGTCAAAATAGGGTGAAAACATAAATATTTTAAATCAAAAAAATTACAGTCTGTTTGGAACATAAGAAAGGAGGTTTTCACCAAATTTCGTGAGAAAAAAATTGTTGTAAAAGATAAAAATAAAAAACCAAAAACTTGGTTATTTGAATTTTTCACATACATTTTGAGCTTATGTGAAAAAAGTGTGAATACTTTGTGAACTTTGCTATTCAAGTTTTTTCCATAGGACTTCACTCACCCCCCCCCCCCACTTCCCGACCTCAGATCGCCCGTAAATTATTTTTCCTTTCATTTTTGTCATATTCTCTTCTTTTTCCAATGGGTTTCATCCTACTATTATTTTATTCCACTTTTTACCATTTTTCAAGGCTTCAGCACAGGTCTATTAGTGAATGCGTCAATGTTACGAATTATTTCTGGTAAGTACTCTCTTTTGGAAAACATTTTTCTTTGCCTCATTCATCTATATGAGTTCTTAAACACGACTGGAATGGAAAATCAAATAACTATCTGATTGAAAATGCAAATTTTCAATTTAAGATTTTTTCTTTTGAGTTAGGTTCCTTCCAGAATATCTATCAGATTCAGTTCAATGTTCAGCGTTGCTTTAGCCGGAAAAGTAATTGTTTTCTGTTAGACATTCACAAAAAGTAACTTCATTTTTATTGGGGATTTTTCAGTTCACAGAAAAATCTTTCTATTCAATATCCAATTGAGAATGTTTCTCTTTCCATTCAGAATTCTGTTGTTGCAATAGATGAGGTTGAGGAGGCGTTAGCCTGTGGTATTCTCCACGAAGAAATCCCAATGAGAACTGAGAAATGGATGAGTTTTTATCGTCTTTTTCGGCTTCGAAGACTTTCATCATTGTCCGCTCGTACTGATAAGAGAGTCAAAGACCCCAAACCAGGTCCACTCAAAAGTTGAAATAGAAGATATTGAATATGAGACAAGTACATTTTTCGAAATACTCCAAATTGCACGGGATAGAACAACCAAAAAAGTAGTCGTAAGGGGACAAGCTTACGATTCCACAAAACATTGAAGAGTTAATCAAATTGAAAAATTTGGAAAGGAAAAAGTGGCAGGCTACAAGGAACCCTGTCCACAAAAAAAATTTCCTGAGATTAGGGTCGGAAATACCTGAGTTGATAAATAACAACGTCAATGAGAAGTGGAACCGCAAGCTTGAGAGCCTTGATGTTCGGGATCACCCGCTGTGGGACATGGCAAAGGAATGCCAAAGGAAAAGAGATCCAATACCAGCCATAGTGAGTGGGCCTTGGAGAAAGCTGAATTGTTCGGGGAATACTTCAACATCGTGCACGTCACAGAAGCAGATAGTAACGAACATCATGCAACAATAACCAGAAGAGCTATTGATATCAGAGAAGGAGGAGTTGGTGCCTTCGGAACTCAGACTTTGACTTGGTCTACAGGTGGTCAGCCGAAATGAGGTGGTCATAATTTTTCTATTTTGCAAAAAACATTCGAAAACCTTATAGGACTTTGGACGATTATCAACCTTGCTGGGAATATCAACAAGACGAGAACTGTTGTACAGAATCATCACTAGAAGTGCAGAAGGAGGAGAATTTAGGAGTAATATCTGAGAGTTATCTATACAAATCTCCATAAAATATCAAACCCGAAAACTGGAAAATATTTCCATAATTAGAAGCAAGTTCTTGAATCAAATTTATAATTTATATTTCATTGAAATCAGTTGATCGGTCTACAACGACAGCAAAATTGCTCCGCTTTTCTTATCCATATTACTATGATATTTTTGAAATATAAGAGTATAGAATGATGTTTGTCATTTCTGATCATCTCACTCGAATGCTCCATCCAGAGTATAAGGACCAAAAACTTCACTTCAATAATTCCAAAACTATGTTTGCTGACTAATTTGATATTCCTCTAGCCAACATCAACTTCGCCTGTCAACTGACTCTGGCAATTATTGCTGCGCTAGAGATTTGAAATTCCGCTACGAATCATAAATATAAAACAACCGAATATTTCAATTATTCACCGAATAAATTGACATTTCAATAGCGATCCCGCGTACCATTTATTACTGTCCATTCGAAGGAATGGATGACGTATCTGACTGACATGGAAATTGAAGGAAAACATATATTCAACAATAGTCAAATAATTCAAATACCCTAAATAATTGGAATATATGTATATATACAGGGTGTAATCTAACTTCTTGCACACCCGTGAATGACGTGTGTATGAAGACATTTTATAACGAATTAGAGTAGCTAACAATCTGAAAAAAATTTGAAACATGTTTTGTTCCTTGTAAAATTCGACAAAATTTTGTGTAGCGCCGCCTGCCTGATTTGAGGTGACCTGATCAGAGAAAAACTTTGGCAAATATCGAATTCAATAAACATTTAACTCGACATTCGAATAATGTAGAACATTGAACAGATTGTGTGGTGAATGTACGCATTGGTCTTCCACCTATAAATATGGAAATCTTGATAATGCATTCAAGCACTTTCATGAGATATTTGTATTTCATTTCGATACTTCTATTCCTTTGAAACAATTTGATGCGAAGTGGATTCTAACTTAAGGCGCTTATTTTTATTGAAAACCTCTTCCCCTGTCCTGTCAGACTTGTATGAAATAGCAAAAAGAAAGCATGAAAAACTTGTACAAAATGTTAAACACACTCACTACCAGAATAAGATTCCCACGTATGTGCAAAACATCCTGGAATGTGATAAATAAACTGACTGGAAATAGTGGGAAAAATTCAAATATCTCAATTAGAGAAAATGGAAATGATTATGTTGTCAATTGTTATGACTATTTCATCAACAAACCTATTGAAATTATTAGCTCAATACCAAATACTAGTTCTGGCACAGATTTAGATAATGTTAATCTTTTTGAGAAAGATTCAATTTTCTTAAACCCTTTCGTCTGTGAAGAACTTCTGACTTTATTGAATCACACACTGAAAAATAAGTCCTCTAGTGGGTCTGACGAGAAACCGTTCATATTGATTGAAGTATTACCAATAATTATTGAACTGCTCAATCTTCGGTTCACAACAGGCCGTTTTTCTTCAAGCCTCAAAACAAGCACGGTTTTGCCTGTTCAGAAGAAGTCCAATTCTGGAAATTCAAATTATTTTCGTCCAATAACCATTCCATCTTGCTCTCAAAGGTGTTTGAACTGTCATTTTTTGTTAGTCTCATGAATTTTTGAATGAGAAGAAACTTAATAGCTCAATCAGCATGGATTCTATCCAGGCAGATCAACTGGCAGAGCTATTTGTGCGTTTATGGATGAAACAGTAAACTTTATTGAGGCAGTCCATATGCTTCTCTACAAACTTCATTCCAACGGAATACGTGGTGTAGCTCCTGAGTGGGTTTCTTCATTATTGACCAATCGAGAACAGTATGTGGTTATGTCTCACTGTGGTGGAGCCGAGGAAACCAAGTACAGTTCCAATAAAAGAAAGTAGAATATGGCAGTTTTCTGGCTGAGTTCCTGATGTTTGAGAGCGTTAGTGAAACCCCTTCGAGGAACTTAAGCCTTCTGCCTTTTGCTTCAAGCTTTTTGGCAGTCGCAAAGCAGGTGTTCTGCAGTTTCAGTGAAGTTTTCAGCTGTCTTTGGCAATGTGCTCGGAAGCCTTTCCGCTTGTTTTTGCCCTGAAACCTTATTCCAGTGGGTTTTGATATGGTCAGCTTCCCAGCACCGAAAATCTCCGTTGGTGTGGGCTTTGGAAAGACCACAAAAGGGTTCCAGGCCAGAAAATTGAGTCTTTGCGCCTTCTTTGCTGAGGCTGTCCGCTTCTCCTTTACCTTTGTTTACCTTGTGACCTGGCATCCACATCAGAGTCACCTGATTGTTCGTAGACAGGTACCTTAGGGAGAACTAACAGTCCTGAGTCAGTCTAGACTCACAAGTGTGTGACTTTAGATGTTTTAGTGCTGCTTGGCTGTCTGATATGATATGGATCTTTGCCCCCCTGAAGCCCTCTTTTGTAGCATCCTTGGGCTAGAATTTCCATAGCATGGGTTTCTGCTTGAGAAATTGTTGGGGCTTTGCCTAGGGATTTTGATGGCCTAAAACTAGAACCCGTTACTTCCACTCCAGCCTTTTAGTCCAGTTTGGAGCCATCCATACTGATGCATTCCTTACTAGTTGAGGCCCGTTCGTTGTGAATATATGGTGGTTGTTTATAACCACTTCATAATCCACTTCAAAGTCGTGACTAGCTGGCAAAATATCTGATGACTTCACCTGGTTTCTAGAGGAATATTTTCCAGAATCTTCAGTTTTCCAGTCTTCCAGTTTGATGCCTGGTGCAGTCTGGATGCCGTTTTTTCTGCTTATGCTTTCACACACGAGTGCAGTGGCGGAAAATTCAGCATTTGCCCCTATAATTCCCAGACAGGCTAACCGCTGCACTTCCTGCAGTTTGTGCCGAGTGCTGTTAGGTTTTTGGCTACCCTACTAATGAGGCATAGTTCAAAATTCATGTAGCTTCACTATCAGATTATCCATAGTTAGTGATAACAGCAAAGGCGACGGAACTCCGCCTTGGGGGCAATCTTTTTCCGCTGTCATTCTGACCGTTTTCTCTCCGAGAGCAGCATCAATGATTCTGCTCTTCAGCATCGCATGTACCCATCTGATTAGTGAGGTGTTTACATTCCTTTCCTCAAGCGATCTGATGATGGAGTCACGTGAGGTGTTATCGAAAGCATCATCCATATCTATGAATACACATAGTGCGTTTTCTTTGGGCATGTATGTCTTTGTAATGCTTTCAACCAAGCATTGTAGAGCTATGATCGTTGAGTTGCCTGCTGGATAGGCAAATTGTTTCATGTGAAGCTGTCTGTCCAAAAGGATTTCACCTCTCATATAACAGTCTATAATGTTCTCCATTGTTTTGAGGAGAAAGGAGATGAGACTGATGAGGCGATAAGACTTTGGTTCGTCCGCTGGACTTCTCCCAGTTTTTGGTATAAACACCACTGCAGCCTTACTTCAGTATGTGACCGGGAATGAAACTGGCCTTGAACAGCTCTTTCAAGTAGGGCTCTATTATTTCAAGGTCATTTTGATTTAAAAGGTTTGGGGCCTATTCAAAAGGTTTGAAGCTCCTAATGGTCCATTTGTTGAAAAACCAGTATTACAGAACTTTGTTGCCAACAGGTTTCAGATGTGAATTTCCAACTTCGACATACAAATATTAGGTTGCTTTGAAAGATAAATCAAACCTCCAGCTTTTTATCGTATGATTTTTTCAACTATTGAGTGTATACAATACAGTATAATAAAAATATGCAATTATCTAATATTTTTTTCTGACACATAATATGTCAGAATGATTGATAACAATTTCGTAATTCATTAATAGATTGTGAAATCTACCTTCCCGACTGGCCATGCCATCGTTTTTTTTTCTATTGGTATCATATGAAATATAAATAAGAGTGATATTGCTCCCATACCAAATTCAATAGTTTTCCAAGGAAGGTTCGCGAATAAGCCAACTTCAAGTGTACGTCACTGATTCTCATCATAAAATCCAGCGAACTATATATTTATAACATTCTCTTCCACATTTCCTGGAATCTATGTAAATAACTAGACATGCCCTCATATCCCGAGCTTTTGCAACGTCAGACTTTTATTGCACTGGCAATATACTTTTCTCAATCAAGATTTCATTATAGATAGCGTAAATTTTAATATCGGATTCAATTTCATTTTGACGGTTCTGGATTTCAGAAAATGAGAACGCATAAATTTCCAGTAATAATTGCTTTTCTTTTCCGGTTCATTCGACTTCTTTCCCCGGAAAATCACAATGAATACTGTTTCGTAACGACCATCGGAAAATCAGAGAGGAAATGTCAGGACCGTATTATTCTCATTTCGAATTCAATATTCGAAATCTTCGATACATACCGATATTATAGAGATAAAATTTCAGATATTTCATATTCTTTCCTCATGATGAATTTATATCTTCCAATGAATAATTTTCCAGAACACATCTCTGAGTTTTTTCTCACCAGCGAGCTCCGATTTCATTCACAGAACGTGAGCATTTCAATTTATTTATTAATTTATTCATTGATTCAAAGCCAATTCACAAAAACATTGACATATATATTGGGAATATACAGTACATTCAAATATAATCAAGCTAACTGTAAACTTTTCTGATCGATATTCGGATTTTGTTTTAGAAAAAGGTACTGAAAAAATCAATATCACTTTCGAAATGATAACGAGTTTAAAAAGAATAAAGAAGTGAAGGGACAAGTTTATTAAGGAAGAAAGAAGGGCAGTATTATGAGAAAAAATTTTTATTGTCGAATTGATTAACTAATGATCAGACCATACAAAGATGCATTGAACCATATTTGTGCTGACACTATTGAAGATATCGTCTCAACTATATAGCCACCTTATAAAAATTTTCAAGAAATCAACACATCAAGTACATTGAAACTAACTATTTTCAAATGAAGTGGAAAATTGCGTCATTGGAAAATTGCGTCTCTGAAAAATAGATGAAAGGAAAAATTGTGGAATGTGTGTTGAGTAATCGAGATCTCTTCAACCTTCCTAACACTGACATAAAATTATGGGAAAAAGCAATTCACAAATATGCTGATGAAAACTATGTCTTCAATAGATCAGTTGTTAGAGAATCTGACTGGAGATTTGGAGATCGTTGGTTCGAATCCCGCTTGAGGATGGTTTTTTCTTCAATTTAATAATTTGTCTGATATGCCACATTTTTCCTTTCATGTCACTATTATTTCGAAAGTTAGAATTCATCGTGAGAAATTTAAAAAAAAAATCATCAGCGGATGAACTTCTCTAGATCAAAATGTTAAAAGAGTTAATTTGGGTCTTGGGATATCCGCTTTCAGAAGTAGTCAATACATCATTGGATTCAGGAATGATGCCCTGTGATATACCTGTGAGTACCAGTACCAAATGAAGCGGAAGAGCTAGGACTCATAAATCTGCTGTCAGTTGTAGAAAAAAAATATACAGGGTGAGTCAGAAGTACTTTGACAAACTTCAGGAGGTGTTTCCCCACAATATTCTTATATGATTTGTTCAAATAAATATATGTCTGAAAACGCTTCGTTTCCAATATACAGGGTGTTAATGCTTTATTTTTATTATTGTTTTTTTCAAATAACTTTCGAAATACTGACCTTAATTGAACGAACATTGATATTGAGAGGATTTTTGAGGTGTCGAATTGGAACCTGTAGGGTTCTTACTCGTAGGGGGCGCCACCTACACATCTTTTTCTTTTTTGAAGATTCATAACTTTTTTAAGCCTACTGCTAGCACATTTTTTAGTAAAAAAAATAATTCCTCTCTCATATCTACGTAAGAAAGCTACCCCTGTTACAAGTGGCTATAAGCAACCGTTTTCTAGATATTTGGACTTGAAAATTTCAAATCGATTATTTGATAATCGATGCGTGTTGAAGTTATTACCATTATTTTTCATTTTTCACAAGAATGCTAGGGAAATGAATTTGACGTTTGAGTAAGTAGTTTTGGTAATTACATATTATGCGACAGTTGAACATTTTGTTGTTTTGTTGGAGTTTCTGTAAGTTTTAAACACTATTTTGAAAAAAATGTATTATTTGAACAATAATGCTCATTTAGCCGATATGCATTCCGTTTATGGCCTTGCGGATGGCAATGCGCGCGAAGCAAGACGTATTTACCAGGAGCGATTTGTTGAAGTAGACATGATAATTCAACCATCATTGTGAAAACAGCACCAGATGTTCAGATTCTCTAGAAAATATCAGGAAATATTTATTTTCAAATTGAATAATATTACTCCATAATTCCAACTGTTTATTGTGTAATTATTAATTTTGTTGTTTACCAGCAGTTTGTTGCTAAATAAAGTACTTATGTATTTATTCAGGTATGTAAGTGGATGAATACGAGATACAGGGCATGCTACAATTGCAGGATTCACGGCAAACCATATTTGAAAATGAAAAATACCAGATAGCTATTTCGACCATGATAGGTTTCATCAGTGTTAGCCAAGTTAATCATTGTCAGCATGTATGTTTATGGATGGAAAAGAGATGAAGTGCACATTATCTTTGAAGAGCAACTCTATATGAGCACAAATTATAAGCGTTCTTAAAAATTTTCTGAATCCAACTCTGCTAGCCGTATCAAATTCCAGGAGTCTGTTATGTGAAGTGATAATAATCAAGGTATCCCTTTGTTGCGATCCTTCATTCCAAAGGGAGAGGAAAATGATGTTGGGGTCTTCTTATATCGGAAAGATATCGATTATGGAATTTTAAATACTGGGTGATGTCTAATGACTTCAGTTTGGAGTAATGTAAAACAGTTAGAGAGCTCCTTGTTTCCTCATGAGATCAAGACACATTTTTATTTGGAAATTAGCAATCAGTAAGTTTCCGATTGAATGTTAGAATCATCACCGATCTGAAGTTGAACACTACAGGTGGATTCGAAAATCCAGGTCAGATTTAGGCAAAAAATTTGCGTTGTCTAGATTTTTTGTTTACATAAAACAATCCATAATTTGATATGATGCTACACAAACAACATTACTACAAAAAAACAGAAAGTAATTTTTTTTAAATATTTGTGAGTTCATGCAGTTTACGTAAAACACAGCTGTATTCAGTTTTTTCTTGAATATCAATATCTGGACAAGAGTTGAATCTGAGTTCCTCTGATTTCCCAAAAGTTCCAATTCTTGAGTTTTGCTCGGAATTAGATTAATTTAGTTTCAATGATCGGCTGGATTTCCTACTTCAGCTTCCATGAATTTTAAAGTTCGTTGATAAATGTAGCATCAGAAGTATTCCGTAGTTGATTTACCGTAGAAGTCAATGTTTTGTCTTATCATAAACACACTGGTTCTGTTTGTGACATATGATACGAGGATACTTATTGGTTATTTCCAAATGCCCTAGTATTTGAAATTCCATTTAATATATCAGATACTAGCTTGTCATCATCGAAAGACATCTGCAAAAACTAATGAATCCACAGTCGCACAGTATATGATAGGTACTTTTTCGACAACGATATTCATCAGAAATATTAACGAACCTTGAAGAGATCGAAGGCGAATATCGAGAGCTAAATCATGAAAAAGTTTCTGATGTGATAATTCCGATTTGAAAAAATAACTGTTTCAGGAAGTTAAAAAACACAAATTTGCTTCCATTGCTATTATCAATCATCACAACTCAGGTGGTTTGGTTCAGTTCAGTTTTTGTTGAGTTTTTGTGTTCAATCCTTTTGAAGAGTAACCGAAAAAGGTTTTGGGGATATGTCAGATTTTTTTAATTCTCACTCTTTTTATTCAATATTTTTCATTCTTTCTCTTTTTGTTCAGCCCTCTATTTTTGTAAGGAATCTTATTTTTTTTCTGTTATAATTTTTCCGTCTGTTGTCCAATGTGGAAGTGAAAATAATGGATATTCCGTCAAGCTGTTTTCTTTGAAAATACTTTCCACTATTTCGCCGATCTTTCAACAAACTTCATGTCTTTTTCGATGGCTACAAATAGAAGATGTTACAAAAGTCGATAATGCATACATGTGAATTTTGCTTCACTTCTCACAGATAATAATTGTCACATTGATAGACGTTCAAGAATCCTAATATCCATAGCATTTATTCAAAATTGAAAGATAAAGGAACTCCTATGATGGTTTACAATACCGTGTACTCATTGCAATGAAAAGTATATAGGCAAAATTAGTCAAACTTTCAAATATAGAATTGCTGATCACAAGAGTGATCGTAAATTTCGAGAACATTATTGTGCAATTTCGAATCATGTTATCAATGGGGATTATCCAGTGAACTATGAAGGAGTAAACATAGTCGGGCAATTGATTCAAATAACAAGAAGAATATTATTGGAAATGCAAGCTATAAATAATGATGATGAAAGTATGAAAAAGATATTGACATCCTTGAAAAAATCTATCCATACTTTCTCACACAAGATTTCTCGCCAACACCAAAATTATGCATTATAAACAATGATAATATCCACCAATTCTGTTATGAATTTCCTCATCTACATATCTTTTTAACTCACTGATATCCAAAACCGATCACAAGTTGAACAAACTCAAAACCGCACTACTTCAGAACGGTTTCAACAACACACAAATCTGCAGATCTATCTACTTTCAACAAACCTGTTCAACAAATCCTCAAAACCCAAGAGATACCCAATTGCACAAGGCTCTTCTCTCCTACATCAAACGTGGCACCGACAAAATTGACAGAATCCTAGAATAACGCGATAATAAAACAATCAACCAATCAAATTCCTTTTTTTTTCTCAGACATACCAAAGAAATCATAGCTGATGACTTAATAAAAAAAAAATATTCCGAATGCCCTAGGACATACAGAGGTCAAATTAACAGATGAGTGACAAGCCCAATTCACGATTATCAACTTGCTCTTCAGATAGAAAAACCTCAAAATTGCCTCAATAAACGGGATCAGGAATGCCGCCTACCCAATAACTGGAAACCTCTAATCTTCCGTCAACTCCCCGCTTCCGAACCAAGCCCTGAAACATGTACCATCCCAATTCGAGAGATGGATGAGCATTGTGGCGTATGACTCAATGTTCTCCCGGGAAAATTGAAGAAAAAACAGGGTTTTTAAAAATGGCCGAAAATGAGAGCCAAAACGTCGAAATCATCAAATTTCTTAACGCTGTTCAACCCGAATTTTGCATATTCAAAATAGTCATGACCGCAGAAACGTATCCGTACATTTATATATATATACATATATATAGAATAGAATAGAATAGACTAGAATAGAATAGAATAGATTTTATTGGTCCATTCAAGAGAACTTTGACAAGTTATAGGACAAGTCACGAAAAAACTCATATAAGTAAAAAGATACAAATTTGTCACTTTAACAAAGTCAAAGCATAATATAAACAAACAAATACATATACTTATACTAATATATACACATATATATATATATATATATATAATATATACACATACACATACATACACACATATTGCACATTTAAAAACATTCAAAAATTCAGACAGAATAAAACGACTCTATTTAAAATAATCAGTGAACTCATCAATATTGTAAGGACTTATATCTAAAATAAGCAACTTGATATTATATTTGAAATGGTCCAACTTGGTAAATCTTTTATATTCATTAGGTAATATATTTATACAGCCTAAGGCCCATTATTTGGTATGATTTTTGACACAATGATGTACGATTTCTTGGAATATGTAGATCATTTTTTATTCTTGTATTGTAATGATGTACCGATTCATTTTTCATGAACTTATCTCGATTTTTGTGTATATACATCAATAGTTCAACGATAAATAAATCATAAACCGTGAGAATATTATACTCTCTGAATAGTCTTCGACAAGAAGTTCTTGAAGATACGTTAGCAATGTTTCTTAATATTCTTTTTTGTGTTATGAAAATATCTTTCATAGAAGACGAGTTACCCCAAATTGAAATACCATATATCAATCTTGACTGAATTTGACCATAATAAAATAATAGTAATGCTTGTTTATCCAGAACATTTCTTAAAACTTTGATAACACTTGCTATTCAGATTCTTCATGAGATTTACGCAATGAGTGGTGAATGAGAGATTAGAATCAAAATCTATTACTAAAAATTTAACACAGTTTGATTGTTCTACTGATTCATTATTTATATTTATATCTATTCCGGTGGTACTATTACGATGACGGTTTTGAAAAGACATATATTGAGTTTTGCATGGGTTTAGGAATAAAGAATGGCTGGATAACCAGTCATAAAGACTCTGGAGAGTGGAGTGAATTGTATCCTGTAGAATACACTCATACCTTTCACGAAACAAAAGTGTTGTGTCGTCAGCATATAAACAAGAGAAGGCAAATCATTAATATAAAGCACAAATAAAACCGGACCCAGAACAGAGCCCTGGGGTACTCCAATTTCATTGGGCATATATATATATATATATATATATATATATATATATATATATATATATATCTATATATTTTTTTTCCTTCAATTTTTCGGAATGAAGGTCTGATTCAGTCAATTCGTATAATTTCTTTTAACGATGTTTTGACATAGTATTTGTCGTCTTCAGGTTGAGAACATGCAAACGAGCAGAAATTTATATAAAATAATCTGTAAGTGAATTCTCATAAATATTACAGATATTTTCATATAGTTTTGAATAATGTATTATGATTCGAACTCAATGTTTCCAATTAATTATTTTAGTGCATTTATTTTAATAGTGTGTTTAGTAAGATATGTCTCAAACTTCATGTTTTTAATTTTAGTGCTTTTAAGATGACAAATACTATGTCGAAACGTCGTTAAAAAAATTATACGAATTGGCTGAATCAGGCCTTTATCCCGACAAATATATATATATATATATATATATATATATATATATATAAATATATATAAATATATTTATGTATATATTTTAATTTCCTGACCACATATGTTTATTTTGTTTGTTTTCTCGGAATATTCGATATTGTTCATGTCATCTTCAGGAAAATTTTTAAAAATAATGTGAAATATGTAGAGTTAAAAACATAATACGTTACATAGCATCAAACAAATACGATAAAAATCCAAAGAGACGTTCAAAACTTGCAATCTAGTAATTTGAAAGTTATTCTTTCATTATTTCGTGTTCATGTTTCACGATTGGAATGAACATTGTTGAATGTCTGACGATTGCTGGTATGGAGCTTGTTTCATCTGTTATAAATTTTTTCTTTTTTTAAATACATTGGAGTGTTCGACATATTCAGTTGTAGTATGTGGGCCCTATTGTTGAAATTCATGCAGGGCTTTTTCGTGTAAAAATGTAAAGATCAGTTTATTTTTACTTTTATAATTTTTGTTGTGAAGTGAGTGTTTAAAATAAGTTATCGTAGATTTGACTAAGGTTTTTTATGTCGTTTCTATTGTTTATACTGTTTGTATCATTTTTATCTGAATCATTTCGAGGAAATGTCATGTTGAAACAATGCTGTAATGTCTGTTTTTGAGTATTTGTGGGCTTGAATTCGTTTCTGTAGGTATTGTTTGGATTGGCCTATATATGTACTTTCGCAATCTTAACATGGTTTTTCATCTACGATGTGGGTTTGTTTATGTTTTGGAATTTCATGTTTTAATTTTGAGTATAAAATGTTATTTGTATTTTGTAATTGATGGGTCACTGTTATGTTGTATTTTTCAACTGTCTTGCTTATTTTATTGGATAATTTTTTTACGTATGGTAAGGGTATATATTTTTGTGTTGTTTTATTTTCATCATTATAAATAGCATTTATCATTTTTTTATCATTTGTTCCACGAAGTGATCTGGGTAGTTATTTTCTATCAGGATATTTTAAATTTTTTTAAATTACTTCTTCTGAATTTTGGGTGAGCAAATTTTCTGGCTTGGTCAGTTTTTTTCTTTCGTCACATAAATGTCGAAACGTCGTAACGAATAAAAAAACAAAATTATAAATTTTAATTTAACAAATTATTTTGTTATTATTTTGCCCCACGTTTTGGGTGCCAATTGTAATATAATGATAATTTGCAAATATAAATTGTTGTTATAAAATGAAGATTGCTAATAATTTCCACTCTTCGTTGTGAGCCAAATTGTTATGATAAAGATAAGTATTTTCGCCCTGTATAATATGTCTTGTAATATAATGATAATTGCTAGCTAACGTCACTGTTCTCTCGTCACGTTGCTGCCAATTGTTATCATTTTTCTTGCCACGACTAAAACTCAGTTGGTACGCCTCTCGTCTCAGATAGCCGGTTCAGGCAATAGAGCCACTATTCTGGTCTTGATGTCAATTTTTGTGTTTATAAATATGATTATTGATAATTGTGGAAAACAAAACGACGAAGTGTCAAAAAGTAATTATTTCCTTCATTCAGGAAAACTTCAATTAACCTGGCCCACGATAATTAACTTATTCTATTGTCAATCTACAGATTTTCATTGATAATCATGAGAAACAGGTCATGGATAAATAGACACAACCTCACTTTTACCTTGAAAGTGAAAATTTCTTCAATAGTTCAATATCAAATGAAATAAAGTTCTTCTGATGGGATATGAGTTATTAGTGAAGTTGTTCAGTTCGTAATGTGCACTAGGAAAATTTATACCTGACGCTGGAACTGTCGCTGTTCAATACACAACCAAAACTTGGATTTCCTTTCAATCCAATGCTCTAAGGAACTCCAATACCAAAAGAATGAACCATACAAATTCGGCAATCAGCTTTGGAATATCTGTATATGGTGTACAAATAAAGTAATGTTGATTTTCTGCTTATAATGTTGAAATTATTGAATTTTTATTTCTCCCAAATAAAACGAGGCATTCGTTTTCAAATTATTTTCGGTCTCCTTGGTGGCTTTGTTTTCCGTTACCTGGATACCATTTTTCCCTCATTCCTTTTGATTTGAATTTTTGAATTCGCGCACTATGTTCTTACATTTCCACTGTTTGGGGTTATTTGTCGAAATTTATAAATGAATCTATTTTTTCTTTCTTACAGACTATTTACAATATTCAATCATAATTGTCTCTGACACTTTTCCGTTCTTATTTTCCCACAATTTCTAATCTTACATTTGACCATACTGTTCCCTGATTGGCTAATGTCATCAAGAAGTTTGTTGTTCTCTCATTGGCTATTTTTTAGTTACATAAAATTTCATATACTGTATGTTTCAAGCTCATAATTTTGTTTTTCACATTTTATTCAGGATGATTTTGTAAATCTAGACCTTTCTTGTTGTCTTTTGAATAATTATGGGTTGTAATCATTATGACAGTGTATGAAATTGATTGTATTATAGTATATGGATATTTTTATCTATTCATATTATACAGAGGCTTAATAAAGGAAATATAATTTCAAAATATGTAAAAACAATCTCTGGAAACTAATAGCTATTAAGTAATTATTCTTTTTGTGGGTTTTTTCCTTTTAATATATATAACTGGTTTCTCATAACATAAAAATATATATATATATATATATATATATATATATATATATATATATATATATATATATATATATATATATATATATATATATATATATATATATATATATAATATATATATATATATATATATATATATATATAATATATATATATATATATATATATATATTCATGATTTCCACTAACCAAAGCCATACATTTCAAAAGTGCCCCAGTTGACTCCACTTTACGCGTTTTCCATGAACAGCATTCAGATCATCTCTTCTGTGAATTATTCGGTTATTTTCTGTGAAAGCTCCATTAACTCTGCGCGCGGTATGGATAAACTGTTTCAACAAATATTAGTTCTGTTCCCATTTCGATCCATTAATTAGAATTCATGAAGCTCGCCCCAAGGTAAAAATATCGAACATCATTTTAATTTCCCATTTTTCACGCGAGGCGAAACGGATATTGGAACATGGGATATGTTCCATTATGAATAATTGATGAGGAAAATACGTAGTCGGGATGCTTTTTTTTAGAGTGAGTCTGACATAATGTTCAGCTTCCATTAGGATGGAATGAATGTGGTATGAAATCATCACAACAATATGAGGACTGGGAAAGAATGACAAAATACATTTTACTAGTATAATCGATAGTAGTTGCTAAACAATTATTATTTCCAGATTTGCCAAAAATTTGGAAAAAAATTAGAAACACATTTTCAACATCGTCTATTTTGGCTATACCCAAACCTAACCTCAAGTACGATTTATAATAATTGTGTGTTTAACTGTGATACCTGCTGAATCAAACTTTTTCCTGCTACTTTGTGATATTTAATTCAGGAAATATTCTAAAAAATATATTTCATGCATGCAAAATGGCTTAAAAATCTTTCAATTGGGTTTGTTGACTTAAAAAACAACTTTGGTGCATTTTTATTGTTACATGTCTTCTTTTTGTCAAATAACAATAAAAAATTCAACAACTTCTTTGGAAAACAAAATCTCATACACGATTTTCTGCGGTTTTGCATAGACTTATTACTATGATAATTTCCTCTGTAGAAATACTCCCCAAGATCTAACATTACTCAATATTGGATGATTTGAGAAAATTCAATCAAAATCCATCACCCACTATCCAATCTCTTCGCGTGACCAAGAGGATACGCTGTTGCTAAAATAATGAAGATATCGACATATATGATTTATTATACCCAACTTAATCAATATACGATGTTCATATATCAGCCAGACGTTTATATCGAAGTTTCCAACATGAACTGGGCTTTTTTCATGGATAACGTCCACACATAATATCCTTCTTCAGATACAAACTGGATAAAGGAAAGTTGTACATCGTACTTACGGTTTGTCTGATATTCACCGAGCTGACTGGCATAGTGATTGATGATTTTGCCTGTAACAAGAAAATGGTGTTAATGGATGCATACTGGGAAAATCATTCAGTGATTATGCTATATATGTTTAATTGATTTCAGTCTATTCATCAGATGTAACAGTGGAATCGACTGCTTTGAAACTCGTTACCATGAGCTCACAATTACACGACAATGATATTTCCTATAATTCACAATATACAGTGTGTTATTCAATTGAATGCTGATCCCAGAAGGGGATCATCCTTGGCAGATTTTAAGGATCATTCTTCACATTCTTCTGGGTGTTGAAATTCAACAAAAAATTTTTTTTTTACAATGTCTCCAAAACCCCTCTGTATTTTTCCAATTTCACTTCATGCAAATTACGCATTAATGATAGTTTGGAAACTAAAGAACACGCTTCAATAGAAAACTAAACTAAAAAGTAGAAAATAATTTTAAATGAGTTTGAAATAAGAATACAGTGATTAACAACAAATGTATTTCATCGTAAAAAAACGTGGGGTGCTTGATGTCAATTGTTGTTAATATTTCATGCACAGATATTGGTAGAAGTAGAATCATTATGAAAATATATAAAAAAGCACCCCACGCTTTTTTACGATGAAATAAATTTGTTGTTAATCACTGTATTCTTATTTCAAACTCATTTGAAATTATTTTCTACTTTTAAGTTTAGTTTTCTATCAAAGCGTGTTCTTTAGTTTATAAACTATCATTAATTTCAACATTTTGGTTTTGTTTTCTATTAGAGCGTGTTCTTTAGTTTTTCAAACTATTAATTATTATTTAATTTTTTTAACTATTATTCTCCAATTTTGAATAGAATCGAACCATAATCACAAAAATATCGTCCGCCATTTTAGAGCCGCCATCTCGAATCCTTCAATTTTAACAAAATAATCATAATCTCCGACCCCAAAAACCCCCACATACCAATTTTGAATAGAATTGGACCATAATCAGAAAACTCGTCCGCCATTTTGGAGCCGCCATCTAGAATTTTTCAATTTTTACACGAGAATCATAATATTGGACCCCAAAAACCTTCACATTCCAATTTTGAATAGAATCGGACCATAATCACAAAACTCGTCTACCATTTTGAATCCGCCATCTTGAATTTTCCAGTTTTGACAAGAGAATCATAATCTCTGACCACGAAAACCCTCGGATAACAATTTTGAAGCGAATCGGACCATAATCACAAAACTCGTACGCCATATTGGAGCCGCCATTTTTTTTTTTTCCCAAACAAAAATTTCTTAATGCATTGTCACCAAAATTGTGTACACCTGCCAAATTTCAAATCATTCGTACGTCTGGAAGTGGGTCAAAATCGCGCCCAAAGGAGTCTGTTACAAACATACAAGTGAAGCTAATATAAAGCGTGTAATAAAAATACGGTTTCTCCTCGACAAAAGTTTCCCAATTTTCATAAGTGGCACCCCTGTCCAGCAACGTTTTTTATTAAAATGATGATACCCCACTGGTTTTTTCTTCTAATAAAAATGGTCCCTTGACTTTTTTCGTCCAGCGGGCGGTTTTCTCTCAGTCCCAATTTCACAATGTGTGGCAACCAAAGCATCTAGGCAAGATTTTTAAAATTTCATGGTAACTATTATTTAGTTTCAGTAATAAGTGGGCAAGAGTGTGCATGAAAGAGCCAGTTTAAAAAAGTATGAAAGAAACATACTTAAGCTTAATTGTTTTTGAATAACTTTAAAGGTAAATGTTATCAAATTAAAATAGAATACATAACAATGCTAATAATCGGTACCATAGCTACTGAAAGAAAGGGAAAGCGGCTCTTTCATAACAACATGTCAATGAAAGAGCCACTGTGTATTATGAAAGAGCCGATTCCTACTTTATCCAGACAGAACAGTTTTTCAACAATCATATTCTGGTAATCAGATTGAAATTAAACTTGCATAATTCTATGAAAATCACATCTTTTGATCAGTCTGAATGATAATTTTACATTATCTCAATGAACACTTATATTCTCATGAAATCGGTCCCAAAATATAACGCCAAACTCTGATATAACATAAAAAATTATAAACAAATACGATTGAAAACAGTTTTGGCAGAATGAATTGATAACTCCTTTGTAGTCACAAGACTTATGCGTCCACCCTCCACATATCTTGCACTGGTACCATTTTTCTTTGCTCTCAGCATAGTGTCCTGTGAACAATTTTTTTTCATTCTAATGAATATCATCATCTGACTTTGTCAATGATGTATCATATGCAAAGACATGCTACTATTAGAGTGACTGGAATCATACTGTTTTTTTGGAATTTAACTGCCTAATATTTTTTTGTTTTTGTCTTTTCAATAACAGTTTTTGTTTTTTTCTCTCGATTTTATTTTTTTCAGGGGAATCTCTGATTATAGCTGATGCCATTTTAAGAGTGTTAGATTTTAAATTCTTTCTGGGTCCTGGTTTTAGAAAAAGCCCTATAATTTCTGGGCTAACAATTTGTTGTAGTGATGTTGATGGCTGTACTGAACGTTCTGGCAGCGATTATTGAGCAGGTGCAACGTCGTCCATGAACCACAATTCGCATTAAAATAGGAACATCTTCCAATAGAATTGGAAAATTATTTTCACGAAACCGGTCATAATTATACCCGTACAATGTGCTCGGTAGAAAAAATGGTCCAGATAACCAATCTCCAATAATTTCAGCAACTGCTCCTGGTGATGAGATTCCACGATTGCAAGCGGATTTGCCTTGGCCCAAAAATGATTATTATGAAAATTTCTGATATTGTTTTTAGTAAAAACCAAATTGGTAAAATACGAAATGAATACTCATTTTATATCATTTTATTTATAGTACAGATCAAGATCAACTGTCATGATACGAATTTATGTCAGAATAAATTGTATACTCTCCGACTTCCATACTATATTTTGATTTCAAGTTATTTTCTAAATTGTTTAATGGAAATGCCATTGTAATAGTGGTCGATTGATTGTATTTTAACAAAAACAAAATATTCAAATTAGATTACTTTTTCTCCGAACTCCTCTTGTAAAATATAGTCACAATATCTGATTTTTCATTTCTAATAATAATAAATCAATAATAATATTTTTCATATTATACGGGCAGCCGTAACCAGCGGAATAGCCAAAATTCAGATTTTTCGACACATTCCAAGAATTTTGTAAAAATGATCCAATTTAATTCACCAGACCTTGCAAATTCTCATAAGACACTGAATAATTTCGTTCACCTATCCTTCGGAACCCAGCTTCGGCCTTCGGCTTAATATGCGAGGTCTTTTTGATTAACTTCTCCAGATATATTAAAAAACAAATAAACTTTACTTCTCAATCAAGATGACTCTTATATTGAACTTAATTCATCCCTTTCTTTACTTCAGTTTCAGATGATACACAGAATAACTCCAATACATCTATCAATAAAAACATTCAGATATAGTACCTACATATCAGTGAGCGTCAAAATAAAATCATGTCAATACAGAGATCAATGAAAGAAACTGAGATCGCTACCTCTGTGAGAATAGCCATAAAACAACCTATATCTAAAATTCAACATTACGTGTAACTATAAATGAAAGAGTTCATATTTCCCCGTTTCGTTTCGCTTCATGAGTGACCTGACTTTTGTGCGGGAGTTCACCCCGAAATCTGATATGCAAAGCAATGTTCCAAGTTAGGTTTCAAGGTTTTCCCTACAAGCCAGCGACGTACCTCACATTTTTCCTCTCAGTTTCGGATATACTTTCTACTTTCCTCGTAACCTTCTATGGATACTCGAATAAAATTTTCAATTTCAACACCTCGTCTCTTGAACTGGCGACTAAAACCAAAGTTTCAAGGTATTTATTCGCGGAAGTTCTGCCATGGAACCATTGTAACAAAAAAAGATGTTCGTCAATCTCCGGCCAGCGAACAAAGTCCGCAGGCCTGTGAAAAAAGTGCAACTAGCCCAAAGTGGGCTCTTCGCGGCCTGTTCGTGGCCCCGTAATTTAATGTTTTTCTCTATGAGCGATATATGTCAAAGTACGCTCTGGCTTCTCTTGCATTCTGCCGACTTGACAGAATTCACTCGCCGAGTTGAATCAACGGTGCTTTGTTGAACATTCTCAGACAATAACATTAGCAACATCGTTTCATATTCACAACGGGCGAAAGTGATATTTTACGGGATGAGTGGGAACTTTCCAGGACGAGCCGTAGGCGAGTCCCGTAAAATCACTTTCAGATCGTGTTCCGTAAAATATTTTTTCATCGATGGATAATAACGTATGAACTTTATATAGACAATTACATATTAGAATAACTCTTATGATTACATTACTTATGAATATTGATTACACAATTATGACAATTACTTATATTGATATTATTAGGAATATTAACAGAAGTGGCAGTGTTGAAATTAGAATCAGAAGCATCAGTAATTGTACTAGTTTTCGAGATATACATTTCGTTACGGCCCTTTTCAATCTGTGAAGCTATGTGAATTTTGTTTCTTGAAGAATTTTCTATGTATCCCTCTGCTACATTGGTTGATTTCCATCCTCCGTGTCTCTTCGAATTGGTTATGCTACCACAACTTTCAGCGAGTAAAGTGGTTGAGCTCCTGCGTAAACAGTGCCCGGTGTATTCTTTGGGATTCGGTAATTTAAGAAATTCAGCAATTGTGCGGGTGATTTTTGAATGAATACCAATAGGTTGAGTGGTACATTTCCCGTTTTCATGATGAACGAATAATCTACGATGTGGTGTGTTGGCTTGACGTAATGACAATTTTTTTTTTTAAGAAATATTATTTTCTCCAATGACGACGAAGGTTTTATCCATATTCATTTTAGAACTAGGAATTTCAATCAGTTACATTGTTATCTTATCTTTAATATCATCCAAATTCAATTTACAATGCTCTTCACGACGACAAGCGCCTGCCAAACCAATTATTTATACAACATAAAATATAAAAATTAAATTCATAAGGAAAAAGAGGAATCAGATTTAATCATATAACCTTTGTCATTAGGTAGATATTATCTCCAGCTTCTGATAAGAAGTGATATATTTCTTCTTTATTCAATACTTTTGATTTCTTTGGTTTATAGCCTATGGATTTTCTTTCAAGGAAAGCAATAACTTCGAGATAGCAGCTTGAGCATCGAACTTTGGGATAGCGGCTTATATCTATATTATTTTCAATATTTATTGTGGACTTGAGCATCGAGTAATTACTAAAGCCATCAATTTAATATTTTGGATTTTTCCATTGAATATGCAAGAATCACTTGTTTATTTATAGAACGCACATTTTCATCATTGCTCTCTCTTGACTCCACCGGCAATAACTCATAAATAGCTGCTTTAGCAGGTTCACTTATCTCATGTGGAATCATTTTCCAGCCTCACTCACACTACTGATTTCCATTTTTTTTATTTGAAAAGCGAAAAAACACACCAATGTCACATGACAAACGCTGTCATAATAAAATACAAAGTTCATGTTATTGTCAAAACCGCCTACATAGATATCCAAAACCGTCCCGAAAGTAACAGAATCGTCCCGGAAGTAACAAGGATCGTCCCGAAAGTAACACGAATCGTCCCGAAAGTGAAGAAATAGTTTCAAAAGTGAAAAAAACAAAAATAGCTACTTTTGGTACCATTTGTGTAAAGGGGTACTTTCGATTCAATAAATCATACCGAAAATTTTTTTTGCAGAAAAAAATATATTAGGTGACACCCAAATAGGAACAACAATTTATTCAAATTTGAAATTTAAATTTATGAAATTAGAAAAATGAAACATTGTACCCTGGGACCAAACTAAAAACCATTAAAAAACCCTTACAGAGAGTTACACTATTCACGATAACCTTCGGAAAGTTGGAATACTGATATTGTGACAAATAGCTACACCCTCCTCAAGTTTTTTTTATTTAAGTTCATGTATATCTGAGTTGAGAATGCCTATTTCATCTACATCATCACATAGGATAACCACTGTTATCGAGAGCACACAAATATCATCTCACAAAACAATCAGAGTGACAAATATTCTCCAACAACCAAAAAGCACTGAAAGGATTATTGTATCCATCACTTTCTCTTCGGGCAGATTCATTTCAGGAGTTTATAAAATATTCAATGCAGGGAGGAGTTAAAGGAGTCGTATGCCATTCACGTCGCCCAGTAATCAAGACGCTAATGATACACCATTTCGAAAGACTTCTGGGAACATTCGCCAACGATGAATGGAATAACTTTATTTGTTATTCAATTATAGCATTATGGTATAATCAGCTATTTCAGAAATAAGAAGTTGTGAAATTCCCAGTTTGAAAGGGGATGGGTGCTTATTCAGAAATAGCTTGTAGAAGTTTCAAAGGTATTGAAGGCAAGCACGGAAATTATAGGTAGTACATCCGAATATATTTTTTTGTCACATGCGATTGCAAATACAACTATTTTCGTTTTGTTTTCCCACCAACCCGACTCAAAACCATGACAAGTTCTAAATTTTCCCAATTTGTCAAACATTTCGTATGTTTGGTTTGAAGTTGACATGAACTTGTTCATCTTTCATTCAGTTAAGATGGTACAGAACTCCATCATTATAATCAAGAAATCTGAGCTGATTGGCGTTCAGCTATTATACTTTATTACTCCCGTGTTCAGGAAAAAAAAAATTCGAGAATGAAGCCCTGAAATATAACGTGATACACCAATATTTTCCATTATAATCAAAAGTCTACAGCAGCAGCAGACTGAATTTCAAATTCATTTCGATGTTCTTGATATTAACTCATTTAATTTTCTCTTTCTATAACTAAGGTTGTGATTTGTTCATTTTGGTGATTCTTAAGTGTCTGAATTTCATCCGAATGTGACTGGCAAATTCCTATGTCATCAACATTAATACAAATAATAATTCCATTTCAAGTCCATTATATATATATATATATATATATATATATATATATAAATATAGATAACGAATTTATATAAGAAGAAATGGGCAGCTCAGATAGAAAGAGTTATTTCAACGAATAAACCTTTTTAGAAAGGTCGAAAAAATAGACGAGCATAATTGCTACAGCATGCGTTTGAGAAAAAGTGATCAATATGTCAAGAAAGAAAAAATGAGAAAACCCAACACCTCCTAAAAAATGATCTTTATGATCTAAAGTTTCAACGCGTGAGGTGACAGTCTGTGAGATAGAAAACTGATTAGGAATTTCATCATAAATTTCTAAGATTTATACGATTGTGAGTGAAAACATGTTCACGTCTCTCACTAAGAAATGGAAACTCTCATTTCAATGCAATAAAACGGCCATAAATAATTTCCTAGAAGCAAATAATCACTCTAAAATGCGTTTTTTTAGAAAATATAATCACCATCAGATGTGTGCATCCTATCTGAACGGCGGATAAACATTGGAGCGGATAAAATAAATAAGGGAGATAAACATATCATCATTAGAAAAACGACGTCTGTTGTTATCCTCATCCAGATAATATTGCACTATAAAACAACGTCATTAAGTTGTCATCACTAATCGGTGTGTGGGAGACCAATAGCTTGACATCACAGGCCGCGAAGTGATATGAGAAACGGTAAAATTACAAATTGATGGCATTCGAATCAGATTGGGCGGTTAGACCAAATTAGTCAGTTTTTCATCACTCGACATCCGTTCGAGTTGTTCAGTATATATTTGTTGAAATTATTATTATTGACTCTGTCGATAACCTGCATTGTTCAGTTAAAACGATGTATTGGAATCAAATTACCGAAGTTTAGTTCAGAACGTAAATAGGAATCAACGTGAACAGTGAAATTAGTATTTCAGTAGCCAGATTTCAAATTAAACACAGAAAACCAGAAATTGCAGTTGAAAGAAAGAAGTTAATTGTATTATATTCAATCAGTCAGGGTTAGAGAATAGAATAAGTGCGCATCAGATGAGATCGGTACTAAAGCTGCGAAGAGTAATCATTGAAGAGATATTAAACATGAAATATTAGTAATAAGAGTCTAATAATCGTTGGATAAATAAATGTGTGATTGTAATACAGATCTGAATACAGTGTACAGACATAGGGTAAGCGTTTAATCATATATTCTGTTCCAAGTTGGCACAAATGATTAATTTCCGAATGGTACTCATTTGAATGGCATATTCAAGTTTCGACGTGAATTCGAAATATCCAATAACATACTGTTCATATATTTAAGACTGGTCATTTTATGGTTTTGCCAATACCTAAATTGAAGTACCTTGAATTTTCGACTATGGTGATCACACGATTACAAATAAAAATTATATTACCTTGAAATACGTTCAGTAATGCTTTTACATATGGTTATAAATATGAACCTAAAACTATTATTATTAGACACTTTATATTTTGTTGATTCAAATATATTATACCTAGTCCATGTTGAATTTTATGGACGATGTTGAATCAGTCATATCGTTTATTGAAGGATAATTGATCCTCAACAACATTTATTATTATTGTTCTAATTATTCATTAGTAGAGTTTCAAAGATTTCGTACAAGAGTATGTGTAAGCATTGACTTAAAATTATAAAACATTCATGCAGTTGATTTGGAATGATACTTGTTCATCCATTATAGTTCAGTTATGTTTTTAGGTTGTCACCTTATGAAAGTTTGGATATTATATACAGTGTGGTTGAAAGATAAACTGAATTTAGTTTATAATGTGTTCATACAGATTATTTCATATGAAAAATTGTTTACCATTAAACATACATTTTTTTTGAAACAGAATGGGAACTCAGTTTTTCTATACAAATTTGTACAAATTACTGTCAGTCACAGAACAATTATTATCCAGGTTGTTTTGCATGATTTGGAACTGGTATTGAGTACTATGGAAGTACTGAAGTTGTATGGTTTGAAATGTCATACCACACAGTGTGTTTAATTTTTTTAAAGAAGTATTTCTTTAATTGATATCATTTGTCTGTTCTTATAAGTGCTTTAATTATTTGCATGGTATCCTCAACTAGATTGGCGAGGTTCACGATTCGAAATAATCCAGCCGTCTAAAAATGTATAACTTTCATATATCTGGTGAACGATTTGTAAGAGCTGCTCCTTGAAAATCTCCAGTGAGTTTTTATAAATCATTCACACCTAGCATAGCCCTTCCTGAACTTGGTAACATCTTAACCAAGTTAGTTGTGGGGTTTTCAATTCTACAACAGTCCCAGTGTATGATATGGCTGTGTCAGGTATGGAGTTCCATTTAAACAACACACTGTATTGGCGGTTTATAATATTGGCTCACAGTTTCTTCTGAACATCACCCTGTGTCACAGTTTATGATAATTCCATATTAAAATGCTGCTGGATATCGGAAGCAGACAAATATTATCCCACAAAACAATCAGAGTGGAAAATATTATCTAACAACCGAAAAACACTGAGGGGTTTGTTGTATCCATCACTTCTTTTTCGGCCGGATTCATTTCAGAAGTTCATAAAATATTCAATGCAGAGGGAAGTTCTGGAAGTCGTATGCTATTCACGTCGCCCAGTAATCAGGACGCTAATGATACACCATTTCAAAAGACTTTTCGGAACTTTCGCCAATGATGAATAGAATGACTTATTTGATATTTAATTATGGCATTATGGTATAATTAGCTGTTTCAGAAATATAAAGTAGTCTTCGGAAATTTCTTAATTGAAAGGGAATGAAGTGCCTATTCAGAAAAAGAAAGTTTTGAAAGCAGGCACGGAAATCATAGATTGTTGTTTCGAATACATACTTTCCTCACTTCCAATTGCGAATTCAACATTTTTTTGAGGTTTTTTTAACGTGACTTGGAAGCATGAAAACCTCTGGATTTTCTGAATCCGTCAAATATGTTTGTTTTGTTCAAATTCTGATGTTCGTCTTTGATACAGTTAAATGCGATCAAACTGCATTATGACAATAAACGAATTCAGTTATCAAACTATATCACATCAGTGTTTGGTGAAATATAAATGTTTGGCAATGATGTCCTCAAAAAATATAACAACCTGCACCATCATAGTTTCCAATGTAATGAAAAGACTGAGAGGTGGACTTAATATCAATTTGATCGAGGTTTTGTAAATATGTCATTGTTCCTGATTCAAACTCAATTGATTGTTATTTTCTATGAATATGATTTTCGAGAAAATATGATTGTGATTTGTGCAGCTTGGTGATTCCAAAGTGTCCGAAGTTTATCTGAATGTAATTTGCAAATTTCCATGTGATCACCATTATCACAAATAATGATTCCATTTTGAGTCCCTTGTAAGCACTGCTCTATGTTTCTGGTGAAATGACCTCGACTGGATGGGGTTTTCAACTGGAAACATCACTTCGTTTCGCTAAAAATTAATTCAATTCCTATACTCAAACTTTGACTATTGGAGTACCTCAAGGATCAGTGTTGGGACCCTAGTTATTTACATTATATTTTAATGATGCTATGGCTGCGGTTGCTGATACTAAATGCATTACGTATGCAGATGACTCCTCACTTCTGAATAAGACAGTTACGAGAATTTCCTAAAGGAAAAATGTTATCTAGTCTCGTGTGATTTGGCTCCCGGGTGTGTCGCTAATTCAATTCATTTCTACTCACATAATAATGAATCTGTGAGGTTGCACCACAGACGAATAATGCGGTCCACCGTAGACATCAATGTCAATGAAAACACCCTTTCTCTAATCGATGAATGTAAATTATTGAGACTCGCGGTGAATAACTGACTGAACTGAAGTCACTCTGATAAATCAATATCAAAACTTAGTTCTGTTTCGGATACGATACGGAATCTCAAGTCGATTTTGACCACTAGATTTGTGGCGTTTGACTTTGGAGAAGCTTCTCAGTCGCTCCAAATATATTTATTCTGTGAATTTTGGCAGTCGTAAATTCCATCTTTTCCGGGTATATTCATAATTGAAATGTGTTTATTCATACACAATAATAGTTAGAAAAACTCTAACCATAACCCAAATACGAAAAATCTTAATGAAATTATGTTTTGGGAATATCTAACAGAAAACACCTACTTCCCCGGCGAAAGCCATGCTGGACATTGAACTATATCTGATAGGTGTATCAAAATAAGATTTGGTATAGGTAAATGGTATGTGAAAGGTAAGGTTTTCTCATATTTTTCACTTTCCAGTCACTTCCGGTCTCAACGGAAATGGCTCTGGTTTTTAATTTTTGGATAGAACACCCTGTAGATTGTAACTTTTTTGGATTTCTGAACAGTTCTGGATCAAGATGTGACATTATAAAAAGTTTTTATGCCTACTTCATATTTTTAGAGTCACTTTTGATATTGTATCTAGTGATGTCAGGAAATTACAATCGCAAAGTTTCAGTGACTAGTAGGATAGATAGGAATATACTGGATAATGGTTTATCAACTTTTGTCAAGTGTGCCATGGATAATAATCCATTAACTTTCACTGTAGTGAATTTCCAAAGTACATTCCTCCTTGTCCAATACATAGTTCAGCTCGTTCAATTGTTTCTCTCAACACATTTCGTAACATTTGAGGTGTTATACTTCTAAATGCCCGTAGAATTCTTTCTTCTAAGATAACAACAGTGGCTGGGGCTGGTGCATAGTAAATTCTGATTCTTCAACATATCCCCGAATAAAGAAATCGAGCACAGTGAGATCCGGCGAGCTGGCAGGCCACTGTACTGTACCATTGGTTGCGATAACTTGATTATTAAAATGTTCTATTAAGTATTTAAGAACTTTTCCGGTATTATGAGGGGCTGTTCCATCTTGGGAGTTAATTTGCAGTGAAATTTCTAGAGGTAGATTAATAAGATGATCCTCGATTTCATTTTGGAGAAAACTTAAGTAACTAACCTCTGATAACTGACCTTGAAACAATATTGGCCCAATTATTCTGTTTCCAACGATACCACCCACCTTTCTTGAAAATTGCCCTCTCTCATTGCATGTTGATTTTGTAGAGTGATTTTTATGTCTTGAGATTAGTTTACTTCTCTAGAATATAAAGTACTTAAAATTGCAGATACATATGATTGAATAATTGAAACCGCTGATTCTCAGACTAAAAGTAAAATTTGAGTGATTAGTAAAATAATAATTATTTATGAAGTGAAGTTATTGAAAGATGTCCCGCAATTATATTTGCAGATAATCGAACAGCTAATGTCCCAGGCTCAATAATATTTCCAATAGTTTCAATATATACTACAAAAAGCATCAATACAGCAGGAGTACCTTGGGGTACTAAATGCGCAAATATATGAATAGTTTTGTTAATTCGTCCATAGATTATGAATCTTAATCATAATGCTAATGTCGAAGTTATATGTCTAGTTCTAGTAAAAATATAAGGGAATAACCCTAAGGAATTATTAAATAAAATCAAAGAAAATAAGGATACAAAAATTAAAGTTTTTCCTTGGAATTTATCAACAATTAAAATTTAAAATTTAAAGTCGTGAAGGAATGGGCCAAAACATTGGGGGAATCGCTAATTGCCCGATTAAAGTTCTTGCGTATTGAACATACCATTATTTGTAAATCGTGATTCGTCGGAAAATAGAATAAAGTTGATAAAATTTGAGTTAACTCTATGATTTTGAAGCAGCCAATCACAAAAAGCTACCCGTCTATCGCCATCGTCAGCATGCAAATGTTGATGTTACTGATATTTAAATGTTCGATATCCGTGCTTTTTCAGTATTTTTCTTGCTGATTCATGACTTTTCTTGACTAATTTCTCTTAAATGAACCGTTTTATCAACCTCAGCCCTAGCAAGAACGTTAATCTCAGTCTCTTCATTTATGATAAACCTCTGTTCTTCCTCTCGATTTCCTTCTTGCCTAAAAAGATTATCAACATAGGCAGAATACTGATGGGCTGGATTTGACGATTGGGATATTTCTGAGCCCACAACTCAGCAGCATTCTTTGAATTTCTATGACATTCTCCAAATAATAATAACATGTCCATTTTTCACTTTGAGTATACATCATGTTGAGAAAACAATTAACTGAAATTTAACGAAAATTAAGAAACTTTTACTGTCTGGTCATAAAGCTTATGTCACTGTCATTATCTGAGTGAGTGTTTTTTTCCCAAAGAAGACTTGATGAAAATAACTGCAAAATATTATGCATCATGGTTATTCATAGCACACTTGACAAAATGAAATAAATTATTATCCAGTATTTTTCTTAGTTATATTCAATTCATGATCTTATTTTGAATCCAATCGCAAATGAATTACCATCGTGAGATTCGTCAAAAAAACCTTGTTTTGGAAAGTGCTTGTCAGAAAATGGTTGCCATTTGAAAAATAATAGACACGAAAATGTAATTTTGCCAACTTGTCTTATTCCTACACATCATACTAGTCACTTGAACTTTGCGATTGTAATTCTCTGACATCACCTGAGGTCCTCCGATTAGTTTACGTGCGACCATGGCCACCTTGATGCAATATTTGAAGTGAAGTAGGCGTAAACACTTTTTGAAATGTCACATTCTGATCCAGAATTGTCTCAGAAATACAAAAATGTTACAATATACAGGGTGTTCCAGTTGGAAATTCAAAACCTGAAAGTGAAAAATATGCAAAAACTCTCCTCTTCACATTCCATTTACCTATACCAAATCTCATCTTGATACACCTAATATTCTAGAAGTTATGACTTGTCTAATAGATTCATTGACATCCGTTTGACCAACCCCCAGAAGTTGATGGAAAACTTGTACGAGTCAAGATCACGGGGACCTTACCTCTTATAGTGGGATCCGAAACCACTCTTGGGACCTTGAAACATTTTTCACCAGCTGCGGGATTCGAGGCAAAGAAGAATGTTTTCCAGAAGATAGTACTCACCAGAAATAATTTGTAACATTGATGCAAGAGAGGCATCGCATTCGCTAGGTCTTCAATACATTTTTGTCGACGGAAATCTATTTCACGATTTCACAATCATCAGGAAGACCGGAAGAAATGGGAAACACATTTTCTCGAAGCAATCTCACTATCATTTTTCCATCTTTGTAAGGTGAGATTGCTTCGAGAAAATGTGTTTCGCATTTCTTCCGATCTTCCTGGTGATCGTGGAAGCGTGAAATAGGTTTTCGTCGACAAAAATGTATTAAAGTCCTAGCGATTGCGATGCCTCTCTTGCATCAATGTAACAAATGAATTCCAGTGAGTACTCTCTTTTGGAAAACATTCTTCTTTGCTTCATCCATCTATATCTAGACTGGAAAAGAAAATCAAATAACTATCTGTATGAAAATGCAAATTTTCACGTTCATATTTTTTCTTCCGAGTTAAGGTCCTTTCTCAATATCTATCTGATGAAGTTCAATGTCCAGCGTAACTTCAGCCAGGAAAGTAGTCGTTTTCTGTTAGATATTCCCAAAAAAATTATTTCATTTTCATGGTGGATTTTTCAATTCTCAGAAAAATCTTCCTATAAAATGTTTGAATTGAAAATGTTTCCCTTTTCAACATGGATACCCCACGCCAGTTATCTTGAACGTTGGAAGATGGTGACTAAAGTTTGTCTTTCAGTCGCAGATGATTCCACATCTGATTTTATGAACATCCTGTTCATATTTTCAGATAATTCAAGCTTCATATGCTTGGTATGTAAGATTCAATATTACTTTCATAATATTTTATATAGCTACAAATATCAAGAATCAGTTATGTACCATCCTATTTCACTTATAACTTTGTGAAAGGATTATTAAAGTGTTTTTTTATAATCCTTTTGATAATAAGCCAGATTTGGAAGAGCTATAGTTTTCTGTTTCTGAGATTTTCCTTCCAGCCGGAATGTAATCTCCACTTGGCAATGGTGGAAAATGCCCCATCCCCAAGGATCTTGTTGTGACAATAATCATCAACGGAATTCTACCTATTCTTCCACGCTTTCCATACAGAGCATGTTATGCATATCAAGAAGCAATGCAATGCCCCTCTGGAGAGGTATAAATTCTCACACAACCATCACAACCGGAACGGATTGTGAATTATCCACCGCTGTGCACTTTAGTGCGATATATTTGCATGATACATTTCCAGAGGAGGGTTTTTTCTTCCGCCGCATCCTAATGACCATGTGATTAGCCGAACAAAGGGATAAAATATTCGCAGAGGCGATCATTATCTCTGCATTTAACAGAGATAATGCACAACGAAATTAAACGCATTTCTCTGTTTTATATCCAGTGCACTGGGATGGGGAATATGTGAAGTGGCGAGTGATGATAATTCCGTGGGCTCCCTATGAAATTGTTTCGAGAATTGTGTATGAAATAGCTCTAGAACAGTATAGCTAGAAAAAGCTTTAGAACAGTAGAATGCTAAGTCAATACGTGAATTATCAAACCGAATGAATCAAGAACGTACTTTATCAGGATGGAGATTTATAGGAAGTACAAATTCAGGAAAGATACTGCTAACAAATACTGGTTTTAACCGACGGAATCTGTTGGGGAATTAATCCAACTAATTTTGCTTTTGGACTATATTTCAAGTCGTGAATAAATGATACTTCAATTACGAAATAAAAGGTGACGTTAATCAAAAAATATCTTTATGAGTTCTGTTCTCTGGTATCTTGGCAACGATTCATATATAATTATAGGGTGTTTCAACTGAATTATACAAAAACATAATTAACTCCTTAAAAGTACCGAACATACCCCCCACCTTGAAAATGCTAACTTTCAAATTGAATAAATATAGAACTTTGGTCTTTTTATCAATTTGTTCCTAGTTCGCACATTAACTCACTCAGGCGGCAATGGACATATTTTCGCAAATGACCTTTTGATTATTCCGGATTCAGTCCGTAGAGTCGCTACTCGCCCGACTCGGTCTGTCCCAAAGTGAACCTTTTCAACTCGTCCAAGCTTCCATTTAGTTGGAGGCTGGTTATCTTCTTTTACCAAAACTAGTGCGCCTTCTTTGAGATCGTCATAATGAATTTTCCATTTTGTTCGTTCTTGGAGTTCGCCTATATATTCTCTGCTCCATCGACTCCACAAATGTTGCTTCATTTGGCTCAGATGTTTGTGAAGAGATAAACGGTTTGGTGGTATCCCTGTGACATCTTGCTCTGGGACACTAAGCAATGGTCGGCCAACCAAAAAATGTGAGGGGGTGAGAGGGAGTAAATCGTCAGGAGAGGAGGATAAAGGAGATAAAGGTCTTGAGTTTAATATCGCTTCAATCTCTACTAACAAGGTATAAAATTGTTCAAATGTTAAAGGTGTTTCTTTTATGACACGTTTGAGATGTTTTTTAACACTTTTTACCCCGGCTTCCCAAAGACCTCCAAAGTGAGGCGAATATGGTGGATTGAACTTCCAATTAATACTATTCTTTCTCAGATAATCTGTCAATTCTAATTCATTGTTTTTAATAAATTTCCCTAAGTCCTTCAGATCATTGTTTGCCGCTACAAAATTAGTTCCATTATCACTATTTATGAGAGTTGGTAATCCTCTTCGTGATACGAATCTTTTCAAAGCTAACAGAAATGCATCTTTACTCAAATCAGTTACCAACTCTAAGTGTACAGCTTTAGTCACAAAACAAATGAAAAGACTAATGTAAGCTTTGGAAATTCTGCAGCCTCGTCCCGAACGACTTTTTATTAAGAAAGGACCTGCATAATCCACACCTGTTATTTCGAAGGGGTGTTTTGGATTCAGTCTAGATTCAGGAAGAGCTGCCATTATTGGTTTAACTTTAGTGATTCTGAAACGAAAACATACTAGACATTTTCGAATAAGACTTTGATCATGGATCTTCCATTTATGATCCAGTATTCTTCACGTAAAATGGCCAATGTATGCTGTGGCCCGGAATGCAATAATTTGTGATGAGTATGTTCCACTATTAAGAGTGCAAGATGACTCTTTTTATCAAGTATGACGGGATGTTTTTTTTCAAATTCAAATTGCGCGTTATTTAGCCGACCTCCACCTCGTAATAATCCGTTAGGGTCAAGAAACGGATTCAGATTAATCAATTTACTGTCTCTATTTAGCGTTTTATTTCTTGATAATTTATCAATCTCCTTTCCGAAAGACTCACTTTGTGATATTTTCAACAAATTGTTTAGAGCAATTTTTGTCTCGTTTACTGAAAGGGCTCCTATTTGTTTTTCCTCAGACACACACCGACAATTATTACAAAATTGCAAAATCAATGCCGTAATACGCGTAAGCCTTACAAAATTTGAATAGTTAACAATGAAATTTTTTTCACTTTCGGTTACAATAAACACTTGTTTCTTTTCCTTCTTCCACTCTGTTTTTTCCTCTGTGAACCGTTTTTCTGGCCAATGTATTTCATCCCGAAGTAACCAATCTGGCCCATACCACCACAAATTATGTTCTTTAAGCAATTTGGGTTTTACCCCCCTTGAAACCAGATCAGCTGGATTTTGTTCTGACGGTGTATAACGCCAAGTATCTGATTCTGTCAAGTTTTGAATTTCAGCAATCCTATTACTGACGAAAGTTTATTAATTTATTTGGTTCAGTTTTCAGCCACCTCAAAACAATAGAGGAATCAGTCCAAAAAAAACACTGATTAAAATCCAATCGCATTGAACCCTTAACTTTATGTGCTAATCGAGCTAAAACTAACGCAGCTGATAATTCGAGACGAGGAAGTGTAATTATTTTTAAAGGGGCAATTTTTGATTTTCCACAAAACAGCCTTGATATCGTCTGACCATTTGTATCAATGGACCGAACATATATACACGCACCATAAGCTTTTTCTGAGGCATCGGAAAAACCATGCATTTCGAGACGCACAGGATTATCACACAACACTCGCCTATCAATTGAAAGATCATTCAACATAGGTAATTCATTTCGGTATTCACGCCACATTGTATATACTTCTGTGGGAACTGTCTCATCCCAATCTACTTTCTCAAGCCATAATTTTTGCAAAACTAATTTGGCAAGTATAACACAAGGTGATAATAAACCTAACGGGTCAAAGATTTGTGCAATATTGGATAATATTATTCTTTTTGAAATCCGAGATTCATCTAATTTTCCTGAAATTCGGTATTTCAGTTTGTCTCTACAGGGATTCCATGTGATACCTAACGTTTTTGCATTTTCGTTCTCACTGAAATCGACAATTTGCGCTTCTACGTCTGCATTCTCGACATATTTCAACACTCTCTTATCGTTTGAATAGAATTTCTCGAATCAAAGCAGCCTTGCTTCAGTATATTTGAAACCTTCAGCATATTTGCGCTGCATCTTCAATAGAATCGGCACCGCTTAATAAATCGTCCACGTAGAAATCCTCTTTATGATTTTCGAAATGGTCGGATTTGATTGAGCTACCTCATCAGCTAAGTGAAATAAACTTCTAATTGCTAAAAATGGAGCTGCTGCCGTACCATACGTAACTGTTTTTAACTCATATGTTTCAATATTATCACCGAGATTTTCCCTCCATAGAATTCGTTGAAGACATGTTTGTTCCGGATCAATTATAATCTGCCGGTACATTTTGGCGATATCTGCGGAAATTACGAATTTATGCTGTCTAAATCTAATTAGTATGCAAAATAAATCTTGCTGAATAGTTGGACCTACATATTGCAAATTATTCAATGAGTATCCCGACGTGGTGGACGCGGATGCGTCAAAAACAACGCGGAGTTTCGTAGTGAGGCTTTCTTTCTTCAAAATCCCATGATGTGGCATATAATAATGAACCATTTCTCGATTTGAATGATGAATCTTTTGCATGTGTCCTAATCGTTTATATTCATTCATAAATTCCGTATAAAGTCGTTTGAATTCTGGGTTTCCTTGAAACTTTCGTTCTAGAGAGAAAAATCTCTTTTCAGCCATATTATATGAGTCCCCCAATTTTTCAATGGAGTCTTTTAAAGGTATAGTTACTATAAACCGTCCAGCTGATGACCGTTTGGTGTTAGATACATAATTCTCTTCGCATGCAATATAATCGCTTGACCACGATGGGTTCGAATCAATTCCTTCGATTTCCCAAAACCTACTTAATAAATTCTGAATATTATCTTCCTCAATTGTGGTTTGCGCAAAATGACATTGAATGGAAGTTGTATTGAAACTAATTGGACCCGAGACTACCCAACCAAATTTAGTTTTTTGCAATATTGGCTTATTTTGGCCCAATGAGATCTGGCCTACACATAACACATTCCAAAATAGATCCGCACCTAACAACAAATCTATTTTATCAGACTTAAAGAACGATGGATCTGCCAACTTTATATGATTTGGAATAACCACATTCGACATATCTATATTAACAGTTGGTATATTTCCAGAAATTGTATCTATGACATAAAAACATGTTTTAATTGAATACTCATTATGCATTGCCTGGAGGTTCAATTCACATTTTGCAGAAATATTAGAAGAAATGCCATTCAATCCGTTCACCGAAAGTTTAATTTCATGCGAATTCAAATGCAACTTTTTACATAAATCTCTGGTGATGAAACGTGATTGAGCTCCACTGTCTAATAATGCTCGAACTATGTGCACATATCCATTCCGATCTAAAACTTGAACTAAAGCTGTGGATAAAAATACATGATCGATAGACCCACAAGCAGACATAACAGTTACACCGGATTCTACAGTATTATCAATATTGAGGGCTTCAGAAACCGGTTCAACGTTGGCATTGCTGGTGCTTTGCTGAGGAATTAGACGTTGTTCAAAATGCAATAAAGAATTATGTTTTCGATTACACTTAACGCATGGTCCTCGTCTACAAACTTTACTATGATGGCCCTTTTTCAAACAGTTGATGCACAGCCTTAACGACCTCACTTTTTTATCGCGGTCCGGTATTGACATTTTCAAAAAAGTTGTACAATTCTGCACATAGTGACCTTCGCCACAAATTACACATTGAATTTTATGATTGAAAGAATTGTCTGCTGCGAGAAATCCTTTCGTATTTGAATTGTAACCTTTACGTCTTTCTGGATGATTTTGTGCTACCATTTCTAATAGATCAGCCCTACACTTCAAAAAACTTTTTATGTCTTCGAATTTCGGATAATCATTGTCCCCTTTAATTCCCTTAATTAATTTTGGTTAAGGGCCCCCCTTTTTTAAAAATATCAATTATTTTTCTCAAACTACTGGCCGATTCCTTATTAATAGGCTCACCACTGAAGAGAGCACGCACATGATTAAAAATCAATAACTTATTATTGTCGAACCTGTCTAGTAAAGATTTCCACGCAACCTCATAATTCGCTGATGAAAGTTCAAGTGATTTTATGACTAAAGCTGCCTCACCCTCTAAAGATGCTTTGAGGTAATGGAATTTTTGTACATTATTCACCTCGATATTATTGTGAATAAGAGACTGAAACGTATCCCGAAATTCCAACCAACTTTGAAATGATCCACTGAACTTTGGTAAATTTATTGTTGGTAGTTTGACGTGCTTCAATGTTTCTCTGACCGATTGTTGAATATTTGTCTGCAACCTCCCCTCACTTTCATTTGGTAATAGTATCTCATTGATAGATCCATTGTTATTGACATGGCGTTCCGAACGAACGCTACCACTAGAACTATCTGCATATTCAGACAAAATGTTCCTTTGCAAGAGCTAAATGACTGAAATAATCGTTATCAAAAGTTTCTCGATACAAATAGTGACTTTCTAACTTGGTTTCATCACTAGTTAATTCAATACTTTCTTGAACTTCTTCGAAATTAGTTTTTAACTGTTCTAAAAACTTTATTCTATCCTTCAATTGTAATATATCAATATTTGAAATATCTTCCCTTTCATTCAAACTTTTAACAAATTTTCCAAATCCAGTTAATTTCATTTTTATTGTTCCGCGTTTTCTAGATGAATCTGCCATCGCTTAACTGATCTCAAACGTGTGTAATATATCGAAAATGGAATTACTTTACTAGAAAATGCGATACTAAACTCGTTATTGAGGATAGGAAGAATATTGGGAACTCACAATCAATTCAAGCCGACCACGCTATGGTTAATTCTCTGGTCGTTCTGCTCCCCCTGTCTCGCTCCGTCGAACTCTGTAGATACTCCTGGTTGGTTTAAAATATTAATTAATTTAAAAATTAGCCTTTTTTGCTAATATTGTGTACTCACAACCCTCTGCTACCATAAATGTTGGGGAATTAATCCAACTAATTTTGCTTTTGGACTATATTTCAAGTCGTGAATAAATGATACTTCAATTACGAAATAAAAGGTGACGTTAATCAAAAAATATCTTTATGAGTTCTTTCTGGTATCTTGGCAACGATTCATATATAATTATAGGGTGTTTCAACTGAATTATACAAAAACATTATTAACTCCTTAAAAGTACCGAACAGAATCAAAAAGGGGAAGGTTATATAGTCGACGCGTATATTTTTTTTATGTATGTCCACGCATAACTTTTTACAGAGTAGTTCTATTTCGATGACTCTTTCTTCATTGGATAGGGTGTACTTCAAAATTGGTCCCATTTGAATTTGAATCACTCACCCTCTGAATTTTGGTTCGTTAACCGATTCTATCAGGCATAACTTTGTACTGGGTTGTCCGATTTGGATGATTCTTTCTTTATCAGATAGTGTATATCTCATGCTTGTTCAGATTTGAATGCGGGAAAAAATAATCCACCCCTATGGGTAGGAAAATAGGGGATGATCGATTTGTCACTTGTGAACATTGGCACGTATATGTAGTTGACATTGACAGATTGCTATTGTCATTATTTTGTTCTCCTATATCCGTCACTATGATAACATCGTATTGAAGGACGCAATTTTATACAGAGTGATGGAATGAACTAAACAGAACTATCAAAAATAATGTATTTTACATAACAATAAATAATTGAAATAGTTAATCATATTATTTAACTATTGATAGTTGAAGTAAGGTGGGTAAGTGAGTATTTTGGAAGTATTGAAAAATTAAATAGGTACTAATTAGTTAGTAGATTTCCGCCACAAAAAATTTAAAAATAAAAACTTTTTAACAAAAAATTAAACCGACGAAAAACGGAACTGAAAATAAAAAAATAAAAGAAACCTTCTTAGTCTCAATAACTAAGCTCCTAAACTAATATGAGTAACTAACTTTGAGTCGGCGCCAAACAAACAACGTTTTTTTCCGCTTTAAAGTGGAAAAAGTTATTTTGACCGAGACACCGGTGCAGACTTGAAGAATCGTAAAGAGATCAGGGACGGAGCGATCGGTGTGAAATTCCAGAGATTCGTGCAAAAAACGATTTTGGGGTTTTTTTCACAGAAAAAATATTAATTCCATAGTTTTTTCCGGAAATCCGGATTTTTTTCCTTATTCGAGAACAGTAAGAGATATAGCAATTCTGCGAACGCCAATCGATTCAGAATCACCGAATTAGTCCAGGAACGGAAATAAAAAGTCAAATTTTCGAAGGCTCTGACTCCTAGGAAACTCGAAAATGTCAGAGTGGTCCTATCGATATGCAATCAGACCAAAAACGTCTAAAATTTCGAGCAGGTTCCGAAAATATCGCATATGTGATATCCCAATCCAACAGATTCACCGTTAATTTGAAAAAATCGAGATATGGCGAGAGAAATCATAGATGGCGCACCAGTCGACTTTGACGTATGTCAAATGGAAAAATCACCAGAGCGCCATGCGAAAATGACCTTTCTATACGTAAAAAACTCCGACGAATTCAAAAAAGTTCCAGTCGATACGAGCGAAGGCAAGGAAGTTACGATCATTTTTCCCAGATCGCCTCGACGATTCGAGATTCCACAGGACTGGAGGAAGTACTGCCCTCTATGGGCATTCTCTGGCCGCTCGGGCCACTGCAGTCTCTTCCATTACGGTTGTTTGTTTCATTCTGTTCCTTATCATTGTTCCACGATTCCTCTCCGTCCAAGTCTATAGAGGTATTATTGAAATCACCTTCTATATCTAGAAAGACCGCTATTAGTACCTCTTCATTTTCCACTTACCACTCTACCAGTTTGTGGAGTGCTGTTTCAGTTGAGCAGCCGGTTCTGTGAGTATATTGTTCTCGATGCAGTGGCCTTTCTACCAGTACACCGTCCCTTATATGCCTATCACCAGCTTCTCCAGGGTCTTCAGTCCAAAGGACATGAGGCTTATCGGTCTTAGGTACTTCACCGTTTCCTGTCCGGTTTTTCCAGGTTTTGGTATGAAGATTACCCTAATGTTTCTCCATGGCTTCGGTATCTGTCCAAGAGCCAGGCTGCCTCTGAGTATTTCACAGAACCTTCTGTGCAGAAGTTCCATTCCCTTCTGTAGGAGTGCTGGGTAAATCCCGTCCATTGGGTGAAACTGCAGATTCACTTGTCACACCACATAGAGTACACGTTTATATTCATATGATTTTGATGAATGGTGATGTGGTTGTATCAACTTTGAATTTCGTTTTTAACCGATGAAATAAAAAATGAGTAGGTTCTCTAGTCGACGCATATACTTTTTTTTATGTATGATCACGCATAACTGTTCACAGAGCAGTTCGATTTTGCTGATTTTTTTTTAATTCGAAAGGGTATATTTTGAAATTGGTCAAATTTGAATTTGAGAAAAAAATTCACCCCCACGGGTAGAAAAATAGGGGATATTTAGGTATCGTTCATCCACTGAATTTTTACCCGTTAACCGAACCTACCACTCATAACTTTGTACTGGATTATCCGATTTAGATGACTCTTCCAAAAATGGACAGGGTATACTTCAAAGTTGGTCATTTTTGGATTTGGAAAAAAATAATCCATCCCTAGGGTAGAGAAATAGGGGAATATTTATTTTTCATCTGTGAACCGATTCTGTTGGAACATGGCACACAAATAGGTAGTTCTGATGACACTACAACATAGTGGATAGTCAATTGTGTAGATAGTTAGTAGTTGATTGTATCCACAAAAAAGTGAAAAATAAAAAAAAATTAACAAAAAATTAAACCGACGAAAAAAACAACCGAAAAGCAAAAAATAAAATGAACCTTCTTAGTCTTAATGATAATTGAGCCCCTAAACTGATGTAACTAATTTTGAGTCGGCGCCAAACAAACAAATAACGAAGATCATTGAATTACTTCACCTAATTCATTTGTTTGGCGCTTACTCGAAATTAATTACTCACATTAGTTTAGGAGCTCAATTATCATTGAGACTAAGAAGGTTCATTTTATTTTTTGCTTTCAGTTGATTTTTTCGTCGGTTCAATTCTTTGTTGAATAGTTTTTATATTCCTTGATTTACGTGTTTTTTTTTTGTATCACTATGTTTGATGTTTTTCCCTGATGACGGAAATAAATATTTTCGAAAGCTTGGATAAATCTTAAAGAGTTTACTTTTTTATTGCTCCTTACCCCAATATCCCTAGTTTTATACCTTTCACCTTGCTTGATAATTCAACGGCCGTAGCTTGAAAAATTATTGAATGCGCCTAGTTTCGGAAAAGGTGTTTCTCAACTTCCCGACAACCATCGGCTGAAAGCTCATGAACAAAGTGGTCGAAATCATCATGAGAAAACATCTGACTAGCTTATGGAAAACATATTCTAAAATAAATTAATTTCAGTTTTGAATCAGGAGAAATCTATGTACAACGGATACCATATAAATGGTGGTAAACAAATTATTGATAAATTTGAGGTAGGAATTCTTACCTAAACTTCTTTAGTTCACTCATATATCTCAGAGGTTTGCCTCCCTAACTGATAAAATAATATTTTACAAGAATAATTCAACTTGTCTTCAATAAAAGAACTTTCTAAAACCCAGGGTCAGTCTTAGAGCCTCTTCTCTTGATCAATCATATCAATGATTTTCCCTGGTACTTTCCGAACACTATTGCCGATGATGTCATACCGATTTTCAGATACTTCTACTTGCGCACTCTCGAATACATTGGAGATAAGTTGAAAAACATAGCTGATCAATGGTGGAGGAATAATCGTATCTGCTTCAAATGGAACAAAACAGTTGTAAATGTTGAAGTCATCTAAATAATACGAACATCATCCAATAAGAATGAAAATATGGAGACCATTCACTACTACCACATATGTATACAACAAAGTTAAGTTCGGTCGAATATCCATGAAATGTTTTCCTGGTGAAATCCTCGACGAACATTGGAATACGTCCGATAGATTATCGAACGAAGTTATACAGGGTTACTTCTCATATATTTTTCGAAAAATATATAAACTATCTCCTTCGGGCCAACCACCTGTAGACTAGTTTCGTGTTATTTGTCCCTCATCGGTACACGATAGGTTTTTCAACTCAACTCCACGTGATGGCGTGTAAAATAGAAAACTAATTGCTTTCTGATGGAAACCGCTCTCAATCTCATCTTTATTTTTTAATAAGTGGAAGTCAATTGAAAAGTTCCCTAATTTTTTGAGATTGAAGTTTCAAAGAACGGCTGAGAATTGTAACGAATCCATCCTAGCGAACAATTCCTTAACAAAGTCGTTCCACAATACACAGACCATTGAATATCACGTCACGTTGAGTTTAAAACATTAGAAGACGGATGACTTCTTGCTCTACCGTCTGCAAGAAGTCCAGAACGCAGCGTATGTCTCGAGTTTCGTGAACGTTTAAAAGGCGATTTGTACGGAAAAAACCTAATATGATTCATACTCCGAACGTTCACTGAATATTACACGCTTGAAGTGGTCCTGGGATCGTTCCGATTTTTCGACTCATGAAGTAAAATCAATAGGACAGGGTAATTCAATACCCAGACACTCTGATTTTTTCTGTGGCATCTTGGAAAATGAGCTGGTATCTACACACTGTACCGTATATTTAAAGTGTTAGAAATATTCAATAATTTATATAGAGATTGCATTTTTTATTCGAACACCCTATAAATAAAAACAAAATTTGATCCGAAAAGTTAAATTGAACAAAAATATTGTCAAATAGGAACTATGTCTATCATAGAAAATATCATTATTTCAAGAGATTTGCTTAATAACTATAGAGGCAATCGTAAGTTTTTGAAGTTTTGTAAATTTTGGTGTTGTAATCATATATATTTTTAGGAATTTGAGTATTTTAATAAATTACCAATTAAATACTAGTCAAACTGGTGAAACACAAGGTTTATTATTGCATACTACAAGTTGGTCTCTGAAACTGTATTTAGGCATCACATAATCTCAACAAAGCTCAAATTCGACTCGGTCTACAAAATGGCTCCATCATTGTATGGAAGAACCAAGCGAGGCCACTGTCTTGTATGCAATCCACCATATCGTGATGAAAGGATGGTCGAATGTACAAAATGCATGAAATGGTTCTGCTATGAATGTGTTAATGTAAAGGAACTGTAGCTTCAGATGAGCATTGGAGGTGTCCACCCTGCGATAGTATGCACTCAAAGGGCGCCAGGTCACAGAAATCTGAAATTTCACTTCAATCCTCAAATCGGCGTGAATCCGTTCCAGTCAATTCATCAAAAAGTAATTCTTCCACACGCAGCAGACGCAAACTGAAACTGCAACTCCTTCAAGAAGAGAGAGAACTTCTGAAGAAGGAACGAGAGTTAGCTGAAGAATCGCGAAGAATTCTGGAAGAAGAATCGGATAACAGTCAAGAATTGGACAATGAAGAAAGAGAAACAATAAATCCATTGGCAAATAAGTTATCGTCGTGGCAAATAGAGAATAGTATCAACAATGAGAATGGAACCATATTTCCTTCATTGCCCACTCAAGAGAACGAAATGCAACGGAAGCAAGAATACAAAAAGTCAACTGCAGCTTTTCACCCAACTGAGTTCAATAACTTCGAACAATAATCTTTGACACAACAACAATATGCTGCGCGACGGTCTACTCCTAAAGAACTACCAGCCTTCAATAGAAATCCGTATGACTGGCCTTTATTCATTAGTAGTTACGAAAGATCCACACAATTATGTGGATTTGACAATTATGACAATCTATTGAGACTACAAAAATGTCTCAAAGGAACAGCCAAATCCATGGTATCCAGTTTCCTCACGTTACCTGAGTGTGTTCCACAAATCATTTCCACATTGAGAATGCTCTTTGGTAGACCTGATCAAATTTTAGAAACATATATCAATGCTGTTCGTCGTCAACCGCCCCCTGAAGCTGAAAAACTGGAAACATTGGTCGAATTCGCATTAGCAGTCAAAAATTTATGTGTCACACTGCAAGTTGCCAAATTGACAGAATATTTGAACAACCCAATGTTAGTGCACGAACTGATAGATAAGCTTCCTTCACTGATGAAAGTCAATTGGGCTTTACATCGCGCAACTCTACAAACATGTGGATTGGCAGAATTTGCAGAATGGATGTTTAATATAGCAACCAATGTCTGCACGGCTCTACCCACATTGGTTATTACAGAACATAATCAGAAACGGCATAATGAACGACTCAATGTTCATAATTCTGAATCTTCACAATCAAATAAACAGCCAATGAGTGAAGTTTCGGAATGCAAAGTATGTAGTGAAAACTGTAGATGTGTAGCAGATTGCAAAATGGTCCAGCAATATCCAATAACAGATAAATGGAAAGTCATTAGAGACCACAAACTATATAGATTATGTCTAAAAAGACATCGATTTCCCTGCAAATATCCTGTCAAATGTGACAGGAATCAATGTCAGCGGAAACATCATCCATTTCTCCATAAAGATTACAAACCTACCCAACAAAATGCCGTTGCCAATGAAACTAACTCCGAAATCAATAATCATCATCAAATATCTCTACAGAGTGTTCGATTCCGAATAGTACCAGTCATATTGAAGAAAGGTAATAAAGAGGTTTCAACATATGCATTTTTGGATGAAGGGTCTTCAATTACGATGGTGGATGAAAGTATCGCAGAAGAGCTCAATCTACAGGGGGAAGTCAAACCATTGTGCCTGAAATGGACCGGTGAACATCAGCGTTTGGAAAATAGTTCTCAGAAAGTTATAATTTCAATAGTTGGTGACTTTCCAGGCGCTAAGCAATTTGATTATCGTCCAGCACGAACAGTTAATTATCTCAGTCTTCCACAACAATCTGTTGAAATGTCAAAACTCGTTGGAGAATATCCCTATCCGAGAAAGTTACCCATTCAATCATATAAAGATGCCAAACCCCAAATACTCATAGGTTTGGACAACTGGGACTTAGCCTTACCACTCCGTGTCAGAGAAGGAAATGAAGGTCAACCTATTGCTGCTAAATGTAGACTGGGATGGACAATATTTGCACTGTTACCATCGCGTCTGCAATCATGTGAGTCTTATAATTATCATGTATGTGAATGTACAGACTCCACAATGACTGACGAAAGGCTCCACGAAGCAGTAAAGCAATATTTCTCAGTTGAAAGTCTAGGTGTCAAAGCATCAAATACCATTTTTCCAAAAGAGCTAAGAAGAGCAGACTATATTATGCAGTCTACAATAAAGCAGGAGGAAAATAAGTACAGAATTGGTTTGATTTGGAAGTATGATAATTTAAAATTACCTGACAGTAGTAATATGGCTCTCCAAAGAATGGAGTGCATAGAAAAAAGAATCAAAAGAAATACAGAGTTAGGTATGAAAATGAATTCACAACTGAAAGATTATATGGAAAAAGGGTATATCCGGAAACTCACTCAAAAAGAACTTTCTCATCAATACGAGAAAGTTTGGTACCTCCCTATATTCCCTGTATTCAATCCAAATAAACCTGGAAAGTTCAGAATTGTTTGGGATGCAGCTACTTCCGTAGAAGGAATTTCTCTAAACTCCATGCTCTTAAAGGGTGATGATCAGCTTTCTTCTCTACTTGGTGTTCTACTCCGTTTTCGAGAGAAACACATTGGATTCAGCGCGGACATAAAAGAGATGTTCTTAAGAGTTGGAATGAAAGCTGAGGATCAACATGCGCAACGCTTCCTTTGGCGAGATGGTAATCCTGAAAAACCCCTGGATACATACGTTATGAAAGTAATGACTTTTGGTGCAACGTGTTCACCCAGTTGTGCACAATATGTAAAAAATACAAATGCAAGAAAGTTTCCGTTACAGTATCCAAGAGCTGTCGAATCCATCATAAGAAACCATTATTTGGATGATCTACTAGATTCTGCAGATACTGAGGAGGAATCGATGGAAATTGCGAAACAAGTTGTTTTCATCCATTCGAAGGCTAATTTCGAAATAAGAAATTGGCATTCAAATTCACCAAAACTCATGCAGATGATGAACCAAACCTCTGAAAATCCAGTAGAAATCAACATGAATATGCACTCCGAAGAAAATACTGAAAAAGTTCTTGGTATGTGGTGGAATTTGAGTGAAGATTTTATTATTTTTTCATTGAGATATAACAAAGGAAACAGAGAAGTCCTAGAGGGCAAGAGGAAACCGACGAAACGTGAAATACTACGAATATTAATGTCAATATATGATCCCTTGGGGCTGATAACAAATTATTTAGTGTATCTCAAGATCCTTCTGCAAGATATATGGAGAAGTAAGATTACTTGGGATCAACCAATATCTAATGAACAATTTGATAGGTGGCTCCTTTGGTTGAAACATCTGCCTGATATAGAAAAACTATGCATTTCAAGATGTTTTTTGAATAATATTCCAAACTGGAAAACCTCTGAGGTACAGCTCCACATTTCCGTAGACGCCAGTGAAAATGCAAGTGCCGTAGTAGCCTACTTGAGAATCTCTGATGAAGAATCAACTGTAGAATGCGTACTTGTTGGCGCAAAAACACACGTAGCACCCATCAAGCTCCAGACAATGCCTCGTCTTGAACTAGATGGCGCTTTGATGGGAGCAAGATTTGCAAAAAATATAAAACAGCATCTATCAATCAAAATTCACAATACCATTTATTGGTCCGACTCCCAAATTGTTTTGAACTGGTTACGTTCTGAAGAGCCCAGGAAGCTAAGCAAATATGTTGCCTACAGAGTGGCCGAAATTCAGGATATTTCCATGATTTCCAGTTGGCGTTATGTTCCCACCAAGCTCAATGTTGCTGATGAAGCAACCAAATGGAGTAAACGACCTTCTTTGAAAGCAACTGATAGGTGGTTCATAGGACCGGAGTTTCTGTATGGAGAGAAGCAGCTGTGGCCAACGAAAGATCCTCCTAAAAAACAAGTTCCTGAAGAAATTGCGAGCATCCATGAAACGTGCGAGCCTCTTCTAAAGATGGAAAACTCCAGTCGGTATAATAAATCAATACGAACAATGGGTTATGTTCATAAATTTATAAATTTAACTCTCAAGAAAAATCAGGATAGATCTGTGGGCACATTATCTTCAGAGGAACTGAGACTTGCTGAAAATAAATGTTGGCGTCGATTTGTTGCTGAATATATTCCAGAACTCTTACTGCGTTCAAAATGGCATAAGCAAGTCCGTCCTTTAGAAGAAGGGGATATAGTGATTATATGTGATAAAGACCTCCCACGATGCAATTGGGTGAAAGGAAGAATTATCGAAATGACGAAAGCCCGTGATGGTCATGTGAGAAGAGCCAAAGTACAAACAATCAATGGTATCTTCGAGAGACCTGTGACTAAACTTGCTTTATTGACTGCTGATAAACCTAAGGATGGTACAGCACTTCATTCTGTTCAGCGCTGTACCGGGCGGGAAATATTCAATAATTTATTTAGAGATTGCATTTTTTATTCGAGCACCCTATAGATAGAAACAAAATTTAATCCAAAAAGTCAAATTGTACAAAAATATTGTCAAAGAGGAACTATTTCTGTCATAGAAAATAACATAATTTCAAGAGATTTGCTTAAAAACTATAGAGGCAATCGTAAGTTATTGAAGTTTTGTTAATTATTGTGTTGTAATTTTATATATTTTTAGGAATTTGAGTATTTCAATAAACTACCAATTAAATACTAGTCAAACTAGTGAAACACAAGGTTTATTATTCCATACTACAAGTTGGTCTCTGAAACTGTATTTAGGCATCACATAATCTCAACATAAAGTATACAAATAACTGCGTATTACAAGTATAAACAATTCAGTTTCTCACACTTAACACATTTTGAAATATTATACTATACTATCCATTAGCGCAGACCATTATACAATATGGTATAATAGGCTGTTGAGAAATGAGAAAAAGGGATGCGATACCCCTGCAAGTTTCACAGAAACGTACACTGAAAATCATTCATTTAAATTCACCACTATATTCTTCTGACTTTTTATACAGTGCTACGCAAATCCTATCTCTCGACCATTTTACTTCAAAACAATTTCATTGTTCACATTTAATAGACTGAATAACAATACCAAACCAGGAAAAACTTAGCTGCGAATGAAATATTATCACGAGCACATAAATTAATAGGCCAAAAATATTTCGTATATATTGCTCCAAGGTTGATGATTTTATTATCTGGATTATCGAAAATTATAATGAAGGAATGTATACAGTGTGTTATGTAATAAGTGTCCCATATTTTACTGGACGATTCGGCAAGGCCTTCATTTCTAATATACCGGGTGTTGAAAATTTATTTTCATTTTGGTTTTTCGTAAATAACTTTTAGAATAATGTCGGTATTTGGACGAAAATTGATATATGGGGATTTTTTAATATGAGAAACTCAAATTTGATCTCAGTTTGGTCCTTAATTGTAGGGGGCGCCGCCTACAGGTCTTTGTCACTTTTGTCACTATGTATCACATTTTCTAGATGAAAAATCAATTTCTCTATTATTTTTACGTGAAAAAGGTATGATTTCCAAAAGTGGCTACAAGCAGCCGTTTTCGAGATATCTTTATTTGAATTAATCAATGCGTGTTTAAAAAAAAAAATAAACAATTTTGATTTTTTTTTTCAACATAGAAACATTTCAACCGAAAACTCCTGAAAAACAATGAACAACGGAAGACTAGATATAAATCTAAATAAAAATCACAATAAATATTCGAAATGTCCACCCCCTGCCTGTATGCACGCATCCAATCTTCTCATTGATTCGCGCACTCTTTGCAAAATTCATAGAGTATTTTGCATCGTCTTACAAGAGTTATTCATTCGATTACTCAATTCTTCTTCATTTTGGATAGTTGTCTGGTGAATTAAGGATTTTAGATGTCCCCACAGGAAAAAAATCTAAACTGTTGAGGTCTGGTGACACAGGGGGGCATGGTTGAGGCCCTCCCCGACCTACTCAACGGTTGCCGAAAGTTTGATCTGAAAATTCTCGCACTTTGATACTAAAATGTGCCAGAGCACCGTCATGCATGAACCACATTTCATTTCGTAGTCTAAGCGGCACATCTTCCAGTAAAATAGGCAGATCTTTTTCAAGACAATGACGATATCTCTTTCCGTTTATTCTTACCGGAATAAAGAATGGACCTTTGAAATAATTTCCAAGGATTCCTGCCCACACGTTAAGAGAGAACTGTTCTTGGAAATGTGATTCAGCACTAGTGGCCAGATCGGTGAACGCAACGCAAGTAACCCGATACCTGCAAGATCAAGCAGACAAGCTTGAGGAAATGGTTCAACCTATGGAAGATCAACGCGGAAAAGAGCCAAGCAATACTTTCCACCAGAAGGCGAACAACACCGTCAGGACATGTCATCATGAATGACCAACGAATCCCATGGGCAAACGAGGCCAAATACCATGGAGTAACCTTGGACAAAAGATTGACATTCAGGCAACACGTAGACCGAAGGCTCGGACTAGCGAAAGCAGCACGAAAAAACCTCTGCCCCCTCATAGGACGCAGTAGCAACATGGACCTCCAGTTGAAACTGCTCCTTATCAGGACCATCTTATTCCCCATCATCCTGTATGCATCCGCCGCATGGGGTCAATGCGCACAAACATACAGGACCAAGATCCAGCTATTCTTGAACGTGAGCCTAAGAATGGCAGTGAACGCTCCCAGATACGTCCCGAATAGATTTATCTACAAGGACCTGAATGTCAATCCGAACTTCATTGACGACCATCTTCGGAACCACGCCACCGCGACGTTCCTGAAGACGGACACCCACACGAACCCGGTGATTCAAGACATCCACGCGAACCTAAGCCTGGACGATCCCAGGTTTAGAGAAAGGGATAAGTATTTGCGACCAGTCTACCAAAACGACCGTCCACCACCGAGAGTAGCACTCCGGCGCGTCAGGTGAGTAACAACTCAACACAAAACACATGAGATCAACACACCCACATCACACCATACACTTACCCACCCATCAGGTACATCACCACCATGCACACACAGCACAAGTCAGGTAAACATACAACAATCAGATAACAAGGGGTTTAAAGCACTCAGAGGCTGACTTCATACGACAGGAGGTACGATTTCAATTTCGCAAACGTGCCATTTGCGAGTTGAGGACCGCTCCAAGGAGCAGCGGGGGTGGATGGAAATGGATAGTAAATTTCGTTTCATATAACATGAAGGGGATTTACTATCCATGGGCGCTCAACCTTAAGGGGGGCATGGTGTGTGTGTGAAATGTGATTCCTGTATCGCATGGGGGTTTTCATCTGACTACAAATGATTGCCTATAGCGTTGCATGAAAAATTTGCTTCGTCGGTAAACAGGATTTGATTTTCAAATGAAGGATTTTGAATAAGGCATTGAGGAAATAAAAGATAGAAGTTGATACCTAACAGGAAGTCACGAGGGAGTAGTGCCTGAACTCCATGAATATGGTAGGGATATAACAAATTATCAATTAAAATTTTCCATACCAGAAAAAGAGAAATGTTTAACGTCAGCGCTATTTTTCTGGAGCTTGTTTCCGGGTGTTCTCCCACCAGATTAAGAACTGCTTCCTTAGTTCCTTGGATTCTTATCGTCCGATGTGCATCCGATAGATGACTAGCTTTCTCAAAACTTCCTGTTTCCCTTAACCGAGCGTGAATTCTTGAAAACGTTTTCGAAGTAGGAGTTGTGCGGTTCGGATATCGCTCCTGATACAAACGTCTAGCCTGATATGCATTCCCGTTAGCAAGTCCGTATGTGAAATGTATGTCAGCATACTCTGCTTTGGTAAAGTTTACAATTTTTCAACAAATTATCATAATAATAATAAATATAACTATTTAACTATACGTCAAAAAATTATTTCTGACATGTCCGCACAAAAAAAATATTGGAATAAACTTACTAGCCTACTTGATACTTTCATTTTCAAAGAGTTCGCGAATCAATGAGAAGAAGATTGGATGCATCGATTAATTTAAATCAACATATCTCGAAAACGGCTGCTTGTAGCGACTTTTGAAAGTCATACCTATTTAACTCAAAAATGATGGAGAAATCGATTTTTTTTGTCGAAAATGCGATACATACATGCATGACAAAGTTGTGTCTCCCCAAAAGAGACAAAGACTTGTAGGTAGCGCCCCCTACAATCAAGGGCCAAACTGAGATCAAATTTGAATTTCTCATATTAAAAAATCCCCAAATACCAAGTTTTGTCCAAATATCGACGTTTCTTTGAAAATCATTCGCGAAAAACCAAAATAAAAATAAATTTTCAACATCTAGTATATAGAGAATGAAGGCCTTGCGGACCTCATGAATAACTGAGAAATCGTCCTGTGAAGTATCGGACACTGATTATATAACACCCTGTATAATAAAATAAAAAATTTGAAAAACGGTAACCCGACTACGGAAGAAATATATAAATAAATAATAGTTTAAAAACTGAAGAACACGCTTTAATAGAAAACTAAACTAAAAAAGAGAAAATAATTTTAAATGAGTTTGAAATAAGAATACAGTGATTAACAACAAATTGATTTCATCGTGAAGAAGCGTGAGGTGCTTGATGTCAATTGTTGTTGATATTTCATGGACAGATATTGGTGAAAGTAGAATCATTATGAAAATATCTTAAAAAGCACCCCACGCTCTTTTACGATGAAATAAATTTGTTGTTAATCACTGTATTCTTAGTTCAAACTCATTTAAAATTATTTTCTACTTTTTTGTTCAGTTTTATATTGAAGCGTGTTCTTTAGTTTTCAAACTATTATTTATTTTCAACTTTTCAGTTTTGTTCTCTATTAAACCGTGTTTTTCAGTTTCTCAAACTATTATTATTATTATTTGATGTTTTCAACTATTATTCTCCAATTTTGAATAGAATCGGACCATAATCACAAAACTCGTCCACCATTTTGGAGCCGCCATTCCGAATCCTTCAATTTTGACGAAATAATCATAATCTCCGACCCCAAAAACCCCCCATTTTGAATAGAATTGGACCATAATCACAAAACTCGTCCGCCATTTTGGAGCCGCCTTCTAGAATTTTCAGATTTTTACAAAAGAATCATAATATTGGACCCCAAAAACCCCCACATACCAATTTTGAATAGAATCGGACCATAATCACAAAACTCGTCTACCATTTTGGATCCGCCATCTTGAATTTTTCGTCTCGTGGCAAAAGAGCTTGTACCCTTTCAATATGGTATGGATGGAATTGCTGATCGTGGATTATTCTCGAAACTGTGGACTGAGTAGAATTGAGCGCTCCAGCAATTATTCCTGTACTCGTTTCTGGATTCTCCTCGAGAGCGTTCAAAACAGCCTCTTCCACCTCTGGGGTACGCACTGCTCGTGGTCTTCCAACATATTAGCTGCCCTCTCAAAGGTACCTGTTTCTGCCAAACGACGGTGGAGACTGGTAAATGTTGGAGCTGAAGGCAGTACTCGATCAGAAAATTGCTCCTGGTAAATACGTCTCACATTTTTTTTGTTCTGGTTCCCACGAAAAGGGATATCCTGTAATGTTCAGAGAACATCGTGGGAACCTAGGGAAAGAAGGTATGAGTTGGTGTTCTTCTTAAATTTCTGAAGGTTGTATGCCTCGGGGAACACCCCCCTAGGCAACGAGTTCCAAAGCCTCGCTGTTCGTTGATGAACGAGTCTTTGGAAAGTGATGTTCTGCAGGTTTCCAAAGTGACCACGAAGGGGTGTGATGACTGAACTTGACGGGTTAATCTCGAAGAGACTGCCAAAGCAGGAACGATTGTTGATATTTCAGAAGAGCATCGCCCATGAAAATATCTATAAAATAGAGACAAATCGCCAACTTTTCTACGGTGTTCCAGACAAGTGAGCGGGTTTGTAAGCGAGGCATCACCGACGAGACGAATTGCCCTTTTTTGGACAGAATCCAATAGCCTCAGGATATGTTTAGGTGCCGCACTCCAAATATGGGAACAGTATTCCAGGACAGGTCGGATCTGTGCCTTATAGATCATAAGCAGCTGACTGGGGGTGAAATAGCTCTTGGCACGAAACAGAAAACCAAGTTTTTGGGATGCACTTTTGGCAATGGACCTCACGTGATTTTCCCAGGAAAGGTTATTGCTGATAGTAATACCAAGCATCGATATGGATGGCTTCAGTGGTATGGTTACTCCTGACAAAGTTATGTTAGGCACAGTGAGATCGGCTTTTTAGAGAAAAGACATGCTTGTGTTTTGTTTGCATTGAATTCTACCAAGTTATTAGATCCCCATTCGAGAATTGTTGCCAAGTCCATATTTATATTATTAACATTTCTTCCTCGTTCATTTCTGGTTTCACGGGCTGATATAGGGGCCCTGGAAGACAAAGCGGTATGGAGGGTACTATCATCGGCAAAGCTGTGTACTGGACATGAAGTTGCTTTCAACAGGTCGTTGATGTGAAGTAGAAATAGTGTTGGTGCGAGAATGGATCCTTGCGGAACACCAGCATTTATGAGTAGAGTGTCAGATGAAACTCCATCGACCACTACATGGAGAGACCTGTTTGAGAGAAAACTAGCAAGCAGAGAACACAGCTGAGGGGGCAAGCCATAAGACGGAAGCTTGGCGAGGAGTCCCTGGTGCCAAACTCGATCGAACGCCTTGGAGATATCTAATGCCACAGCTAAAGTTTCTCCATGCTTTTCAATAGATAGCTGCCATATATGTGAGACGTAAGCGAGCAGGTCACCAGTTGATCTCTGATGGCGGAAGCCATATTGCCTATCGTTGACAATTCCTGAGTCTTCCAGATATTTCATGAGCTCGATGTTGATGGCTTTTTCCATGACCTTGAAATAATAGATAGCAGTGCGATAGGTCTGTAGTTGCTAGGTAGGGCCTCTTTGCCTTTTTAGGACTGGCTGTACTCTTGCAATTTTCCAATTGGACGGAAATACCCCAAATTGTAAGAGTGGTTGAACAACTTGCAAAGTACAGGTGTTAGTTCGGGGGCACATTTCTTGAGAACAATCGGCGGGATTCCGTCAGATCCACAGGCTTTGTTGGTGTTGAGACCCAGCAAAATCTTTCTGATAGTACGTTGGCGAAAGGTGATCTCGGCATGTGACTGTCAATAGGTGTAATGTTCGGGGGTTGTTTTGCCGATGAATCCAGAGTGGAATTTCCAGCAAATAGGTGAGCAAAGATATTGGCTTTTTCCTGGGCAGTCGTTGCTAGTGTTCCATCTTCTTTGGTTAGGGGAGGAAATGAGCTGGAAGTGAAATTTCTTCCCACAGCTTTGGCGAAAGACCAAAATGAACGGGATCCGTTAGGACATTCAGCAAGTTTTGATCTTATTTTGGCTTTGTGGGCATCTTTTGAGCTTTCTATTGTCTCTTTACATATGCCTCTAGCCTCGACATATGCTGCTCTGGTCTCAGGGCCCGGATTTTTCAGCCATCGATGGTATGCTGCCTGTTTGGAAGCCACAGCTCTAGAGCAGTTTCTGTTAAACCAGGTCTTATCGGATGATGATTTCAGAAATTGTCTCAGCACATCGTGTTGGATCTACTGAAGAGAAACAAACTCTCTTCCATGGAAACGCTGAGAAAAACATACGAAGACCTTCCCAGTCGGCCGAATTGTAATGCCACATGAGACGGGGTGGTATTGTGCAGCTCGATGGTAAATGGAAAGAGCATGTTGTGGAGATGAGGGTGTGGTCAGAGTTTCCAAGTGGGGCACAAACTTCTATTCTATACGGGTCAGGATTGGTGGTGAGGAAAAGATCTAGTGTATTGGCAGACTGGTTGTTGACATCAGGGATGCGGGTTGGTAGCTCGACCAGTTGTTCTAGGCCATGAGTGATGGCGAAGGCCTCGGCTTGACGACCTGCATCATCTGTTTTGTTAGAGAATTTGAGCCAGGCAGCGTTATGTACATTAAAATCTCCCATGATTATGGTTTCAGCTGTTGGATGGTTCTCCTGAATGAAGTCCAGTTTGAGTGATAAAAACTCAAAGAGGTCGTTATATGAAGGTTCATTAGATGATAGATAAAGGCTGCAGAGGAACTTAGTCAGTTTGGTATCAGATAGCTTGAACCACATCACATCAAAGTCTTTCGGTTCCAAACTCTCTTCACGCTGGCATGAAAGGTTAGCCTTGGCGTAAAGGCAAACTCCACCTTTGAACCTGAATCGAGAATGGAGTTCGTAACCAGGACAAAGCATAATAACCAGGACAAAGCATTGCGCGCATTGCCATCCGCATATCGGCAAATGAGCATTATTGTTTAAATAATCAATGTTTTCAAAATTAGTGTTTCAACACTTACAGAAACTTCAACAGAACAACAAAACGTTCAAAACTGTCACATGATATGGAATTACCAAAACAACTTACTTAAACCTCAAATTCATTTCCTGAGCATTCTTGTAAAAATTGCAAAATAATGGTAATAACTTCAACACGCATCGATTATCAAATAATCGACTTGAAATTTTTCAAGTTCAAATATTTAGAAAACGGTTGCTTATGGCGACTTGTAACAAGGGTAGCTTTTTCACGTAGATATGATAGAGAAATCGATTTTTCTACTGCTAGAAGTACGCTCAAAAAATGGATCTTCAAAAAGAAAAAGACGTGTAGGTGGCGCCCCCTAAGAGTAAGAGCGATAATAACATCAGTCTCGAATAAGACACCTCAAAAAACCGTTCAATACCAATTTCCGTTCAATTAAGGTCAGTATTTCTAAAGTTATTTGAAAAAAAACAATGTAAAATTAGAACTTCCTCTATCTTGGACACGAAGCGTTTCCGGACATATATTAATTTGGATAATTCATATTAGAATATTGTGAGGAATCACCTACTGAAGTTTGTCAAAGAACTTTCGAATCACCCTGTATATGTAAATCATCCTAGGTTTTTCTTTTCCATACTTAAATTTGAATTTCATATTGTTTTGAGATGTATACAAACTGACCTGTCAAAACACTACGATGTTAGACCAATACAAAGTATATTCTATACAGCAAAGTAGATCCCGGAAAAGTCACTATCTTCCAGAATGAATGAATATATTGATAATAATAAATTTAAAGCTGATTACTATTAATTTCTCATGAGAATCATTGATTCGGGTAGCATTTTACATGGTATTTCTTCATGCTCAATTGCAGGGGATTGACGACACCACTGTATAAGGCATTGTTTAGGATTTAATCTCCACTGAAGCTGCAGGCCATCCAAACTGCCAACGGGACAAAGCAAGGAAACAAATCACGCGGCTGATAATTGTTGAATCGGAAATCAGCGTGAATTGGAATGTAATTCGAGAGGGATTACATCTCAAAGTAACAAGCTCAGATGGAGCAATCTCGTTAAATCAGAATTGATGTGTTGTGAAATAATGGGATGGCTAGACAAACAAGGTTGTTTGAAATTGTATATTTTATTCCATGGAAGAGAGACTAATGGAAACAAAATGTGATTTAAAACACTTTTTTGTATCTGCGAGCGATTTCTGTTCGAAATTCACACCACTGAACGGGGTTTTCAGGCTTTTGGAGTACATTTCCAAATACGATAATTTTTTTTCAATATATTCCATTCGAATCATATTTTGAGGTAATGGTGAGAATCAAAGAATATTTTCCAATGGGAATTTTAGTTCTGTATGATAATTGAGAATATCCAAAGGCAAAGTGAAAGAATTCGTTCGACTACGTTGATTTCTTTATCGTTTCGGTCCTGTTTCTCGTTTGCATGATGTCTCATACTTTTCTCGTATTGCGAATTGCATTTGAGATATCAGGAAGTGCCTTCAAAAATTCATCTCTTAGCATTACATGATTCATTATCAGAAATGATGAAAATCCAATAGCACTCTTCAGGAAGTAACTTTGTCATTACTGGAGGTAACCGAAACAAATATAAACCAGAGGTTCATGTCTTTCCTGTTGATGATCGAGAAATGATTTGGTCAGTGATCCTCTCGTAAGGCCTAACAACAAAGCACAAGGCGAACAGATAAGTACATTAACTCTAGAACATTCTTAACATTAGGATCATATTTTGTGCTGACAACTGGCACCAAGGGAGAGATCCGAACTCTCAAACACAAGATCCAAAGTTTGAATCCCCGAAAACCGATTTTTCCTGGATTTAAACATATCCACGCAACATAACGACCCTTTTTTTCACAAAGTCTACAGGAAACCAACCCATACTGACCGGTATCCGCACACCAGTTCCAATCACCAAGTCCGTCTGTAACTCCATCATCCATCGTTGTAATCAACTCACCGATCATCACAATATACCGTTAAAGAAGCTCTGAACCACACTTTTTCAGAATAGTTATAGTAACACACAAATCTGCAGATCAATACGATCAATAAATACATCATCCTCAAACCTGTTCAACAAACTCCCAAAACTCAACAGAACCCAACCACACAAGACGAAGAGAAAACTATAGACTGTTTTATAAGGAGTGGAATCCTCTTGGACAGACCTCCTTACAAAATACAGTTCGCCTATCAAGCAGGCAAATGAACGATTACTGCTCTACAATGCTGGATGAAAGCATTGAAGAGCCATACTTGGCCGAAGAAATGACTCGCCTGTGATAGATTATGGAAGGAGCTTTCGATAACACCTCACATGATTCCATTATAAAATCACTAGAGATAATTAATTGAAAAAAACTTTTTAAAAACAAGCTTTCACTTAAATGCGCTAATAAGTTAAAAATAATAGCTTTGGATGTGCGACGTAGCTTGTCGCTCCTGTATTCGAACTGAAAACTTTGCGCGACAAGTTTTTGCATCTATAACTCACGGAATAACCTACGTCGCACATCCAAAGCTATTATTTTCTAATTTTTAGTGCATTTGAATAATAATAATATATTTTATACCCTGAAGTGATTTACCCCGTATTTTTTCCAAACCGAGCATCAGTATGTTTCCATGTCATTGTCGTTCTCAGTTTTGTTGCCATCTCCAAATTTTTTTCATCCTAATTTTCCCGTGCTGGAATTAAATTCATGCCTATTTCCTAGTTTTTTCCCTAATATTCATTATTTGCTTGACTGTTCTCTCCATTATCTGCTTCTATAAACCACATTATATATTTTGATATCAAATCCCATTCTGGGGTATCAGTTTCCTTTCATTTTAACCGAAAAAAAAAAGGAGAAGGTTTTCTAGTCCACGCGTATATATTTTTTTTTATGTATGACCACGCATCACTTTCCACAGAGTAGTCCGATTTGCATGATTCATTCTTCAATGGATATATAGGGTATTCGCTGTGTGCATTAGGCTGGAGGGGATAGATGGAACTTATGGTGGCAGAAGTGGGTAATGATCATGGTAAGCACAAGCTGAAAACTTTCAGTTTCTGAGGTCTCCCCGTCCATTCACAAATCACTTGAAAATATTGTACGATACTTAAGATTAATGAATATAATTATCGTAATGGCAACGTTCACGGTTGGGTTGGGTCCTATAACAACATACATATAATAACAATGATGCTGTGTGATCGATTGCAAAAATAGTACCTGTGAATTTTATACATTTCCAACTGCATCACTCATACTGCAGCGAAGAGATAAGTGTTCTGTTATTCCACGATATTTCAATCTCTCATTTCGGGACGTGAGGTTTTCATTCGATAAATATTTAAGATGTTTTCCGTTTTCTATTTGATCGTCTAGAACTGGATAGTAAGAGCAGTAACCAAGTTCCGTGGGACGGTGTTGAGCAGGTGATGAAAAGCAAATAGCGACTCAAACTGCGAGTTCGGGAACGCCTAGACGGTGTTGTAAACTGATCAATCAGCCTTATGAATAGGGAGCAGAGATACTTTTTATGTTTTTCCGAGTTCTCTATCATACACGGCATTCTATCAGGACAAAGTACCTCGCAAATAATTATTTGTGTTTTAATTTTCACGAACTGGTTTCGGTTACAAAAGCAATTGGCCTCACATGTGAACTAATAATAAATGTAATGCAGTTCAAGAACTTGAAGTGAACATCGTTTCTTTTACTGTATAAGCAATACGCAATATTTTGTTGACAATTATATGTGTTAGAGAGTGTTGAACATGTTTGTTTTTTCATTCTTGCAAGGGTAGAAGTGTGATCCCAAATTCAGGTGAAATTGTGAACCTCATTCCTTTTCTGATTATTATATTATTTTAGAATTTTATTTAATAGTTTTGCAATGAATCTGATCCTATTTAGTGTGGATTCACGCAACACAAAATAACAATTATCAATTAAAAAATAAGAAATAACATTTTGCAATATAAGTTGAACTCTATAGTTTTCAATGACAATGTTCATGCAGACAAATAACAATTATCATTCAAGAAATAACATGTAGAAGTTGGCCAACTTCTATCTTTTTTCATTATTTTAACGAAATTTTCTTCTAGTGCGCACATAGTACGCAGATGACCGCAGATTGGTTAAACCGATGATGAAAATAACCTCACTTTTTCTATATTTGAGGTATTGTTTTTGTTTCATATTGTTTATTGGACATTTTGAATTTTCACTTGTTTCCGATTATCGAGGGGACATGGAATTTCGAAAAAGTAGAATTATCTAATTTAAATGCCTTGGATCTCCGTCTTGTGCGCATGCGTACTCTTTATTTCTTAATTGTTATTTTGAGTGCATGAATGCTACATTTTGATTCTTGTTAATTGATAATTGTTATTTGTTATTTCTTGTTTGATAATTGTAATTTTGTGCTGAATGAATCCACACTTAGTGGTTTCCCACCAGGTAAAAGCTAGCCAGGTTATATGGGTACTTTTTTAATTTGTTAAACTACTTGGCTCCCTCACTTTTTTATGTTCTCAAGACCTCATGAACCTGCGACCTCAATAAACTAATCTGCAAGCACATTTTTTGCCGTACCTGAAAGTATATAGAAGTAGCATTTCTCTATGATATTCAAAATATCATAATTTGTAGTGAGCACAAAATTGTTACATCGTGAAAGATTATTTAGAAATTGTAAAAAAAAAATTGTTACATAGAGAGTATTGGAAATAAAACAGGAAAACTGCTATCGAGTCACTAGAGGGCATTACCAGTCTCGCACACAGCGATAACTTCGAAGTTGGTCCCAATTGGATTTTAAAAAAATTACACGTCGAAGGGTAGAAGAAAATGAGGGATGACTTATTGATTTTACACCTGTGAGCCAATTCTGTTGAAACTTGGCACACATCTATAGTTCTGATGACACTTCAACATACAGGAGACCCGGAATTAATCTGATGATGGAGACGGAAGACAGTCGAGACATCTCCTCAACGGATCACAGCAGCTATCTCGTGTTTGGGGTAGTATGTACATATATAATAACATGTCTTGACTAACTGACTCACTGATTCACTGATATACGATCAAGGCCCAGATCAAACCTCTGGAGCTAAGAGCAAAAATTTTGACAATATATTTTTTTGATATTCCATCCCTGGAACAGTGAAAAAGTGAGTGAGAAGGAGGATGAGAAGGGAGGTGAAAGTGAAATTACAGTTAGTTTTGAAGTCATGGAAATTAGTATTTGGGCTTTTCTCCACAAATGAAGATGAATGTGGGTTTTTGAAATTTCAACCCTAAAGGGGAACCTTGGGGGTTGATAGTCTGTATAGTTAATTTTGAAGTTAGGATAATAATAATAATAATAATAATATTTATTCATCATTTCGATTCACAGATAAAGTCAGATGATACAATTATAACATTGAACATAAACATGACAATACAATAAATAGAGTACAGAGAAGTATAGATGAATAAATTGTTATCCCACTGAGGGATAGGCCCTGTGTGTGGGTGAATATTTTGGTAAAACATATAACAAGTATTATAACAAGTAGTATAAAACACTTTATAAAATATAAATATTATCAATGTACAAAAAACGAGTTATAAAATGTTATAAATAATTATAATAATGTTAGTAATGATAATAATAATGCAAAAGTAAATATATGTTAATAGATGTAACTATATGTGAAATAATAACAATAAAATATAGATAATTCAGTTTTGTTATTTCGATTGTTGGTATATATTCATTTTCATGATAATTGGAGTATTCGTATTATATTTCCTTCTTTATATTAAAAAAATTCATTCATTCAATCGATTTATGAATTTCCTTCCTTTCAATTTCCTTTACGAATTTTTTCAACTGTTTTTTGAATAGCACACAAGAAGTTTCAGTTTTCTGAGAGTCAGGTAGGAAGTTGTATAGCTTTGGAGCAATATAATGATAGCTTTTTTGGCCTTTTGCCTTTTTCATAAATGGGGTAACATATTGTAACGTAAATAAAGTTTATATTCCCACGCACAATTATCCACTTCGCGAAAACCGGGCCACTGTCTATTTTGGGCGTACAAAAAGGTCTATCAATTTATTTTTCTGACTATCCACTCCACGATCACTTGTTTATTTTCAAAATCCCACTTCTGACACCAATTGTAACGTAAATAAACTTAACTTGGTTTTACTAATTTATTTCACACTTAAATTGACAACTAATTTATATTACTGGCTACGCCACTGTATAGCTCGATGTTATCGACTCGCCGAAAAACTGCACTCCTTCTTGAGGGCGGCCTATTTATCTCCGATACAGCATTCTCGATGTTTCCAATTCTGGCGGTTGGTGCCCAGCATGTTCCAGTTATTTCCAATATCGACCGTTGTTATCTGCCGCGGCGTGACTGGATTGTTCTCGAATATCTCCGGGGATGACATCATCGCTGTCGATGGCAACGCGTGAGGCGACAGGTCCGGCCTAGGTTCGTTATTATTTATGTTTTTTTCTGGTAGCATACGAGTGTGTCAGTACATTCAGCTGGGTTTTATTCAGGTGTTGCATGATGAGTACTTGAATGGAATAAAGTTGTCTTATATCTAACATTTCTGTTTCAGCATATAGAGAGTCGCTAGGGTATCTATAATATTTATTCAGTATCATTCTTAGAAACCTTTTTTGCGAGATTTCAAGCATATTCAAGTAGGTTCTCGAAACCCCTCCACATCCTATAATCCCATAATTCAAGTGAGACTCTACTAAGCTTGGAAATTTTTTCTTGTTTTGTTTCCAATCGAGATATGTTTTTACCTGTTCAAATCTATACAGAATACAGCGTAACTTTTTTGTGAGGTACATTTTATGTTGATCCCATCTCAGGTGGGGGTCCAAGAAAACACCTAGGTGTTTAATTTTTTTGACAGGTTTAATATGGAAATTTTGTTGAATGGTTAATTCAGAATTTGGAAGAACCAATTCTGTACTGCTGAATGGCAGATAGTGAGTTTTGCTGAAATTAATTGAGAGAAGTTTGCTATCAAACCAATCTTTCAATTTGTTCAGATCATTTTTTGTTTTTGTCTTCAATTCATACTAATTATTTGCTATATAAACAATGACTGTGTCATCGGCAAACATTTTTCTTGAATTTCCTTGTAAGAATAAGTCATTTAAGCATATCGTGAACAACATCGGTCCCAACACTGTCCCCTGAGGCACACCGCAAGTAAACATTTCTTCTGAGCTTGTCTCATTTCGGATTTGATTTCGGATCATGAGAATTGATATTTGGGAGTCTTTGTTACGAATAAAAAATACGTGTTTCGGTGTTTTTGAAAATTCTACCCTTGGGGGTGGAATAGGGGTTAAATTGTGATTTGAAGTTTGTATGGGAATTCCATCAGTTTTCAAGTTGGGCTCATGAAAATTGTTATTTCAAGTCTATGTTACAAATAGAAGAAATATATATTTCAGTGTTTTCGGAATTTCAACTCCTAGAGGAATGAAATAGAGGTTAAAGGTTTGTATGGAGGTTCTGTTAGTTTTCAAGTTGGGGTAATGGAAATTGGTATTCAAGATTTTTGTAAGGAATAGGGAAATACTTTTTCCAGTGTATTTACAAATTCTAGGGGTGATAGAATAGTCGTCATAAAAAATACCTGCTACCAGCTAGTTATAGTAACAAGTTATAGTTGGAGGAAGGTGGGTAAGTGAGTATTTTGAAGTCAATCCAAATTCAATCGGTAGCAATTAGTGAATTTTAGTCACAAAAAAATATATTTTTTTTTAACAAGAAATCAAACCGACGAGAAAAGAAACTGAAAAGCAAAGAATTAAATGAACCTTTTAGTCTTAATAACAAAGCTTCAAACTAACGTAGGTAGTTGATTTTGAGACGGCGCCAAACAAACATTCAACGAAGATCATTAAATTACTTTATAGGAATGATCAAAACCAAATAAAATGGAAATTCAACGTTAATTCTGCAGCGATAAACAATAACATCCCAAAAATGCGATTTCAGCACAACCACTCGCAACAACGTGTGCCCTCACGTGTGTGCCCGATCGGGTCTCGCTGATATTGACGCTCGGTAATTTCCGGCGAAAGGACGCGCCGCCGCCGTGCACCCTGCTGCCATAATTTTTCTCCTCACGTAATTAATTTGCTTGTTGGTAGTTTAGGAGCATAGTTATTACGACTGAAAATGTTCATATTTTGCTTTCCACTTCCTTTTTTCGTCGGTGTAATTTTTTGTTAAAAGTTTTTTACCCGATAACGTGACGTGCTTTTTGGGTATAATTCACATTGTATCTCTATTGAAATATAATCCGAATAATTGGACACTTTGCTTTCGTAGTTCAGAAAATGAAAATGAGTGCCAACAAATAAGTTTTCTGCTTCATTCATCAACAGCAACGCCTCATTTGCAGTTAATTCAACCGATTTTTTTCTGTTCCAAAACAGAGTCTTCCAAACAAACATTTTAATTTTAAACGAAACACGAGCTCATTCGAATGTTACACACATATATGGCATATATCGAATCGAACATATATCTACCTCATGTGCTTCAATAGCATACATTTGAATTGATAGCTGGCAATTTTGAAAGATCAGGTTCACTAGCAAGTGCATATTGCCTTTCATACAGTGAAATATCGTTACATTTATTGAGGAAATAAGGCTACGTTCTGTTGTCAACATTAAACGATATTTATGGAACATCAGAACGAAAACTTCGACATTGCTTTCATATTTTCCATAATAAAAGTGTTGTATATTATCTCTTTTATTTCATATGCACAGAAATGTATTGTGGAACTTATTTCCCTGAAAGTGATACATCTGTTATTAGGTTCGAGAGTATCCAAGATGAACTTTTTCCAATTACTTTGGGAATTGAAATCATGCTAAATGTTTCCACCAAGAAGAACTTGTTGTTTCAGGTGATAATATGCTAACATTTCGAACCCTCAATCTTTTCAGTTTAATTTTTCAAGGGAATTTCGAGAACTTACCACTCACCAAACAGTTATAATATTGATGATGTTAAAGAGTAAATTGTTAATTTTCGAAACTACTTTTTGTATTAAGTAAATGAATATGAATTTCGATATGTAAATCATGAGAATCACTAGAAGTATTTTTTTTCATTTCTGAATTGGTGGTATCATTAATGTTTTAGACCATTCAGAAATTGATTCCTATGCATTGCCACAACTTGTGATAAGTATTGTTCCTGTTCTTCGTTATGAGTTGAACTCCGAATATACGTTTCCATCAATTGAACGTTCAGTAGTATCATTCACGACGTGTAAATTCTAATCTTTATCAGATTTCCATTGATAATAGCTTCATAGCGTCTATTATAAGATAATATTCAATGTAAGATCAATAAATTCCAAATTAAAGAAAATTTGTTTTGTCAATTATTATTACCATTCACCTTTCCAACTCTACAACTCAAAAACTGTTGGTCGGACAGCGTTTGCTCTGAGACTATTTTTGGTAGCAAATTCAACTTCCTACAAAATCAGTACCATCATTTTCTCCACAAAAATTGTTTAAATACCGAAAAATCGAGTTGAATCCGAAAAAATTCCTGTGTTATTTATATATGAAATGTTAAAAGTGAAGCCTCTAATTTACTTAGATTTTTTTTCAAAGGGGTTTTCATTTTTTATATTTTTCAGATTTTCAGGTGGGACCAAAAATATATATACAGTGATCGGCAGAAAGTACGCATCATATGGGAATTTTTTTTAATATAATATTTTGACAAATGTCGATACATGCAATCGCTTCTGCATCAAAAGAAACCTCAAAAGATGTTGTACAGTGCCGTTCGTCTTTTCTTGTTTGGAGGGAAATTTGAAAAATTTAAAAATTATGTCTTAAAACACACTTATATGGGAAAATATTGAAAAATGTTATTTGGAAAAGTTGTTAAGAACGACATTTCATAGCTATGTGCGAGTTTTGAAAAGAATCTGAGATGAAAAAATAAAAATCAATTTTTGCCATAAAAAAAATTTAATTTGGAAAAATACATTTCTGACAAAGAAACTCATTAGTAAAGCCCAAGAGTAATATTTTGAATAATATTTTGTAAAGATTCACCAGCTACTTCTATTTTATTCGAAGAAAATTTTAAATCTGTGGATTTGCCATGTGTTCAGCTGCTTCATAAGATGTCACAGAAATATCTTCAGGACATTATGATCCCGATACTGTTTATTATTCACAAAGAACCATGTATCTACAGAATTTTAATATGAATTTTTTATTAGAACAAAAAATTGATTCAATTTTTTACATAATCACATTTTATAATAAAATTAGAAGCTGAAATAATTATAAACCAAACAATTTAATGCATACTCGAGAGTTTGTAAATGTCCATTACTCGACGTGTCTACCCTGACGTTCAATACATTTAGTTGTTCGGGATTTCATTTCTCTGGACACATTTCGCAGCATTTGTGGTGTAATGTTATTGATACATTGTCGTATTACTTCTTCTAAATGGTCGATATTACGAAATGGCCGATGTTTGTAAACCCTACTTTCAAGGTACCCCCATAAAAAGAAATTCAAGGGCGTCAAATCTGGGAATCTTGCAGGCCACGGGTTTTCTGAATATCGTCCTATCCATTTATGAGGAAAGTGTTCGTTAAGCCACGCTCTGACTTCAAGGGTACTATGTACTGACGCTCCGTCTTGTTGGAAAAAAATATCACTCCTTCTTTGCAGTGGTAATCCATGTAAGAAATCAAAAAACACATTGTTTGAAAACACTAAATAATTTCGTGAATTAAGGTTGCCCCTAAAAAAGTAAGGCCCAACAATCTGTGTATCTAATATGCCGACACGAACATTAGTTTTGAAATAAAATTGACTTTTTGCCTCTATCTTCAAATTTGGGTTCTCATCAGCCCACCATCTACAATTCTGGGAACTGACAGTACCGTTTGATGTAAAAGTCGCCTCGTCAGTAAATAAAATGTTTGAAGGAAAATGTTGGCATTCTTCAATCATGCCTTGGAACCAAAATGAAAAATCTAAGCGTGCATCAAAATCTCTATCGAGTAAGGTGTGGATGAATTTTGGTTTGTATGCACGAAATTTATTATTCTTCAAAATTCTTCTTATGGATTTTTCAGATATACCGGTTTGTTTCTGCCACTCCGATAGTGCCATCCTTGGATTTTCTGTGACCGATAACAGAACATTGAAGGTACCTTCCTCATTAGTGACGAGCTTACTATGTGGAATTTTGTAACGATTTTCTACAATGCCTGTAGCTTTAAATTTGTTTAAAAACGCAACACAGTAGATCCATGGATATTGTTATTTGGATATCTAGCATTGAATATATCTGCTGCTTCTCTGGAACTATGAAAACGCTCACCACATATTAAGACGAGCCCAATTTTTTCTTGCAAACTCAGCTTTTCTTGGGGCATCTCTAATTAGTGTTAACACACAACAAAATGTAACTTTTACAATGAAAAAAACTATAGAATAAAGACGATAAAAAGACCTGGATAAATAATAACACTACTGAATCGTTTGACAACTCTCAATAACACATTGTCATTATTAGTCAATTGTTTCATGGCCTCTTCGATCATGAGGAAATCTGTCGATGCACGCATCAACAATGATAATATTGTATGAATCCAACAATTTGCCAAAAATAAATTAATTTTTTGTTGGAATAAAAAATTCAATTAGAAATTATGTAGATATAAGGACTTTCATTAATAATGAACAGTATCGGGGTTATTATGTCCTGGAGATATTTCAGTGACCTCTTATGAAGCAACTGAATACATGGCAAATCTATAGATTTCAACTTTTTTCCGAATAAAATAGAAGTAGCTTGCGAATATTTACAAAATATCATTTAAAATATTACTGTTTGCCTTACTAATGAGTTTCTTTGTCTAAAATGTATTTTTTCCAAATTGAAATTTTTATTATGGCAAAAAATTGATTTTTATTTTTTTATCTCAGATTTTTTTCAAAATTCGTACATGGCTATAAAATGTCGTTCTTAACAACTTTTCTAAATCACATTTTTCAATATTTTCTCAAATAAGTGTGTTTTGAGACATAATTTTTTATTTTTTTAAATTTCCCGCCAAACAAGAGAAGACGAACGGCACTGTACATTGTCTTTTGGGGTTGCTTTTGATGCAGAAGCGATTGCACATATCGATATTCGTCAAAATTTATTAATAAAAGAATTTACCATATGATGCGTACTTTCTGCCGGTCACTGTATATATATATATATATATATATATATATATATATATATATATATATATATATATATATATATATTTATATATATATATATAGTTCCGTTGTATATATACAGATAGTTCCGTTTTCGTGACTGGTGTTAGTTTGAAAAAGTATTCAAACTGTCTTGGGGTTACAGTCAGATGTATCTTTCATCAGGCCTCAATGATTGAGAGAAAACTCTTTGTGACTCGTAATGCTTTCGGAATGTTTTTATTCCTTTCTCAAGAGATCTACAAAATGATACAAAAAATAACAACTATGTTAATAATCAAAAGATGTGTGATACTCACTAACTTGAGGTTAAGAAGTGGGTATATATATACAGTGCATCTCAAAAGTCCCCTCCCCCCCTCTTATTTTTGGAACGATTATACATAAACAAGTGAAATTTGGAAACTGTATATAAAAGGTTGTAAACTTCCCTACTAGTGATGAAAGATGACGAAATCGTCAAAGATGACGTCACAAGGCCATTGTGACCAATAATTTGAAATGGAACCCTACGGCAAGCGACACCTCTTTTGAAAATTATCGAAAAAACCTATTCAATGATACTAATTTTGTTTGTGTTTATGGCAGTTTTGGCAACTCGCTTTTGAAAAACGCAAAGCTGTGATGAATTAAATCAGTTAATACAAAATTCAAGCTCCGCCTCTGGATAGTTATCAAAGGAGCTGACGTTTTTGTTAGTCTCCCTTATTCGACGTGTTTGTAATTGTCCAAGTTTTTGTACATTTAATAATTTGTGTATTGTTTATCGAACCTTTAACTGTTTTAGCAGCTTTTGGTACTTCTAATATTTTTGTACATTTCAATAGTTTGTTAAACTGTTGTGAGCCGAACGTTGAAGTGCTTCAAGAAGCGAAATGGTACGTGCTTTGGGTGATAAAGTAGCAGCGATCCTAATTTTTGGTGAAACTGGACAAAATATTCATGCAGCAGAACTCATTCTCAATGAGAGGTTTCCCGATCGCCCCGTTTCGAAGACTTATTAAAGGGAGCTTCTTCGTAAGTTTGAAACAACGGGTAGTACCAATGATGAGAAACGATCTGGCAGACCACAAATTTCTAATGAGAAAGAAATTGATAAACTGGCAGAAGTAATAGTTAATCCTACTTCTTCAACAACTCACGTTGCATCTACCTGTGAAGTCAGTCAAAGTACAGTACACAGGGTGTTGAAAAAAACAAATTCCATCCATACAAATCAAAAATGGTTCATCAACTCTCAGACGACCCAGACCGAAGACTAGAATTTTATGAAAATATGGAGACTAAAATCAACCAACAGCCAGACTATGTCAAAACAATTTGTTTTAGTGACGAAAATACTTTCTATCTGAATGGAAATGTGAATACACAGAATGTGAGGTATTATAGTGACGCAAATCCTCACCTGTTTCGTGAAACACATACCCAATTTCCCCAGAAGGTGAATGTTTGGGCAGGTATCCTGGGTAACCATATCGTTGGGCCTTTTTTTTCAAATACTGATTTAACTGGTGAGGTTTATCTGGAGCTGTTGCAGAGCTATTGCAAAACCCAATAGAACCGTTAATCCTTTAAATTTTGGAAGATAATACAGATGAATTCGGAAATTTGGAAATAACATTCCAACAGGATGGTGCTCCTCCACACTATTACGGTGCAGTAAGTCGGTATTTGGATGAGGAGTATCGTGGTAGATGGATTGGACGACGAGGTTCAACGGAATGGCCAGCTCGATCACCGGACCTCACACCTTTGGATTTTTTCTGGGGGTTACCTCAAATCGAAGGTTTACGCCACTGAGCCTGACAATATTGACGTTTTGGAACAACCTATTGTTGCAGAATGTGAGGCTGTTTCCGCAGACACATTTGCAAAAGTACGAGAAGAGTTTAAAAATAGAATATTTCACTATCAGGAAGTAAATGGAGGGCACTTCAAGCAATTTCTTTAAGTAGATACTGATTCTTAAATCTGTAATTAATATCATACTGAATGGAATTTAAATTTTAATGTTTACTAATGAGCCATTAAAACTGCCATAAGAACAAACAAAATTAGTATCATTGGATAGGTTTTTTCGATACCTTCCACAAGAGGTGTCGCTTGCCGTAGGGTTCCATTTAGAATTATTCGTCACATCGGCCTTGTGACGTCATCTTTGACGATTTCGTCATCTATCATCACTAGTAGGGAAGTTTACAACCTTCAATATTCAGTTTCCAAATTTCACTTGTTTATGTACAATCGTTCCAAAAATAAGAGGAGGGGAGGGGACTTTTGAGAAGCACTGTATATATATATATATATGTATATATATAAATTTATATATATATATATATATATAAATTTATATATATATATATATATATATATATATGAAATAATATTCCTGAAAACTTTTCCACGACCAAAGAATAACGGATATTCATCGCTCAAATCGTGTTATGGTCTCCAAAAGTTCTATAGCAAAAGGCACTTTCGATATTTCCTGAATCCAATAACTTTTTTGTAAACCTTTCTAACCCTGAAAACCTTATTCGGACTATTACAAATAATGGAAATGTTTTGGGTTGATATATTGAAATAAAAGAAGATTTTTGTGCGTTGTATTGAATCCGGACCCTTGGAGTTAGAGAGCACACGCCCTATCAACTGAAATACTCGGATCTTCACTAAGAGTTTAGCCGAGATTGCTTTTGTGGTCCAAATTTTTGAATTCTCCAATTTACGGGCAACTTTCTTGATTTTGTTTCCGTCCTTGGGCTATCACGAATATTCAATGAAAAGAATGCCAAATCAGTCCAGCCGCTCTTACGTTTTACAAAGAATCGAAATTCATTTTCATTATATAGATGTATATCAACAACCTGGAAGAACTCTTTCAAAAGCAAAGTTTTAAATATAAAATAATATCAAGATGAAAATGTTGATTGAAGCCCGGGACTCGAAGTGATGGCGCATTTGCTGTTTCAGTTGGAGGAAAACCTGGAAAAACCCACAACACCATCAGAAATCAGATCATCAACTCTCTCATAGAAAAGGATACATGCTCCCTGGGAGCTGACAGAATCAATCCCGGAAAATACACGGCAGTCATCGAAGAGGTGCCAACAATTAGAATAAGGGTGTTTGCAATATGCAGTATAGTGTCCATTGGAAATGCTGCCTCTATGATTGGATATGGCGTGGATATTATAAAGAGTATTCATTCCATCCTGAGCAGAATATTGGTCCAAATTCAAATTTTGTATGGGAAAATTAATCACATTGTCCAATTCACTGCCATCAGTCGAAGACACACGTTTTAAATGTATAACTGAAATTTTTGGAAATGTTTGTATACGAATCATCTTTTTGAATTCCCTTCTCATTCCACAAGTTGAACAGTATGGGCTCGCATCGTTAGTCAAAGTCTCCTCTCCTGTCAACAGTTCAATACATTGTGTTAAATTCACGACTTCGTTTGGCAAGTCTGGAATAGGGATTGAAAGTACACAGAAAGGTTCAAAAGTAACGGAGCAGTAATTACAAAAAGTACATCTCAATATAGACTTCAGCTGAACGGCAAATGTATCCACAATTTTGGAATCATGAGTAGACAGATATCTTGTCCAAGAAATGAAAGCTTTGTGATCATCATTCGTGATAACAACATCGTTTGGTGATGGATGAATCTCTGCACTCGCCTTGTTTAAATCTTCATGTAAACCTACCAGAAGGTATCTTAGAAATTCTAAGGAATCTGCTGGGACGTTATGATCGAGGGAAGGAGCACAATTTCTGAATAGACGGACGAAATGTGAAGTATCCACCATTTTTCGAGAAGAATCAGGACTCCAGATATTTTCCATCAAAGATATAAAAGATTTCACTGAATTTTCCTTCATTCTTAATGTAGTAGTATTTAAATCCTCCATACAAAAACCATTCTTGAAAAATTCCAACAAAACCTTGGTGTTCGAGAGACACTGGATCATGCTATTCATAAAACAGGTATTTCCTACATTCTTCAATCCTCGTAGGCCAAATGTAGAAATGGAGTCTCTTGTTGGTATGGCATGCTCACTCATGTTGAACGAAGAATCCATAGGTTCATTGTTCCTGTAATGATCACTGATGTTGCCCCAGTCTCCATATCTGATTATTGAGGAAACTCCACGAAATAACTCCCAATCGTCACACAGCTGCTCATCAATTATATGATACCTGACAGTGAATCGATCAATTTATTGATAAATGAAGAACCATCAATCACTTCAATCCACTAAAGTGTTTCATGTAATTTTGGCTAGTTGAGGTCACCGAGGAATTACACTTGTAACATTCGATAATGAATCCATTACTTCCAACGATCAATGGTTGAAGGATCATATGTTATTTTCATGGAAATATATAGACAGAGTAATCAAATATTATTTATGCGTGTCTCAGAACACGCGATAGAGGGATTTCATTTCAGAACATCATTCATATGCGATGTCGCCATATAAAATGAAATATTCGGCAGCAATTACGATAAGGTAAACTATCAGCGTGAAATGTTCCATTTCTGGAAACCACCCCCGAATTCAGTTCGACAGATGATCAATAAAATAATTTTTTGTATTTCGTGATAAAATAGTTTATTTATCGCAGAGTGCTTTCGAACTATGGGGTCATCTTCAGTGTGTGGTCGTCAGATTAGCACAAGAAGAAATCCATGAGATAACGACATTTACATTGTTGAACAGATTAAAAATGTATATCCAAGTGGGAAGAGATGAAATAAAAATAAAATAGAAAATCTTAATATTCACAGTACGAAGCGCCAAGGTTGTATTCAAACAACAGTACAATCTTGGCGCTACCACTGTGATAATTGGAAACTTTTATTTTATTTTAATTTTATCTCTATTTATTTGGATATACAGGGTGGGGCACCCCATACGACAGGGTCCCTGTAAAACAAACCATTAGTTTTTTGGTGAATTTCTCCATTTCATTATATGTATATTGATTAAGGCTGCAAAGGAAATCATTTTGGAGTCTACAGGGTGGCTCAAAAAAGTGTGACATATCAAAGTTGTGTTTTTTCAAATGAGAGACCCTGTATTTTGTTACACTTCTGAATATGTCAGGAAAAAATAATATGATTTTATAAAGGGTACTATGTTCCTAACTATAACCGAAAAGGCTAGGTACAATTGGAAACTAAATAACATCGGAATGTATAGAAATCATCCCTCCGAATTCTGACCAAGCATGAAAGAGGTTTCGGGCTATTGATTTCGATAAAACCCGTTTCTTAATATTATATAGAATGTTCACAAATCATTGTCACTTTTTTATAATTTTGGACAAAGGTAACTTTGTTATTTCAAATATTTTTTTTTGTCTGAACAATATAAAATTCAATTATCTTCCATGTCATATTGGAGTTCCCTATACCTTACATGAATAGTTTTTCAGATATTGGCTTTTTCAAATACTAGTTCTCATTTCAATGAATTCTTTGAATCAAGATAGCTTCGAAACGACATTAATTTGATTTGCTCACAGAATTCTCATTGACAGTTGTTATACTTCACTTCATCGAAAATATTTACTGTCCACTAAAATGAAGTTATCACTTACATTCATATTCTAACAGAAGTTCATACAATTTTTTTTCATTATTCAACTGGAACAACAACATAATATGAAACACAAATGTATATAATTCAAAGTGGGTGCTCGAAATGACGACCATCCTGTTGAATACAAAGAGCCACTCTCTCTATGAAAGACTGCTTAACATTTAATAACATTTGAGGCGACTCTTCGAAAAGCAGCCCTTATATTTTCCAGTGTGGTTGGAGGACCGTCGTAAACCTCATTCTTCAATTATCATCATAGGACACAATCGAGGCAAGTCAAATCTGGTGATCTCGCTGGCCAATTGTGTGGTCCTCCCCTATCAATCCATTTATTCGGAAAGCACATATTCAAAAACTGTCTGACACTGAATTTGAAATGTGCCGGAGCTCCATCCAATTGTAACCACATCCGTTGTCTGATATTAAGCGGCACATTCTTCAGAAGCTCAGGCAGATCTTCTCGTAAAAATTGTAAAAATTCTTGACCATTCAAGTTTCCATGAAAAAAGTATGGTCCTAATTACTTGTGTACCTATAATTCCTCCCCACACGTCAACAGACCATCTATTCTGGTGATCCAGAGTGCGAAAAAAATTAGGATTCACATCACTATAATAATGGAAGTTGTATCTGTTCACTAAGCCATTGTTATGAAAAGTAGTTTCATCAGAAATACAAAATGGAATCCAAAAAATTTTCATCCTCACTAAACTTGTCCAAATCCCATTGACAAAACTCGATTCGTCGATTGAAGTCTATTTCATATAATTCCCAGTGCATCTGAATACGGTACGGGTGAAATTTGTATTTTTTTATTACCCTAGAAATGCTCTGTCCGCTTATCTCTGTAACTTTCTCGATCTTACTTGGACTCGTATGAGGGTTTTCTATGATTGATCCCATAATAAGAAATTAATTTTCCCCATTTCCAATGATAGGTTTTGGTCTATTTGCCTTTTCATCAGCTACACTTCCAGTCCTACAAAATTGATGTAGCAATTGTTTGAAAACAAACTTGTTTGGATGATTCCGGTCCGGATATTTTTGGGCATACACCCTCGACGCCAAAAGGCAATTCTCTAAACACTCACCAATCGCTAAAATAATATCTATTCGCTCTTGAGATGAGATGAGATAAGTTTCCATTTTCGACGCCAATAATTCAGTGAATGTTTTGAATAACGTAAAACACAATAACTGTCAATAAGAATTCTTTCAACAAGTTGAATAAATGTCGTTTCAAAGCTATCTTGATTCAAAGAATGCATTGAAATAAGAACTACTATTTGAAAAAGCCAATATCTGAAAAACTATCGAAGTTAGGTATATGAAATGAAAGATAATTGAATTTTATATTGTTGAGATCAAGAAAATATAGGGTGTTCAATTTGAAATAACAAAGTTATCTTTGTCCGAAATTATAAAAAAGTGACAATGATTTTTGATTATTCTGTATAATATTGAGAAACGGGTTTTATCGAAATCAATAGCTCGAAACCACTTTTATGCTTGGTCCTTAATGCCGTCATAGACATTCTTAGCTGGCTATGTTAATTTAATATTATTCGATTTAAAAAATGAATTCAGTGAGGTCCATTCAATTCTCATCCCTAACAGTGATAGGGGGGATATTTTGTATTTCTATCGTGCGTGGAGTCTGTTCTGTTGGTAATTCGGAGGTATCGGTTGTCTGTTCCATGTTAACGTCGACTGTAATTGAATTTTCGATATGACTTTTAACATTTTTGCTTTTATCGGTGGAATCTGAAAAATTATTAATTTTGTGGGAGACATTTTCATTATAATTCTCTGCCCAATAGTTCAGTTTTGTCAAATGTAGTGGCAAAAACATATTTTTTTAGCTGGACAGAAACACCAGCTTATGGTACACAGATGACTCCAAAGCGGTAGAAGGGACTGAACTAGGATATATGGGCCTGGAACCAGATAATAATAATAATAATGTTCATTCATAGATGAATTCACTTCAATATACAATATCTCTTTTAAGAGTTTACAGCAAATGAATAAACAATGGCACCACAAGGAAATTAATCCGCGGGTGGATTTGCCTTTGTTGATCATTCAAAAATCAAAATACAGAGTCTTAGATATAAGCGGAACATTTCACAAAAATTGTTTCCAAAGTGACGGACTTGTTAGGATTAAATAATTTTCTACTAATAAGAGGAAAAACAAAAGAAGGAACGTTGTATGAAACTTTCGACCACAATAATATAGTTGTGATGACTACTATATATGCTGATGTGCATACATCCATATAGTGTTTTTGATATGAATCAGCTTATGGATTTCAGATCTGTTGTGATTAAATATCCATTTCTTTAGTTGATATTTCAGATGTGGGTAACTATTTATGAGTTTCAGTTCTTCAGGTAGCATATTGAACAATCTGGGTCCCAGAAAACCGTGTCATCTCTGTCCCAAAATGGCTAATATGTCGATTTTTCTACCCTTATATATTATGTGTAATTGTATTGCTTTTATTTTGCCTAAAAACTGAATTTCATAATTGTGTGTACCCATTGATGTTCAATATTTTCTCATCCAAAATTTTTAAGGTTTCTGTAAGAATTATGCAATGTTCATTTTTGACATATTGATCGATAAAGATCTGAAATTCATCAAAGTTTTTTGATATGCTTCTTATATTATTATGTATTATGTTGAAAGTTTCCATGTTATCGGATTCCAGAAAATTTTTTTGTTCCCATTTTTTTATTATTTTATCTCTATAGGATGGTGGTTTGAAGTTTCGCAAATATTCATCCATTTGTTATGTTGATTAGTTCAGTTTTGACTTAAATATAATATAGAACCTGATGATTTAAAATGAATTTATAATATAGTACCTGACATAAAGCTATGTTAATATCTAATCAAAAGAGCAATCTGATAATAATTCGATCTGGCAAATTTTTTTCGTGTATTTAGTTTTTCCCTTGGTATATCCTTGAAGATTTTTTTCTTTATAGCGCCAGTTTTTGGAGTTATCTGGATACTTGAGTTAGTTCTGGATAACTCAGGAAATTACAAGGTTCTATTTTCTGCTGGTAATATAACGATAGGATTTTCTATAAATTCTTCGCTATTTTTTGTTTTATCTTCACTAATGCCAAGCATTTCTCAAGCCGATATATAGGCTATCGATAAACGCGTCCAGAAAACATTGCGGACAAGAGATCATCTTGTCTGATATTGAAGCAGCCACAAAAACGCTGAACTCTCACACAATCATCGCAAAAATGTTGTTGAACTGTTTAGGAGACAAAACGAACTGAACAGGCAAAACAACGTAACCCTCTCGCGAGTTCCAGGGCACACTGAAGTGGACGTAAATTGATTAGTAGATACCATTCCTGGGACCTGAATCCTTTTTACGAGCTTGGCAATAAGGTGATCCAGAGAGTGGAGTGGATCACAATAACAACAGATATTGGAAAGATCTACGAAGGATGAGTCACAACCAGAAGAGATCTATCGAATAGTTACGTTATTCTAAGCAAAATCAAGCTGAAGGGAATCATAACAAGCCAATGCCGACTGGAAGGAGACATAAAAAACTGATCTCAGTGGAGGAAGCAGAGTGCACTTCTGCGATGCCAATGATTTCTACTTCAATGTTCAGTTGAATTGGTGGAGTTTTTTTTCATCATATTCAAAATCACTTGCGTGAATTTCGTGGAAGTTCATGGTAACTGAAAAACCAGAAAAATGGGGAGTTATATTCCTTTTCCTCCACATCAAAGATGAGGCGTCGTTAAATAATTGGCCATTTCACCCCAAGCCTTAATAACAAGCATTGAAATATCCACGGAGATCAATAAAATTCTCATCATCTACGTGATGATTACAATGCTAAACAAATGTTTCGTATACGATAATCCTCATTCCAACCCAATATTTCCATTTGTTTGATGCATTATCATGTTGGTAAACAGAATTAAATCCACGCTGATTGTATTGCGTTTTGTTTCATTTTTCGTACCATATAATTCGTGTAGATAACATATATTTTACAATAATGAATCAAAACAAAACATGTAACCCAATTCATTTGGATATTGCCAATTTGTGAGTTGAATGGGGTATTATCTGAGCTTAACTTTTTTTGTATGTATGATGTTTGAACACAGTATTCGTTATACAAAATCCTCATGATTCATAGGTAGATTGTTTATATTCAGGTTTATATTCGAATAGCGTTCCACATTTCTTGAGTTCCTTGTTTTTCGATATTCTACAAAAAACTCATAGATATCAATCATTTGATAGAAGAATCAAAAGTGAATTATTATCGGAAAAAATTGTAAAGGAAAATCTTTGAAACTTTGGAAAACTATAAATAAACTAACAAATAACAAACAGAAATACGAAAAGAATCAAGAGTCTGGGGATAAAGGTAAGAAGATATCCGCAGAGAAGATTAGAGAGATATATCTTCAGCACGATATAATTTTGGAATTTAAATAAAAATCCTACACATAATTGGACCTATATTAATACTCTACATAATAAATCTCGCATTCCTACTTCAATGAAGTACCGAGGCCAAAATATTTCTGATCCTGTGATTATAATTGACAAAATTTGTTGACTTTCTCCAATCGACTTTTATTATTTCTTCACCTTTCAACACTGTTGGAGGCGATCTTTTCAATGTAGTTACTTCATCAATCCCTCCCATTTCTGAAACATTGTATTCAAATCGTTAGAAAAACTCAAACCTGAAATGATATCTAGACCAGATTGTATTCCGTCGTTCATTCTGATTCATTTATTTATTTATCGTATGGCTATTAGACACATCAAAAGATAGTTTTAGAATGTAACATAACTAGAATATAGAATGTAGAAGACAATAAACATAAAATATATTGGTATGGGAGATAGTTTGAAGGTTACAAACGGACATCTATTCATTCTGAAGGACTGTGCCATATTATTAGCAAAACCCCTTACCAAAATTAATAATCTTGCTTCATCAACATGCTATTTCCCTGATATTTGGAAATATTCAAAAATATGTTCCATATTCAAAAAGAATCATGAATAAAAAAACTTTTCAAAGAAAAGATTTTATTCAAATGCACTGAAAAGTGAATAATGATTGCTTTAGATGTATGACGTAAGTTATTCCGTGAGTTTTAGATTCAAAAGCTTCTCTCGCAAAGTTTTCGATTCGAATACAAAAGCTTTTGAATCTGAAACTCGCGGAATAACCTACATCACACACCCAAAGCAATATTGTTTACATTTGAGTGCATTTGAATAGAAGCTTGTCTTTAAAAAGGTTTTTTATTAATTATTTCATGCTTTCAAGTACTTGAGTACGCATCAATCTATTCATTTTTGTTAAATCATCGTTATTATGAGGCTTTTTTCCTGTAAGTTCTGAGCTATCCAGTCCTTCAATGAGGAGACCATCTAGAGATGAACTCATCCGCCATCTTGGAGTTGCCATTTTCAATATATGAATATTGACTAAAAATCAATAATCTTCGACTAAATGCATAATCTCTGACCTCCAAAAACCCTGACATACTAATTTTGAATCGAATCGAGCCATAATTACAGAACTCGTCAGCCATCATACATTTGTGAATTTTGATAAAAAATTCAATATCTCTGACGCTGAAAACCCGTACATACCAAATTTGAACCGAATCGGACCATAAACTAAAATTTCCTCCGCCATCTTGGAGCGCCATTTTGTTTTTTCTATAATAAAAATTCCATAAACCGTCATTTCAATTTCATAAATTTTGACGGAAAATTCATAATTTTCGACTCCGAAAACCCCCACATACAATTTTTTTATAAAATCGTACTTTAATCACAAAACTCCTTCGCCATTTTGGAGCCGCCATCTTAAATTCATAGATTTTGACGAAAAATTCACAATATCCGACCCCGAAAACCGCCACGTACCAATGTTTAATGGAATCGGATCATAATCACGAAACTTGTTCGCCATCTTGGAGCCGCCATCATGAATTTTTGAATTTTGACAAAAAAATCACAATCTCCGTTTCCGAAAACCCCAACATACCAATTTTGAATCGAATCGTACCATAATCACAAAACTCGACATAATGCATTGTCACCGGAATTATGAACACATGCCAAATTTCAGCTCAATGGAATGTCGGCAAGTACTCCAAAAATGGATTACAAATTTTGAACCGGAAAGAATGACATACGAACGAATTAAGTTGTACAAAGAGATAATAGTTATATTGAGAATTATATACCCATCTTTATTCTCTGCAACTTCAGCAAAGATTTCGAGTGAGTGATATGTGAGTTTTTATCTACTCATGTTGAGTCACAAATTATGGATTATTAGCATGGCTTCATCACAGGCCGGTCAACGGTAACTGAATAAGTGGAAATTACGCAATTTATATCTGACAACCTAGATGATTCTTGTCAGGTGGATGTCACTTACACTGATTTCTCCAAAGCATTCAATAGGCTCGATCATGGTACTCTCCTCAAAAAACCTTCAATGTATGGCCTCACTCGAAACTTTCTACATTTTGCCCTTTTTTCTCTTTTTATGTGTCAAACAGAAACCATAGAGTGGAATACCATTGTCACAGATCAACTGAAATAATTGCTACATCTGGTGTCCCACAAGACTCGTTATTAGGCCCCTTGCTGTCCATAATCTTGGTAAATGACATTGTTCTCAACTGGATTTGCAATCTCCTCCTATATACTGATGACTATGAGATAAACAAAATAATTATAACTTGAAGGATTGCTTGCTCCAAATTGATTCAATGAAGCTATAACGTTGATGTGAGTTGGACTTACCCCTTGAATATGGGTAAATGCAACAGTGTTTCCTTTACGCACAAAAAAATCCAAATGGAACATGACTCAAGAAGTGCGACAGTTGCAGACATTTAGGTGTTACCTTTGACAGTGAATTAACATTTGTTGAACACGCATGTAACATCGTGTCAACTACTTACAAAATTCTAGGCTTTGTGGCACGAAATTCCACTCACTTTGTCAATCAAAACTTACTCAACTCCTATTCAACGCTTTTGTAAGAACGAAACTTGAATACGCCTCAATGTTTTGGTGTCCTGGCTATGATGTACACTTAAAAAATATCGAGGACGTACAAAGACGTTTTCTCAAAACTTAACGGAGAATATTCTGCACGGGGTAACTCTCAAGAAATATTTCTTGGACGTTTTGATGTCAAACATTTGCAATTATGTCGAACCTATTATAGTATAGTTTTTCTGTTCAAAATATTCTTGCTATTGAATAAACATGTACCTACAGTGGCTTCACGATCACATTACATTTTTTTTTGCAAGTTCCAAATCTGTTGAATTATATTTGTCTTATTCACTTTTTATTATAATTAGCATCTTCTGTATTTTCCCCTCCCTATTTGAGGCGTTAGCTGTTAGGGTGGTGTGATGCTCAATGAATACATTGCGAATGAGTTTGTCAAATATTTCAAATAAATGAAATACAAAATAAATCAAGTTATAAGAAGGAAAAGGTCAAATCCAAATTATTAATATTATTTCAGTTCCCACATGCACAGTGATGCCTCCACATAGGATGAACGATCGCTTATTCCTTGGTTACACAAAAGAGTTTCCACTAGGATCAAGGGATGTGAATTTGTTATGTGGCAAATGAAGTTAACTCGAACAATTCGGTTGATGAGGAAGTATTATGAAGGGACAATAAAGCTCCTCTAACTCGAAACGGGGTGATTTTGAGGTTTAGGGCATTGAGAGAGCAGATGGTGTCAGAAATTATTCATTCTGAAATGAGAGGGACTACATATTGATGGGTGGTCGGGTGATAATTTTAGAATCGATTATCATCAGATGATGAGAGACTTTTGACTCAAGAGAATACATGAGGGTTCAGGTAGAATGAAAAAAATATGTTTGTTATAGTCAAGTCTAGGATTTTATGAAATTATTCGTTGCAATTTTCAATTTAAATGAGGGGTAAACTGGATTGGTGAAGTCAAGAAGCTCAATAGTATCTCAGTTCCCAGAAAAATCGTCAACCAGTATGAAAAATTTCAAATCAGACATTTGTTGTGAGTTTGGTCTGACACTTCCACCAGTTACTCCTCCCTTGAGTTCTACTTCATTTAGTGGCGAACACAGAAGCAGTACAATTATAATTTAAATAATATTGTATAAACCTATATTAACTATATAAAATCCAAAAAGAATTCAAGAACTCTTACTCATATACCACATTCTACGAATTTTTTTGACTGTACCTCAACTAGGTATAGAATAATTGACCAACTTTCATTGACATATTTATAATTTGGGTTATATAGAAACTGAAATCATTCCGACAGACTTTGACTAGTGCTGGTAGTATCTCATATTTTTCAGATTTGAAATGATGTCCTTTTCTTCGTTGTGGTCATAGGTTCCGAAGAAGAATGAGCTATTTATAATTTTTGGGTAATGTGCAATTTTCGACACTTAACATTTGAGCAGCAAAGTAATCTGCGAAAATGTTTGCGATATGGCATTCATTTAGAATAATTTCATTATTTAGAGATGGTGATTTCGTTATGGAAAACTTTCTTCTTGTCTAATTTTAAGTTTACTAATCCCATTTTTTTGAATGGTTTTCAGTATTGAATTACAGGTCACTATAAAAAAATTCCTTTTCTTATTCAAACTTTTCAATTGCGTTTTTTTGTTATAGTGATCATGAGTATTCTCATGACCCTGTTGTTTTCTAAGGAAGTTTAAGTGTCTCAATTCATTAAATTCGTTCTTCAGTTCTCATTTATACAGGGCCTTGAATATAGCTCTTCATTCTATATTATCGAACAAAATAGATTAGTAAAATCAAAAAGTATTTTCTTGGGATGTGAAAATAAAAAAAAATCATATTTTCAAAATTGCACAAAGTTGAGTAAGTTCAACTTCCTCCAAATATTTGCAAAGGGAGAAATAAACCCTACAAACCCCTCTGCGTATGCCGTATTTGGTGCCGTCATTTCCTCAGATGATGATCAAATCCATTCTAAAAAAGCGAGTTTTCTATGTCTAATAAAGCTCGCATAAAAATCCCACATTTTATCTAACAGGTTTTCCAATTTTGAGCGAATAAAAGAAGATCTCAGATATATGAGTCGAGCCCCAATACCTCGCCGACCCTTTTTCATATTATGCGTGTATTTTAAGCGGCACTCCCTTCACCCTTGTGTCAGGATGAAATAAACAATTAACTTGTGATATCATAATAATACCTTTGGTACACGTCATCGTTCTCCGTGAGGCATGAATATATTAATGCATTAGTTCCCCGGCAAAAAGTTTATGACATGATGAAGCTCGAAACTTGACAGGCAGACAATATCTTAACGATCGAAAATATATTGCCTGCCACGATCATGTAATATCGCTGAAAAAACAGCCTTCATTCCAGGGGCGGACTATGGAATTACATTTCTCAGTAATCTGAATTGGAATTATCATATAGATAATGTGAAAGGGAGTTGACGGCGTGCCAGACAAGAAACAGCGGAACAGCTATTCTTGTCCACAACTCATTCCTAGATATATGTCGTTCAATAATGCTGAGATGTACTGTGATATGCGTGAGAAAAAACAATTTGAAATAACCTAGTAGAATATCCGAACCTAGATCGACCTTCACCGAGCTGATAATAGAATAAAACTTATTTTATAATAAATTTAGTATATCAGAAAATATATTAAAAATGGGTTGGCTGAGAAAATCCTGGACAGAATATTTTTAATTATTTTTGAAAAAATGATTTTTTATTAAATGTTGCAACATCAAGATAATAAGAAAATTGTATACTGGACGTGAAGTATAAAACATATAGAATGTGCAGACGTTGGGTTGTCTATTATTTACCTGGACGAACTAGTGGGTTGCCAGGTATAAACAGGTATGTCGATGCCAGTTACTTTCACTTGATTGGATAATAGAACAAATTTCATATCAACATAAGCGCTGTTTTATTGCGAACACGTTGATATAGGGTTGCCTGCTAAAAATTCGGTCCTAATAGAGGTTTGCGAATTTTAAAGATTTAACTTTCAACGCGTGTGGAAATGAGAGAGATCCGAGGTAAGTATACTGTGTAATAATAAAGGATCAAACATTGCAGTCGTGTCTGATGGGACCCTGAGTATAAGAAAGTGCGCATGCTCGGTAAGGAAACCATGAAGGGTAGAGGTACCTCTACCAGGACATTATTGAAATGGAAGATAATGAGAAAGAACCCAATGAATCCGATAAATTCGAGAGTCACAATTTTACTTCTGATGAATCAAATATTGAATAGAAAATATTTATTAAAATTGATTTTTCATTAATATTATTTTTGTACTTATGCTGTTCTGTATTAAATTTTCTAAATATAATCCAAGATCTTTAGTCTACCTTTTTTGTTATTTTTTTATTTGAATTTCCGGTAGTCCACTTTGTGTCTCTGATTTTTTTCAGGAAGAGCAAAAAAATTCCAAAGTAAGTAATCGATGATTACTATGGTTTCGGACGTCCATCGTCTAAATGTATTCAAAAGGTTTTCACGACGTTTCGAATGCTTGTATCTGCAATCGTCTTCAGGTGAATACAGTGAAAACCTTTAAAATCCATTAAGACGATGGACGTCCGAAACGATAGTAATCAAGTTAACACATCGTCTACAACCTTGATACATAGTAATTGATATTTTATTAATTATAATAAAAATTTGTTAAAAAATTATTAATATATATATATATATATATATATATATATATATATATATAATAATAATAATAATTTATTGAATCCTTTAAGATCAAATACATGATATAGGATACGTCAAGAACACAAAAAGGTAAACAAATAATAAAAATACCAAAATACAAAATATAAATGTCACATATACACAGATTTAACTAACATTTCATCTGGAATTTGAAACAAATCACATGTAAAATATGAATGTCATATAATATATACACAGACAGAACTAACATTTTATCTCGAGTTTAAAAATTCAGAAATGCTGTAGAAACAGTTTTCTTGCAGATATCTCTTCAATTTCGATTTGAACATATTTTTGTTTTGAATTTTCCTTAGATCAATTGGAACATTGCTGAAAAATGTATATATATCATATATATATATATATATATATATATATATATATATATATATATATATATATATATATTCATTTATTTATTTGTTCAATTGATGTTATATTGTTTAATATTTTTGTATTATATTAAATATATTAGATTGTAATGTATTTAATCAATTATTTCGTTTGCAATTCAGATGTCAGTTGCTCCAAAATAACGCGTACTGTTTACTATATGGAGGGTAGTAGGGGTATATACCTCTATCCTCCATAGTTTACGTACCGAGCATGCGCACTCTCTTATACTCAGGGTCCCATCAGACACGGCTGCAATGGTCGGTCCTTTATTATTACCAGTATACTTACCTCGGATCTCTCTGTCACTCATTTCCACACGCGTTGAAATTTAAATCTTTAAAATTCGCAAAACCTCTATTAGGACCGAATTTTTTGCAGACAACCCTATATCAATGTGTTCGCAATAAAACAGCGCTTATGTTGATATAAATTTTTTTCTATTATCCAATCAAGTGAAACTAACTGGCATCGACATACCTGTTCATACCTGGCAACCCAGTAGTTCGTCCAGGTAAATAATAGACAACCCAACGTCTGCACATTCTATATGTTTTATACTTTGAGTCCAGTATAAAACTTTCTTATTATCTCGATGTTGCAACATTTGATAAAAAATCATTTTTCAAAAAATAATTAAAAATATTCTGTCCAGGATTTTTTTAGTCAACCCAATTTAAATATATTTTCTAATATACTAAATTCATTATAAAATAAGTTTTATTCTATTATCAGCTCGGTGAAGGTCGATATAGGTTCGGATCTTAGACTAACCATGGTATTTTAAAAAAACCTGAATCTTCATGTAGCATGTATCTACAGAACACCTACATCGAATACCCATATATTCTTAGATGAATTAGAAGATCTTCTATCAAAAATCCCTCTCCGATCAAAAATCATCTTAACTGGTGATTTCAATATTAATTTTCAGGACAAAAATGACAACATTACTCAGAGATTAACAAATATATTCGATGCATTCAACATCTCAAATTATGTTACATCCTCTACTCGCATATCACAGTACTCATCAACCATGATTGACTATGTCTGTTCAAATATTGACGATTCTGCTACCTCATGTATATTTTTACCAACCGGTTTGTCAGGCCACGAAGCTATATATAGCACAATCACTCTGATTCATACAAATACCAAAAAATATAACTATGGAAGAATTTATAGTACAAAGAATTATCGTAGGTTTCATCACAGATGCTCAGAAATCACATGGCCTAACCTACTGCTAGCAGAAAATCCCTTCGAAACCTTCTACGAAAAAATTAAAAAAAAAATGCAAATAGATTTCCTGAAATCAGAATAAATAAGAAAACACTCAAACCTTGGATCACTAAAGGCATAAAAATCTCGTTTAGAAACCTTAGGTCACTTCATCATATCAGAAAATTCACTGATGATATCTTTTTCCATAATTATTTCAATCATCATAGAAAAATATACAGAAAAATCATCAGAGCCATGGAGAACGCATATTTTAATGAAAGAATAGGCAATTCTGACAACAAAGCTGAAGAAAGCTGGGCAATAATTAAGGACTTAGGGAAAAAGAGGTTGAAGCAACTCCAACTGATCTGAACTTGAAGCCGGAAACCTTAAACAATTTTTACTGTTCCATAGCCGACAAAATTAATGATCTCATCACTCCAACTCATGACCCATTAATTTACCTAGAAAGTGTCAATATAAAAAATTCCTTCTCTTTGAACAGCACTAATCCAAATGAATTGAAAGAGGTAATCCGAGACATAAAAAAGGCCTATGGTTTAGATGACATCTCCATGGAAATATCTGAAAACCTTCCTGGCGATGCACTCAATGTCCTGGTCGAACTTATTAACAGATCATTCACAGAGGGACTCTTTCCAGATTTCCTCCCAATCCACAAAGGTGGCAATAAAGATGAACCGGCGAACTTCAGACCAATATCCCCTATCCCAACATCAGCTAAAATGATTGAAAAACTAGTAAAACGGAGAATCATGGAATTTGTAGACAACAACAATATACTGAGTGCACGTCAATATTGCTTCCAAAAAAATGAAAATACATCCGATGCCATATTTGCTCTCCTGAAAACAGTTGATAATGAAATCAACAACGCGGAAACAACTGCAGCGGTTCTATGTGACTTCTCCAAAGCATTTGACTTTGTCAACCATAATATACCACTGCAGATACGATTTTAGGGGCTTGGTTAAGATCATATCTCACTGCAAGAAAGGAAATTGTAAGGACGTCTTAGGATTCGAAAATCAGTGATGTGAAATATGGCGTACCCCAAGGCTTTGTTCTGGGTCCCATTCTGTTTCTCCTATACATCAACGATCTGACTAACATCCCAATTACAGGAAAACTCATCATCTTTGCCGACGATACTACATTAATATGGCATGACAAAGACAAAGACAGGCTGCATACGAGAATGAGTGCAGATATGATTAAAGTAAAAGATTGATGCGATTCTGATTTCCTAACACTTACCACCAAAAAAAAACAATATAATAGCATTCAAATGTACATCTCTTTAGACAAACACTATCGAAAACAGCACCACATCGAAATACCCAGGTGTCCATCTAGATACAAATCTGAAATTTGACGAACACATCAGACATCTGCATAAAAAATTTGCATCTGGACTTTACGCGCTAAGAAATGTTATTAAAGAGCTGAGTTGTTCCAACGCTAAGGCTGTGTACTACGCTTTGATAGATTTCCAACTGCGATATGGTATAGCCTTCTGGAGAGGTTGCTGTAACACACTTATGCAGTCAGTCTTTGTCTTACAGAGAAGAGCCATCAGATATATTTGTGAGGCCAAGAGGCAAGATTCATGTAAACTTCTCTTTCTTGAGCATAAAATACTAACTGTCATTTCAATATATATAATGGAAACATTGACCATAATCCACAAGAACAGAGCTAATAATGAAGTCACAAATACTGCATATTCAACCCGTCGAGCGAACCAACTCAGGCTTCCAATATTCAATTCAACTCTGGCACATTACTTACTTATATATAATGGTATCAAGATGTACAATAAACTCCCGCTAGAAATTAAAAAAACAACAACGATAAAACCATTAAGCCAACCATTAAGCCCACTATAATCTACAAGATTACTCAAATGACACACTGTGATATCCCAGTTTATTGAGTATACCAATATTTTTATCTTTTTATCGATACTTAATTTATATAATCTGTTCAATCTATATTATTTATGTTATTGTATCAATGTCATTGTGAAAACTTAACTATTTTCGATGAGCTAATGTCTCTGTTATAATTTTAAAATAAGCTATACAAAATTTGGAAATTGACTGATTATCCATGATCTTACTGTATGACATTGTGTTTGTTAACAAGAGATAACTCTTAGCAACAATAAACATATATCCTCTCTATCTTCGAATTCTAGAGAAAGATATCCTCGTGCAAGAATCGAACCCACGACCTCATGATTACCAGTCAAGTTCTCTCCAAACTGAGCTACCGAAGACGTACGTTCGCATCTGCGATCGGGATATCACTTTCTAGAATGTAATGTTAGTGTGTTTAGGAAGGTTATGAGGTGGAATGGACCTCATTCGCCAACAAATGATCATCAAGATCCAAATTACCTTTCACCTTGCGTCGTCGACAATTTTAGATTCTCAGCTGGGGTCAGGTAAGGATTTCCGACCATCAAACAATTAATTTTCAAATTCGGCTTGGTTGTAGATACCTAGGTGAACAAATTCTCAGTGGTAAATTAGGACCACTGTGATTATGAAAGTGCATTGAATACTGGTTTTGAAAGTCTACAATATTATCCGCTGGAACCGAGATGCATCCGGCGGTCAGTAAAATGGTTTAGGTGCGTCCCCCAAATATAATTTCAGAGCCCAGATGCGTCCGATAGTTCAAAAAGGGTCAGCCAAGGTGTGTCCCATGGTAAGAGAATGATCTTACTCAGTCCTATCCATGTAAAATAATTTTTGTTGATAATTTGTCTTTTTTCATTCTTTTAAAACAAATAAACATAAAAGGGTATTTTACCAAAAAATAAATTATAAGACATTTAATTTTTTATTCACATCCATACATTTTTTGTAGTTGATGTAGCATTCATTTTCAGTCTCTAATATACTTTTACTACGTACTGTACATTCATTTATGTATTCAAATACATCAATCTACACCGTGCGGAAAGTTTAGCTTTAGTCGCAGATGATTTCACATCTGATTTTATGAACACCCTCTTCATATTTCCAAACAAATCAAGATATGAAATGCCACTGGTATGCTTTAGGTTTTTCGAAAATGGAATATTCAATGGGACCTCAATACATTATCACTATATTCGGAATTATCCATTTCATGCGAGTCCGATTTTTTTTACCAAAATCATGTTTTTTCTTAGTTTTTTCATAAGTTCCCAGAATTTCAGTCCGATCGCTTCGTCCCTGATTTTTCTACGATTTTTCACTGACGCCTCCGAAAAAATCACTTTTTCCAATTTGGAGCAAAAAAAAAATGTCTCCTACTCCGATTTTCATATTGTCTACATCATTCGATAGGGAATCCATTTTCGTATAGAAAACTAGTACTCTAAAACGATATCTTTGTCCCTGACTTTTTTACGACGTTTCGAACTTGACCGTACGCGTCAGTGATCGAAAAAAACTCACTTTGGATGACACCCGTGTAGAATTTGGGATTAAAAAAAAAGTCTATCCAAAAATAACTTTTGTATCCATAAAAAACTCCGCTCAATCCACAAGTGTAGTTTTTTCGTCGATCAAGAGAGCTATGATATCATAAGGGGTCGAAACGTCGGAACGTCCGCGTAGCTTTGCTCCGATCGAAGTGAAACTTACTTTCATGGATTCAGCAGACATTTTTCCATGCAGTATGCATCATTTGATAGAAAATGTATTCCCGTATAGGAGGCTAGAATTTCAGAACGATTTCTCTGCCCCTGAATTTTTTATGACGTTTCGAACTCGACCGTGCGCCAGTTACAGGAAAAAACACATTTTGGATGACAACCGCGTAGACTTAAAAAAATTATGCAAAATAAGGTCATTCCAAAAATAACTTTTTTCAGATTATACAGAGTTTTATTTTCGAAATTCAATTTTGCGATAATAGGCGTTGATCTTTTTTCTGTGGAGAGCATGGAAATTGGAGAATGGCCCGAACCCCCACTTCCGACGTAGTAAAAATAATAACTGCAACTCCAGCGGAAATACGTGACTAATAACTATGACGAATGAATGTGGCTGTATAGAAAACATCAAGTTTAACATCGAAACTTATTTCATAAATGTCGGGCATTTATGACGCCTGGAGATTTATGATTTTCAACTAATCAAAACGTCCAATTTGGTTGAATTATATCGTATAATTTTGATGATTTATCATCATCTATGAAGTCACATATACACAGAGCGTGCAACATATGAGGATTTTTTAAATTAATTGCACAACCAAAATACAAATATTGCCGAAAGATGTTGCATGAGCGATAATCATATTAGAATCGTTGCAAGTCAAACACCATATAGGGTAGGTCAAATAGTATTAAAATTGTACGAGAGAGAGGTACCCTTATTTACATGGCCTCCCAACAATTGTTTTTTAATACATTAATAATTTCCCATTTTTTGTATTTACCCTAATTACTTTCATAAATTAATCAAAATAAAATCAATTTCGCATAACTCTGTTGAAATTCAAGCATTATTGTAAAATAAACTTAAATTTTTGATTATTTTGGGAATCACAAACTTGACTTGCAACGATATTAAACACATAAAAATTTCGCAAAAATTGTTTTTAACAAGCTTACACAGTAGTTTGATAATATGCATATTGAAAAACTCCAATTTGAGGTGCAACATTTTTATTTTAAATGTTCATTGAAAACCCATTCAAGTTGATCGACAAACATTAATTCCTACCAAAATAATCGCGATAACCATGGAAAAAAAGAAATGAAGGTTAAAAGTAAATATTATGACAGTTTAGTGTCATTTATTTTTCAATCTTGGATAATTATTGTTCGATTAATAAGTTTATATGATTTCAAATGCCCCCTCCAGGAAGTTAGCCGAGAAGGCGGAATTAGTTTTGAATAGGTGGAGAAACCAGTAATATTCTCAATGAACGACATCCAGGCAAACAAGTACACTATTCATCTGTAAGCAGAATTTCAATCAATTTCAAACAGACAAGGTCTTTAGACTGTAAATATAAGAATAAACGTACTAGAGCTGGATGTACTTGCAAAAAAACAATCAGAACTCCATGCAGTTGTTGAAAACCCTGGAAAATCTACCTAAGAAATTTCTGCTTAGACGGATGTAAAAAAAGCCACTGTCAAGAAGATTCTTGAAAAAAATATATATCATGCCTATAAGCTACAGTTTATTTGCACGTTCCAAGAACGAGACCATGAATTGCGGCATGACTTCTGCATGTGGATTCAAGGAAAAATAGAAGATCAACGTGATTTCCATAGACTCATTATTTTTGGGGATGAATCCACGTTCACAACGAATAGCGTTGTCTCTTCCCAAATTTGTAGGAGATTGTCGGAAAAAAATCGAAATTTTTTCATTGCCAATAAAATCCAGTATGATGATACCTATTTACAGTTTTTGAAAAATGAAGTGAGGGATTTTTTGTATAATATGGGTTCACAAGAACGAAATACATTATGGTTTATACATGATGGATGTCCTGCTCATTCTGCTAGAATTGTTTCTGAATGGTTAAATGGGGAATTTGGTGATAAATGGTTAGGACAATATACCGATCCACGGTGGCCTTCTCGTTCACCAGATCTCACCCCAATATATTTTTTGGGGGGATATTCAAAAGTATACAAGGATGGACCATTCAATAATGTTGCGGAGCTTGAAAATCCGATACGATTTCATTGGAGAAATATTCCAGCAAATGTATTGCGATATTTTATGGTCAGACAATTGGATGCACTGAACAAGAGGGTGGACGTACAGAGACGCTTCGATAAATTGTTTACACATATTTTTTTGCATTTTGAATATTTTTTGTTTTGAATTGTTTTGATTTGTTGATTTTTAAGTTATAATGAATATATGAGCCGGTGAAAATTGGCAAAACCATCAGCACCACATTCAAATACGTTCAAAAACATTGTAATATTGCTTCTGATATTTGGGTGCGTTTATTGCATACATTATGGATACATTGTTTCGTGAATTTCAATTATTAATAATATTAGTGTTAACATTTAACCCTCATTTGTTTTTTTTTCCATGGGTATTCGCAATTATTCCAGTGGGATATCATCTCATTCGAATAATTTGTACAGTTTTTCAATAGAAATTTTGCACTTTGAATTAGAGTTTTTTAATATACATATTATCATTACTACTGTTTTACCCTGTTAAAAATAGTTTTTGGGAAATTTAAAAGTTGTATTTAAAAGTTGTATTTGATATCGCAACAAACCTGAATTTAGTGAAAGATAAGTGCCATGTGAAGTGGAATGAATTGAAAAATCGAATTAAACGGTTTTCTTCACATAAAGGATTCAATATAAAATTGAACCAGAAAATGGTAGATCTCAGGTGAAAAACAACTACTTTCCTGGCAAATACCACGCAGAACGTTGAATGATATTCACTGAAATTCATGATACTTCCATAATATCAATGGATTGAATGCAATGTTTTTTCGATGAGCGATTATGTTTAATTTATGTCGTGTTCACCTAACAATCCGCATACCAGTTTCAGGCTTCTTGGCCCTCATCAGTACGGAGTAGTCAACCAGCCAAAGGTCCAAAGAACTCTGGCTGAGTGATGGTTTGTTTACGTTGTCTCACTTCAGCCAGAGTTCTTTGGACCTTTGGCTGGTTGACTACTCCGTACTGATGAGGGCCAAGAAGCCTGAAACCGGTATGCGGATTGTTAGGTAAACACGACATAAATTAAACATGATCGAGCTTATCAGAAAGAAACATTTGCATTCAATGTCCATTGATATTTTATGGAAGTATGCATGGATTTTCAGGTGAATATCATTCAACGTTCTGCGTGGTATTTGCCAGGAAAGTAGTTGTTTTTCACCTGAGATCTACCATTTTCTGGTTCAATTTTATATTGAATCCTTTATGTGAAGAAAACCGTTTAATTCGATTTCTCTAAACCTGAATTTAATTTCACAAATATTCTTGAATTTGAGGTATGCAAAATTGATTTGTTGATGTGTTTTGGAAGAATATATGAAAATATTGAGAAATTACTCATTAGTAATAAAAATGAACCTTGGGAAACCATGTTTTGGTATTGAGGAATATCTTTCAAATCTGAACAACCTTTCTCGATAAAATTTTGCTAAATTTTCTGAAATAAGGGTACTTTTCTCTTGATTTTGAAGAGAATTATGAGAAATTGATTTGATTTTCATTGATTCATGAAAGTGTTCAGGATGAATATTAAAAAATATTGAGAGATGACTTATTAGTAATGAAAAAAACTCTTGGGGGACCATGTTTTGGTATTAAGGCATATCTTTCAATTCTGAACAACCTTTGTCATTAACATTTTGCTGAATTTCCTGAAATGAGGGTACTTTACTCTTGAATTTGAACAGAGTTATGCGAAATTGATTTGATTTTGATTAATTCATGAAAGTGTTCAGGATGAATTTGAAGAAAAAATTGAGGAATTACTTATTAGTAATAAAAAACATTCTAGAGAGACCATGTTTTGGGTAATAAGGCATACCTTCCAATTCTGAACAAGCTTTCTCATTAACATTATAGCATTATTTTATTCTGATGGTAAAATACATGCTATTTGTTTGATTTTATATTTGCATAGCACAGTATCTAATATGGTTTATTATCACCTGTTTGTTCAGCGATTACTGTTTGCCATCAAAGTCTATATTTTTTTTGGAGAATGCACAAGTGTACGAAAATGTCTCATAATCCTGAACTGAACAATAATTCCATTTAGGTCAGTCCTGAACATAAAAGGGAAAATGTCTTAGTTATATCTGACTCACTGTATACTTACCGAATAGTAACAGAAATAATGTTGTATTCACCTACCTGTTATTTTTTTATTTTCTCTAGATTTGTATATATTACTATTGCCGTGACATTGTCAGTATTTATTTTTGTTTTCAGAACTTGTAGTTTGTTAATTATGTTGTATGGAAGGTTTGTCTTTCAGTTCTGTCCACAATCAGCTGATCGACCTTGCAGATATACTATCCAGTGCATCAAAAAGGAGATTCGTCATTTTCTTGATTGATTTCACCTCTCATTTGTTTATGACCCTTGGTTGTCGCCCGATTGTACGGTGATATGCATCATCTGTCCAATGTTCCAACATTCAGTATGAAAGATAGAGAGAGAAATATCGAGTCCAGATTTGAAGTCTTTCAAGTACGTTTCTGTGCCGATTTTTTTGGGGTAGAAAAAGTTTTCAGATTAAAAATCATTCCTTTTCGCCACCGACCGTCATGAGAGAAAGTCTCGTTTTGAATTGACGAAATGTCTGGCAAATGATTTTAATGGGACATTTCCATGTTTGCGATTTGGTTTACCCACTGATAATTAAGATGGTATGTATTCTTTTCCGACAGTTTTGATTCAAAGACTGGCCATTTTGTACTATTTTTTCTTTGTAATTCAACACGTGTGTGAATGGGTAATAAGTAATCCTATTCAACAGGGTCCTTGGTTTCCTTGGTTTCCTTGGTTTCCTTGGTTTCTTTGGTGTTTATGGTGCTGACGTTTCTTCATGACCACCAGTTGTTAAGCACAACCGAGATCTTTGGATACATTTTTTGGTTCCATTCTGTTTTCCGTTTCTTATCATCGTTTGTCTGTCTGCCGTCCAGAGAGTTCCAAAGTATAGTCCTGTTTTGCTGTCAGGTGATTCCTGTATGTCCTAGACAGAGAAGCTAATCAATCCTCCAACAGGGAAGAAATCAACAGTTGAATACCGTTGAAGACTGAAAGATCAACCCTCTTGTAAGTGGAAAAAGAACTATAGGTATCTATCCATACCATGTAATTTTTTTGCATTGAACTATCAATGGGTTTCAGTTTACTTTTTCAACACATTTTTTCATTATTATAATTGATCATCGTTCCTGGAGAATATAATTGAACATTCGTTCCTGAAGAACATAATTTTCTTTGTACATAATTGTAGATATAAACATGTTTTTTGCATTGAACTATCAATGGGGTAATCGATTTTTATTTCATTAGGTTTTGTCACCGATATATGATTTTGGTTTCTAAATTCCTAACATAAAAAATTTAGTGGCGCTCAATTTCATTTTTCTAATGATTATCAAATTTTGACTAAGTATACGTTGAACTACGACGCATTTGCCACCAGACGAAGAGCTGTCGTTCGCTGTGTGAAAAAATAGTGCCACAACATTTTCCTGAATTTTCTGAAATATATTTTTTTACCAACCTGTATACTGTGACTTGCAACGATTGTGCACCTAATATGTGTTGTGTGTGTTGCGCAATTAATTTTAAAAATTACCATATGTTGCGCCTTCGAATGATAATGATAATAACTTTTTCAGAATAAATAAATACAACCAAATGGCTGCATGTTCGGAGGGAATGAAGTAGTTAGTATAGAGATAGGTGCAAGCACTTGTTTCCCATAAAAAGATTTGAAAAAATCAGATAAATAATGAAAAGAAATATAAAAAATGTAAATATGTAAGAAAACGCTTGAATTAATAACGTGTGGCTCACAGTGTCAATAGCCTTACTCAGATCAATAGATAGGCACAGACTAGGCCTTCCTATGTCTAGAGATGTATGAATTTTATTTGTTAAATTGAGTATGGCATCCACAGTTGAGGTTTTTTCCCTAAATCCAAATTGTTTATCAGACAACAAATTAAACTTATTTATGAATGAAGTTATTCTGTTTTTCAAAAGTTTTTCGAATATTTTTCTCAAGTGGGTAATGACAAAAATTGATTTATAATTAATGACAGATGTTCTATCACCATCTTTAAATACCGGCACTACGACAGATCTTTTGAAAGCATAAGGCCATGTTCCCTTTTCACTACTCTTATTCATTATATATGCTAGTGGGGTAGAAATATTGCATGGTATTTCTTTCAGGAGTTCTGCCCTTATGTCGTCAATTCCAGGAGATTCATTGTTTTTGAGCTCATTTATTAAATTATATATTTCTTTAGCGTTCGTAGGAGCTAGGCAGCATAGTATTGGGCAGGACCACACTGTATAGATATATTCTTGTTTTTTAGCCTTGATAAAGACAAAATAAATTGTCGAAAGCTTGGAAAAGTGAAGAAGAGTTTTTCTTTATATAAGACCAGACTGAATACCCGCTAATTCTTCAAAATAAAAATTAAAAAAATAATTATATATATATATATATAAATATATATATATATATATATATATATATATATATATATATGTATATATATATATATATATATATATTATATATATATATACACAATCGGTGACATGTAACGCATTCAATTCAATTTTGGAAGAGAACCTTTTTTTTTTTTCAGCCTGTCCAGTCTCGATGTTTTTGTTACATAATGTCACGGTTTACAAACAGCATACGGCCCCGAAACCGCCACAACGAGCAACATTCATTGTTCTCACCCTTCCTTCCTCACACTTCCATTCCATATTCAATTACGCCACCATCCATAAACTCTAGTTTTTTTATGGACCATTATTACAAGAACATTAAAATACCGAAAAGTGCACATAATACGGCGCAAAGTCGCCATAATTCACCACCCCACGTCAAAACCACCCTTCATAGAAGAATGTTAACCCCCTATGGATCTATTTTCTCTGGTGGCATAACCCACCGCCGATCGTTAAACATAGCAGAGGCGAACTGGCTGATTCAGCGCATGTGGTAATAGGAATGCATCCTGAGATGAAATTTCCTGTTCTAACGCCTCGTACAAGGGGTGTGGAGGTATTGTTCAGATAGAGTTTCAGAAAAATATGATATTCAGTGAAAATTGTTTCATTCGGAATATAGTTTTTTGTATACGCTTCCCAAAACGGCAACTTTGGGAATTAAAAAACAATCCGTATAATGCTACTTTCACGGACTTCATTATTTATCATAGTACCTGATCATTTTGAATATTGCTAAGCGATAGTCGGGGAAATTATTTGTTTATTTATTTGCTAAAACATGTCTTTTCATTAACCTGCCCAATAGGTGATGACATTATTTATAGATTGCGAAAAGGGGAAACTAGTGTCTGTGAATATACAGTGCATTCCATTCAAAACGAGCCACCCTGAATAACTTTTGGTACAATGATTTTCAGGAAAAATAAAAAAACACGTCAACAATAGTATACAGGGAGACACATTTTGACATATTCACATTTGATGTTACTTCCACTATCGCACCCCCAGAGCATTGTCACCATTTTTTTTTCAAATGGATCACCCCATATTGTTTCGCATTATCAGATGCTCCATGATGAGCAGATTTCAACGAAGTATAAAATTATGGTCTGACGCATATGGTTCGAGAGAGCTACAAATTATTTGAGTTGAAAACGAGCCACCCTGAATGAACTTCTGTACAATCTGTTACCTAGGTTTCATAGGTGTTATTTTGAAGTATACTTCAAAAAAGTCTTATTTTGCCTAGTTAATTTTGAATTCGATATTCTCTTCATTTTGTATTTGTCTCATTCTACAATAACGATAACCTACCAGGTGAAGTTACAATTGGTGTTTCTGTTTTTGTGAATTCTTGAGAAGCAATGGTTTATACGCTTCGAGAACGGATTGAAATAGTGAGTTTGTACTACCAGAATGGAAATAGTGCTAGAGCTGCTGCCCGTATGTTCAATGATAATCATCCAGGAAGAAATGTACGACACAAATATGTTTCGGAATTATTGAACAAATTTATGGAAACTGGATCTGTTAGCAATAAAAAACATAACCGTTCAGGATTTATCAACGATGAAGCTATTTCTATTGCAGTTTAAGGGCACGTTGGACTAATGGAAAATACGCAATCTCTTACTAAGTTATCTCGAGAATCAGGAATCAGTCGTACAAATGTTTTCAGGATCCTTCATAAGTAAAAATTTCATCCATATAAGATCAGACTAGTTCATGAATTGAACAAAGATGATTTCGATAGACGTATCGAGTTTTCCAAAAGTCTCACTGAACGAATCAACTTGCATCAGAATTTCTTGAATAACATTTGTTTTTCGGATGAAAGTACGTTTAGTTTGAATGGAGAGATGAATCGGCAAAATTGTCGATATTGGAATGATACGAATCCTCATTTATACCGTCAAGTTCATGCCCAATGACCTCAAAAACTGAATGTTTGGGCAGGAATTTTAGGTGACCACATCATAGGACCTTTTTTTATCGATGGTAATTTGACTGGTGAGAAATATTTCGATATGTTGGAGAATCGAATAATCCCGTGCATCAATAGGGCAATTGAGGAGGATGTGAATTTATTCGAACAAGAAATAGTTTTTCAGCAGGATGGTGCACCTCCTCATTATGCAGCTCCAGTGCGACAGTTTTTGGATTATAATTTTCCTGGTCGCTGGATTGGCAGAAGAGGTCCTATAGAATGGCCACCAAGGTCTCCGGATCTCACTCCTGTAGATTTCTTTCTATCGGGTCATTTGAAGTCTAAAGTGTATGAGATAGAATCGACAACATTAGAAGATTTGAGAGAGAATATCATTAGGCATTGCAGAGAAATAACTCCCGAGATCCTCAACTATGTGAGGGCGGCAATGAAAGCTCGTTTGTACCATTGTATGGAAGTTGGTGAAAACGTTTTTGAACATTTACTATAGAAATATTTTTTCTTCTCATTGTCAAGTCATCAGATTTTGATTCAAGAAATTAATAAAAAATCTCTCTTTCTGATTTATTGCTTCATTTGTCTCTAGAACGAATAACCCAAAATGTGGCATCCTGTATAAATTGTTGTCCTGTTTTTTATTTTTACTGCAAATCATTGTTTCAAAAGTTATTCAGGGTGGCTCTTTTTCAACCAAATAATTTGTAGCTCCCGAACCATATGCGTCAGACCATATGTTTTATACTTTGTTGAAATCTGCTTATCATGGAGCATCTGATAATGCGAAGCAATATAGGGTGATCCATTTTAAAAAAATGGTGACATGCTCTGGGGGTGCGATAGTGGAAGTAACATCAAATGTGAATATGTCAAAATGTGTCCCCCTGTATACTATTGTTATGTGTTTTTTCATTTTTTCTGAAAATCATTGTACCAAAAGTTATTCAGGGTGGCTCGTTTTAAATGGAATGCATATATACAGAGTAATGGAAAATTGTGGCATTAAAGACAAATTTTTAAATTATAAAAAAAACTATCTTCGAGCAGGATTCGAACCTGCGTCCTCTACATCTCATAGAGTCATACGCTCTACCAACTGAGCTATCGGAGACACAAGGTTCCATCTGCTCCTCGAAAATCGCTTTTTCCTTGAATTGAATGATAGCTCTTGCACAATCACTGACCATCAAGATCATTTTCACCCATGATCCTAACGTCGCCGTCGAATGGCGGTTTCAGTCAAAATTCGGGCGTTTGATCTCCGATCACTGAACAAGATTGGCAAATATATATTGCAAAAAGAGGAAATAACGTCTGTGGATATATAGTATGTCTCACTAAGCTGGAACCATATGGAAAACTTTTTTATTATAAATTTTAGGACAAAAAGTTATTTCTTATAACAAATTCTGCATATCCTGAAATCTAAAATACAATCATCAGATATCATTTTTTTCCAGTCGTATTCGCGGTATGTCAAAATATATGAATTTCACTCAAAAGTAAAGTACCTTTATATTTGAAAATATCGAAAATTGTTAATGAAAAAAGTTGTTCAGAACTAAAAACAACGTTCAAATATGAAATTGAATCCATTTACATTTTTTCTCATTTTGTCTACAATAACAATGCAAATTTAACTGTGGTTACGTGTAATCTAGGATGCACTGACAAAGAAATGATTTGTTGATAGCAATATATGTTTGACAGTGAATGTCAAAACGCGTTGGCATTATTATAACACTTGAAAATGGTAGCGTTATTAACTTGTGAAGAGAAAATTGAAATTGTTTTGATTGTGGGAGAAAACTATAAAACGTATAGAGAAGCAGCAACTATTTTCAATAACAGGCTTCCCAATAAAAATATCAATCATTCAACTGTTACGAAAATAGTAAATAAAATCAAGATTACTGGAAGTATTAACAATCATTTTAATAGAAAACGCCAAAAACTGGTTGATGTAATGCTGTCAGTTGTAGGAAATCCAAAAATGTCATTGCGCAAAAGGGAGTCGTCGATGCAAAAAAATGTGAGTAAAGATACAGTGGCAAGAATTTTAAAACTGAAAAATTACAGACCATTCGAACCAAAAATCGTTCACACATTGAAAGAAAGGGGTTATAATAGGCGCTTTGATTTTTGCTATCTCATCCAAGGAAAATTAGAAGAGGACCTTTATTTTACGAGGCGTATAATTTTTTCCGATGAGTCAACATTTTTGTCAAATGGAACTGCCTCGTCACAACATTGTCGCTGGTGGTCTGATGAAAATCCCAATTTTGTAATAAAGTCTCATGACCAATATTCATTTAAGACGAACGTGTGGTGTGGCATTTATAAAAATAGATTAATAGGACCTTTTTTTTTCGCCAATCTATAAATGCCGAACGTTATCTTCAGTTTTTACATACTCACATCAATGACTTCTTGAACGAACTACCCTTACAAGAACGTCAATATATTTGGTTCCAACAAGATGGTGCCGCATGCCACAGTACATGAAATGTTAGGGAATATCTTGAACATACATTCCATGGAAAAGTTATTCACAGATATTCTGATCTTTTCTGGACTTCTAGATTCCCTGACTCAACCCCCATTGATTACTTCTTATGGGGTCGCTTGAAACAAAATTCATCAGAAAGGGCCGTTTCAAGATGTTGACCATTTGTAGAGGATCATTTTAGAAACATGCCAGGAAATTTCTCCAGAAATGATAAGGAATGTATTACGTGAATTTGCCAGAAGAACGATTATGTGCATTGAACGAGAAGGTGGATATGTCGAGGCATCAGTGGAATGAGGGAACATTGAATTTCTATTTATTTCCGGAATTAATATTATGTTAGTTACACAACTTAGTATTTGTATGTATTTTCTTAATTGCACAATATATGCATATGCATTCATTATGTGTTTGAAATGCAAAATTGTTAAAGAACATTAAGAAACGAAAAGGTGATCATAATCAAAAGAGATAAATGATCATTCAAAATAGAAAAAACAGTCAAAAGAAACATAACCTAATTTTTCAATGTCTATGAATGTAATTGCATATTTGAACGTATTTTCTAGTTCTGAACAACTTTTTTCAATAAGAATTTTCGATATTGTCGAATATAAAGGTACCTTACTTCTGAGTACAATTCATATTTTATGACAAACCGCGTATACCACTGAAGAAATTTGATATCTGATGATTGTATTTCAGATTTCAGAACATGCAAAACGTTTTATGAATTATAACTTTTTTTCCTAAAAAATAATAAAAAAGTTTTAGTTTATATATATATATATATATATATATATATATTTTTTCCTAAAAATATCGGTGATTTTTGTGAAGAACGGGAAGAACAATTATCAAGACATTAGAACTATCGAAACAAAATACGAACGTTGTGGAATGATAATATGATAGCTGATTGCTGTTGGTAGAAAAAACGTGATATCCAAGGCGCAATCCATGAAAAAATCACTTCTAGAAGCAATTTTATGAAGAAATGCAAAATATGTCATTTAAACTCATCGTAGTTTGATATTTGTCACATACATTTCCTTTGTAAATGTGTGAATAACTGAATTTCTGATTTAATAATTGATTATTCTTCTAAATAATTGAAATTGTTTTTTTTTTAATCAGATGCGATAGAAAGCGAATGCGGATACTTCCGAGTTTAGGAAACATGAAATAAAAAAAAATCTGTTGAAATGAAAACAATATGTATTTTTCATATGTCGGCCTGTGTTTAGCCATAATTTCCTCTCACAAATCAAAAATCAACTTTTCATCACTTATATCATGGACGGCTAATTTGTTGACCCAATAGAAACCCCAGTCCAGTTTTTCAGGTATCTCCCTACGTACTAATCCACTCACGATTGTTGATAAATATTATGAAAGGCTGCCATACATACCCTAATCCCTTCGATTACAAACGATCTGAAAAGGGTTGGATGATTATTCGATAATTCCTAATGAAAAGCACGAAGGCTTTGTATGGCATCCCACAATATTATTGGAGATTACTAGTGTTTTGAGTACGATTGTTTGTTGGAAGGAGATTAAGTAATGATATCAACTCGGTATCCACGAGTTCGTGGAAGGTTTCAGTCGCGATTGTATGTCTCTGTAATCCCATCAATGAGAATTACAGACTGCGAATATGTCTTGATTGTAGTATTCAGTCTAGTGAAAAACTGAATATATTTCAATAGGAAATAATGACGAGGAACGCTGCCCTAGCATCAATTCATTAGCAACTCTTCTCGACAAGAAATAACAACTATAATTATATCAATTTAATTATATCATATGGTGAGATTTGTATTCGTTGAATTGTTGAGCATTCCGGGATGACTCATATAGACTGAATTGTGCTTGTGAAAAAAAAGTCTCTACAAAAAAATATAGAATTTTCAAAGAAATAATGAAATCCTCCAACGATAACCCTACTTCTGAAACCTGATATACAGGGTGTTAGTGAATAAGTGCGACAAACTTCAGGGGGTGATTCTGCATGCAAAAATAATGACAGTTTGCAATATAACTTTGGTCCGCAAATGATGCATGTCTGACAATTCCGCATTTGTATAATTTTCCATTCTTTTCTTTTAAAGAAAAATTAATCACTCATTATCATTAATGTTATACTATACTCAAAGCTTAAAAATGAAAAAACGCTAATTTTGACATTTTGTTGAAATATTCGTATTTACCAGAATGTTGACAGTAGCCTACTAGCATCGCTACTAGATAATGTATTAAAGTAATGATAAATACGCGTTAAGATGTTTAAGTTTTTTGCATAGAAAAAAAAGCAAGAGAGATTATTTGTCACAAATTGAACGAAGAATTCAAAAATGATTTTAATTTGAAATACAGGGACCTTTTTTTTTAAAAAATATATATATATAAAATTCCCAATTGCATGTCAAAAAATATAACTCCCTCATAGAACTCACCAAACATTTGCATATCTCGACCGGTTTCAGAGCAATAAATAAATGGTCAGTTTTTAAGAAAAACTTTAACACCCCGTATCTCGGAAATCGAAGCATTTGCGGACAAAAGTATAAAGCATACTGTCATTATTTTTCCATACAGAATCACCCTCTGTCGCACTTATTCACTAACACCCTGTATAATACTGATTACAATTGAAAGTCGTGAAGAGGAATTACTTCAACTAGATGGCTCTTTGGACCTATGAGAATAATAGTGAAGACTGGCTAGACGCTGTGGTATCACACAATCACAAAATTTCACAGTGTGGTGAAGGAAGCACTTACTAAACTTTCCTTTTTTTTTTGTTAATAAATATAGATTGTAAAGTAAAAATATATTGCGAATCTGCCTTTAGGCAGAAAAATATTTTTTATTTGCAATTCCTAATCGTTTTCGGTCAAACGACCATTTTCAGGGGAGATTCTGAAAAGTGAAAAGGTTATAGGAAATATTATAGTAGATGAAGATTCTCTGATACAAAAAAATAAATTGTGTGAATCTGTTGAAATTGAAATTACTCACTGGTCAAAATTTATACAAAGGAACTGTAGAAGAGGAACTCATTTTATGAGGCATTATATTTGTAGAAATTATGATCTGATCCGGACATGTCAAGATTACAACGAAGAAAGCGTGAATTAAGAAACATGAACTCGCAAGATCACTAATCAACAAATGATTAAGAAGGAGAACAATTCAGAATCAAAGAGCGCCAGATTCAAAATATCAACGAACTAGGAATTAATTTAAAAGAAGTAGGATGTGCGGAGAAGAAACAATTCTATTTATATTGTAGCGATTTAAAGATAGGATTGAATATGGTCTGGACTGTTCTCTAAAAATTTCCAGATCTTGTAACAAATCAAGTTTGAGCTTGTTATTAGTGACACTATGCAAAATGTTTGAATAGTTATTGTTATCGATAGTGTGGTCCTGATCTTTCAAATGGCTGCCAAAACTAGAAGTTGAAGGCCTATTAATGTGTTCTTTGATTCTAGTAGATATTTTCCCAATAGTTTTTCCAAAATAAGTTGCATTGCAGTTGTTGCACATAAGCTTGTAAATTCCGCTTTCATCAGTAGGATTGATTTTATCTTGAGTGTTCACTAACGATGAACCCAGGGTATTGCAAGTTTTGAAGGATATTTTAATAATGTAAATTTTTTTATAGAAGAGTTTGGAGATAGTTGATGAAATATCATTGAAAAATGATAATGAAAAATATTTAGTATCTGAAGGTTTGTAGATGATAGAATAAGCAATGTTTCTATTTTTTTTCCAAGATATTTTATAAATCAGTTTAGTAACAATCTTAGGATTATAACCATTGTTTAATGCAGGTTGTTTGAGAAGGTTGACTTTTTTTTAAAGTTCAAGAGGTTGTTAAATATTTTTTATATGATGATACTTGACTTCTACCAGTGTATTTTTTTCAGTCTGAATTGAAACGATGTTCTTTCAATATATCTTTGAAATTTCTAAAAAGTTTGATGAATCAATAGATAGTCCACCAAATGCTCATTTGAATCAAACGTTGTCATTATATGAATGTATTAATAATAATATTTCAGATGCAAAGATGAAATAATTATGGAATCCTGCACGCAAACATAGGAAAAATCCGTTTCCCTGACGTACTGCCACATGTTTCCGAAAACATGCCACTCATATGTCATCTCCTAACCCCTTGATCTTTCAGTATGTAAATCACAGGATCTCAATAGAAATGATGTTCCCTGTTTTTCGGTTGATGCCTTTTTCGTATACCACAAGACTCGTTTCGCAAAGAAATAAATGGAAAGTCGGAGAATTGAAAAGTTAAGTATAGCCTTTTATATATGAAACGTGACCGCAATGACTGAAAACAAAAAATGCGAGCTATTCCTGGCCATTCTTCGGCTTTTCCATCAGAAAATACCAACTGCAGAAATGACTGGACATAAATCACGAGTGGGATTCGGTTGGATAATCTTGGCGGCATGTGACAGATGAATGTAATTCGAATTTTTGGTTCGTTCTTGGATTGTCTGGAGAAAATATATTGAAACAAAACGACGGTTTCTGGAAAGGATGTATTTTATAGTCCACTTGATCAATTGACGGTTCCAGAATAATATCAATTTGAAAAAAAATTAACAAATATGGAGGAACTCGCAGCAGACTACTCGAATGCGATATTGAAAATGAACCTATAGTTTGCAAATATTGGTCTGATTGGTATGAAAATCAAAGATTGATATATTCTCTTAAGTCTTTCAACTGCCGCTATTTTCAACTACCGGACCGCTTTGGCCCATCTTATTTATAATTTTTTTAGCAATAGAAAATTGCAACAAGAGTCTGGATAACAAACCAAACCATATATACATTGGAACTTTGGTGCCACTAATTTGAGCTTTTGAACATTAACAAAAAAAATGTTCAAAAAATTTTAGATAATAATTTGGAGGCGCTACAGAAAAAAAAAGAGGAATACAAATTCAAGCTGAATAGTTCGTGAAAATGTTATCGGAAGAAGTAATAACACAGGAGTATGGAGAGCAATTCAAACGAGTATCAATTACCCCTTGCTCAATGAGTGAAACACGCCCCTTTCCGTGGGATGAAAGTCCTATAATTTATTTATTTATTTATTTATTTTACATCCAGCAGGTTGAACCCATTTACAGGAAGTACATAATTTATACTAATGGTAAGTTAGTTAATTAATTAGGTAAAGTCACATGTAGGTGCCTTATAAATTGATTGATGTTCAAGAAAAATATGTCTACATTACATAAATCATTAGCTTGTCTACACATTGTGTTAATGGGAGAGTGAAAATGGTGAAAAGAGTTTGGTACATTTGAGTGAAATGTCAAATTAGATCTAGACGTTAAAGTGGTATATTGAAATTAATGAATGACAATAGAGTATTGGAGTAAATGAGGTTGTGAATGATTTTATAAATGAATGTGAGTACACTAATTTTCCCAATTTTGCAAAGTGACTCAAACTTGAACTCAATGAGGAGGAGGTCATAATTGTAACCTCTCGCCGGATAGACTCCGTGTTTTTTCATAAAACAATAACTGAGAAATTTTTTCTGTACTCTTTCAATGGCAGCGATGAATCTCTCATGGTTTGGATTCCACACAGAACTACAATAACTGAGTTTACTCTTCACATGGGAATTATAAACAGCTTTCAGAGCATCTAGCGATTTGATATCTCTGCAATTGCGCATCAGAAATCCCAGCAATTTGGTTGACTTAGATACGATAGTATCAATGTGAAATGAAAATGTTAGTTTGCTGTAGAACAATATTCCTAGGTCTTTGAACTGGGTGACACGGAAAAGATGCCTATTGGAGGTTGTATACAAATAATCTATTGAATTCATTCTTCTGGTGTACGTCATGACCTTGCACTTTTCTTCATTGAGAGTTAATTTGTTTTCTGCACACCAATTATTAAGTGCATTGATATCATTTTGTAGAGATATGCAATCCGATTCATCATCAATAATTCTGAATATCTTCATGTCATCCGCGTATAGTAATTTATGTGATTGTATAGACGAGCAGACATCATTAACAAATAATGACGGTGATCGGCCTTATCTATTGGAAATATAGTTTTGTGTATTCCAATAATTGTCGAATAATTGTCGAGTATTTGTCGTGAACGAAAAAAATTTGATATTAAGTTGGCAGTGCCACTCACAAATGAACATCAAATATCATCACAATGGTTATGAATAGTTGCCGGAGTCCATCTGAGGTGAAAAAAACGCAAAAAATCCATTCCTTATAGCATATATATATATATATATATATATATATATATATATATATATATATATATATATATATATATATATATATATATATATATATATATATATATACCTTTTCCATGGGATTTCCTGGTTTTGCATTGTTGGCAACAGCGCATTTGTTTATTCACCTTTCACGTTTTCATCGTGTCATTATCGACAAATATAAAGTTGTTTATGAAACTTCCTATTTTCCTGGAGCAAAAAAACTACATTTCAATGTTGAATGAAACAAATATTATATGTTTACAGTAATACACCCACGTAACTTTGTTGATGTATTATTTGTTCAATCAGAAATTCTCTGAACAATTGTCAAATGACCAAAACGTATTTTTCGTGGGGTGTTTGAATTTCCTGAAGCAGAAAAACTGCGTGTGATTGGTAAAATTCCATGATTTATTATTATTTTTCGGTTCAGATATCCGTCAAATTATTGTCCAAAGACTAAAACAAATTTGTCGTGGAACCTCCAGATCTTCAGGAGCGACTAAAAAAAATCCCGAGTTCTCAGTAATACACCCAGGTAACTTAGTTAATGTTTTTTCATCTACAAATGAACTGAACAGTTGTCGAATGACCGAAATGTATTTGTCGTGAACGTAGAAAAAGTATCGCGTTCTTAGTTTTTTTTATATGTGGTGGCTCTGCTAAGTTAATATTAAGTTAGCAGCAGAAGTCCATCTGATGTGAAAAAAACGCGAAATATCCATTCCTTATAGCATATATATATATATATATATATATATATATATATATATATATATATATAATATATATATATATATATATATATATAACAATCACTTAATTTATATATATATATATATATACGGTTAGCACTATTCTCTGAGGGCTATGTATATACCTTTTTCGTGGGATTTTCTGGTGGAAAATTCTCATTTTTGGCGGCAACAGATTTATATAATGACCTTTTACGTTTTCTTTCGTGTCTTTATTGACAAACAAGTTGTTTATGAAACTTCCTAATTTCCAGAAGCAAAAAAACTACATTTCAATGTTGAATGAAAGAAATATTATATTTTCACAGTAATACACGTAACTTTGTTGATGTATTATTTTTTCAATCAGAAATTTTCTGAACAATTGTCATATGACCAAAACGTATTTGTATATGTATAAGAGCATATCATGTAGATACCTGATCTGACAATAATTTTTTTGATCATTCCCCCAAAGAAATGAAGCTATCGCTGCCCGAGTTCTTTGTTCTTTTTTATTAAGCATTTTAGCTGTTAATTTAGTAATAATTGCAATAATTTAGATAAAAATTAAAATACCAAAAATTTTGTTTGACAACCTTCAGAATTCTATTATCTACATCATTCTGAATGTATTTCATCAATCCCAATGAATATAGCGAAATGTTTTTTGGCGTCCGCTCCAATACTGCATATATTATTAATATTTTGCTTCCAAACTTTGGAAAATGCAACGTATTTACTTGACTGACCATGGACACCACGCGCAAAAACACACAGACAGAAACGTGACAATATGTAAAAGTGCTATAACAGGAAATGGGTATTACATTTTTATTAGAGTAATGTGCATTCCGAATCTCTTCATCTTTCATGTTACATTGCACAGATGAACATTGTTTCTGGTGATTGTGGAATCGCACCATTTATGTTTTCCCTGCATTGAGGTGTAGACAACTGGTGCCACAGCAATCAATAACTGACTAGAGGGTATTTTATTACTTACAAGCTTTTATTTAGTTTCACCTGTCCTGATGTTTGTCAACAAATCTTGCAAGTTAAATTTGACCCACGTCTAGTTCTTCGATAAACGTGAAATTTGGCAAGTTTTCATAGTTCCCGTGACAATGCATTTCCTGGAGAAAAACAAAAATGGCGGCTCCAAGATGGCGGACGAGATTTGTATTTATGGTCCGAATCGATTCAAAATTGGTATGTGGGGGTTTTCAGGGTCGAAGATTATGAATTTTCTGACAAAATTTATAAAATCAAAATGGCGGCTTCAAGATGTCCGACGATTTCTGTGATTATGGTCCGATTCTATTCAAAATTGGTATGTGGGGGTTTTCGGAGTCGAATATTATGAATTTTCTGTCGAAATGCACAAATTTGAGATGGCGGCTCCAAGATGGCGAACGAATTTTATAATTATGGTCCGATTCGATTCAAAATTGGTATGTGGGTCTTAGAGCTACTTACTGAAAAGCACGAAATGAAATAAATAATAAAAAAACCTTTTTAAAAACAAGCTTTTATTCAAATACCCTAAAAAGTACAAAATAATTGCTTTGGATGTGTGATGTAGGTTATTCCGTGAGTTATAGATTCAAAAGCTTGTCGCATCTGTGTTCGAAATGAAAACTTTGCGCGACAAGCTTTCGAATCTAGAACTCACGGAATAACCTCCATCACACATCCAAAGCAATCATTTTGTACTTTTTAGGGTATTTGAATAAAAGCTTGTTTTTAAAAAGTTGTTTTTTATCAATTATTTCATTTTCATTTGACTTCAAGTAAATTCTCATTTTTCTCAAAAACTATCATATACTATCGTCCGCGTACATTGTCAGATCTGAACAAGTTAAAGAGGTTCCCAATTCATTAGTATACAATAGAAACAATACATGAGCCAGTATGGATCCTTGAGGCACACCCATGGTAATATTCAGTTATATCTGCTACAATTGCTCTCGTTGAAATGGGTAACTGATACATATTGTTTCCTATTTTGAAAAATTGAAGAAATCCAGTCATATACAACCCCTCTTATACCATATGAATATAATTTTGACATTAGTAAATCATGATTTACGCAGTCAAATGCCCTGTTAAGATCGCAAAATATCCCAACAGGACACTCGCCCGCCTCTAGACTCAAAAAAAGGAAACACCGCAGTATCAGTCGATAGGTTACTTCGGGAGCCATAATGTTTCTCAGTAATAATATTGCATTTGGTTAAAAAAGTATAAAAGTAAGTAATATAAGTATTCAGCATAAAAAGGTATTTTTTTTGCTTCTGTAAAATCGGAGGTTCCACGACAAATTTGTTTTAGTCTTTGGACAATGATTTGATGGATATCTGAACCGAAAAATAACAATAAATTATCATATAGATACTGCTAGGAGAATAAAATTAATGGAATTTTACCAATCACACGCAGTTTTTCTGCTTCAGGAAATTCAAATACCCCACGAGAAATACGTTTTGGTCATTTGACAATTGTTCAGAGGATTTCTAATTGGAAACATTTTCTCATTTCGTTTTTAGATCGTCAAAATCCATAGGGACGTCATCGAAAATGCGTTCTATCATGCTGCTACCGTGCAGACTTCTTTTCGACAAATCCTAACTAAATCAGGGACGCAGATATCGATGCGAAATTCCATAACCTTGTGGAAAAAAGAAATGTATTCCGAATGGTCAGAAGCACGAACAAATCGAAGTAGGAGACATATTTTTTTCCCGCTCCAAAATGAAAAAAGTGAGTTTTGCTGAGGCACCGGTGCAGACTTCTGTTGGAAAAATCGCAAAAAGATCAGGGACAGAGCAATCGGTGTTGAATTCTTGAAACTCATACAAAAAACTATGAAAACAACGATTTTGGGATTTTTTCTTGGGAAAAAAAATCATTGCGTTTTTTTTTCCCGAAGTTCGGATTTTTTTTTTCTAACTTGAGAACGGTAAATAATACTGAAATTCTGCGAACTGCTATCGATTCGGAATGACCGATTTAGTCTAGAAACAGAAATTCGTTTCGATAAAGTTTTTTTTTTTGAAAAGTCAAATTTTCGAACCACTCCCAGACCCCTAAATATATTCGAAAAACCAAAGTGGTCGTGTCGATCTCTGGTTCATACCAAAATGGGGAAAATGCCGCGTGGATTCAAAAAATATAGCATATGTGGTATCTCAATCCGACAGATTCACCGTGAATCCTGAAAATTCGAGATGACGGCGAGATAAATCATAGATGGCGCACCGGTCGACTTTGACATATGTCAAATAAAGAAACCATCGAGGCGCAATCTGCAAATAACTTCTCTATACGTAAAAAACTCCGCTGAATCCAAAAAAGTGAACAACTCGTCGATAGGACATAAAATGAAGAAGCTATTACCATCTTTTCCGCCGGCGCACCGACGTTTCGAGACTTTGTGACATCATAGCTCTCTTAGCTGCGGTCCGATCAACCATCTATGATTTCTCTTGCAGTCATCTCGAATTTTCAGGATTCACGGTGAATCTGTCAGGTTGAGATACCACATATGCTATTTTTTCAGAATCTACACGGCATTTTCCACATTTTGGTTAAAACCGTAGATCGATACGATCACTTTGGTTTTTCAAAGATATTTAGGGAGTTTTCTACGTATAGAAAAGTTATTCCAACAAAGTTACGTGGGTGTATTATTGTGAAAATATAATATATCCATCATTCAACATTAAAACGTAGTTTTTTTGCTTGGGGAAATTAGGAAGTTTCATAAACAACGTTATATTTGTCAATAATGACACGGGAATGAAATGTAAAAATTCATTATACAAATGCGCTGTTGCCAAAAATGCGAATTTTCCACAGAAACCAGGAAATCCCGTAAAAAAGGTAGATATATGCTATAAGGAATGGATTTTCTGCGTTTTTTCACGTTAGATGGACTCCAACAATTACTCGACAATTATTTATAACCATTGTGATGAATTTGATGTTTATTTGTGAGTGGCACTGCTAACTTAATATGAACTTAGCAGAGCCACCCCATATAAAAAAACTAAGAACGCGACAAATTTTTTTCGTTCACGACAAATTCTCGACAATTATTGAAATAGGCTCAATTGATTTTTTTGCAAGTGGCTCTGCTAACTTCATAGGGGTGTCGATGTTTGGTATAATCATAACTTCTGTTTGAGAAAATTCAACGAAATTCAGTATTTCTTGATACTCTCGAATGAAGTCCTCTTTGATAACCAACAAATAATATTCCATCGTAACCAAGTGTCAGCTGGATTTTTATCTAAATCATATATACTTCCGAAATCCTGATGAATAGATACGAATCCAATGAATCTTGTCGAGACAAAATCGTATTCTATAAAAAAATGATCAATCGCAGAACTTTGTTTAATTATATCAATATTTTGATGGATAATCCAAGGAACTACATTCTTCTCAGTGCACTTACTCTCATATCCATCAAATTTGGAAACATTCCGTACCATTTATCACCACCCTCATTACATTTGTACGCGGACATCACACTCCCTAGTAGATACCAAAATGTACCCCTGCAGATAACACATGAAATACTATAGTGAATGTATGAAAAATGTATGGGGAAAAGTCCATTTCGACCGTGTGGGTAATATAATTTGCTTCTAATGGATCAGAGAGTTTCTCCTGGAAAATATGTTTCCTACATTTACTAATGATGAGAAAGTGCTGCTTCTTTTTGTTTTGGCAAAAATGTTCCAATTGGAATGCATGTTTTTGTGGTGAATAAAAAAAACCATTCTTCTTTTGGTACTTTTAGTTAATATTTCCAGGGCTCATTAATGGGTGTGAACGCGTTATGAGACTATAATATGTTGAAATATATTCGACCAGAAAAGGGTTAAATGAAATAAGATAGAATGAAAAGAAACATCAATTATTCAATTCATACATTATCATTTTTTTCTATAATATCCCAGTCAAATAGTTTTTGATCAAGAATGAAGAAAAAATTAAAGATGATACAACTGCGGGATATGAATTGATAGAAATAATGGAAGGATATCTCTGAGAATTGAAGTGAAAACTTCGCCTAGTTCAATGGAAGAATGCTTCAATAGGCCAATCATGTGAAATTTTTTCGCGACAAAAATAGTTCAAAGAAACCGAGTGTGCCATCATACGAAAAACGATCCGTGGTTATATCCTGTTATATTTCCTACTCTCAACTATCATTGCTCAATTTGTTATAAACATTTAAGAGATTTTTTTTTTTTCCTTTTAACATGAAAAACAATGAAGCAATCTCAACGCTCTGAATGAGGTTGTGTTAGAGAATCATGCGAAAGAATGAGCCCTGGCACGAGCCTATCGAATTATTAGTAACGGAGAAAACCCGGAAAAACCGGAAAAATCTGCATTTTTCAAAAACGCTATTCTTGAAGTTGTAGCGTAGGCTCTGCGCGACATAGTACTGATTGATATTTATAACAAGCTTTCATTTGGTTTCACCTGTCCCAATAATATTTCAACGAACATGAAATAGTTTTCGTCGCGTTGTACATACTATTATATCTTCTCCTAAAAACGGTTTGATCAAAAATCAGGTGAGTACTGATGAGTTGAGTTGCTACTCACCCATATATGGGTGGGACGACTTATCTATGGAAATATACTCCCATCTTCCCGATTCCGCCCTTACGGTACTGATTGAAGCAGTAAATTATTCATTTCTTATAGGAGTTTTTCCATCATGTTTTGAAAACGCAATAATCATTCCATTACATGAGGGTGGTGATACTGATAATCCTGCAAATTTCAGACCCATTTCAATGTTACCCACACTCTCAAAAATAATGGAAAAACTCGTAAAAAAAAGAATAATGAGTTATCTGAATAAGCACAATTTTATTAATCCTATTCAATTTGGATTTCAAAGAGAGAAAGGAACGAATGATGCTCAATCTTCTTCAAAATGTTTATCTGAAACTGAATGATAGAGAAGTTGCTTCAGCGATTTTTTGTGACCTGACAAAAGCCTTCGACTGTGTAAACCACAAAATTTTCTTGCAAAAATTGGAGAAATATTCTGGGTTTACATATTGATGATAAATTGAAATATGAAGATCACATTGAAAAACTCAGATGAAAACTTGCATCAGGATGTTTTGCTGTGAGAACCACCATGGGAACTTTAGTCGACTAACACCTGAGACACGAAATTTGTTTGTTTGGGGATCTATTCAATATTTATTCAATATGGTTTTTGTCTTGCAAGAAGAGCATTAAGGTGTATATGCAAGAATAAGTTCCGGGATTCTTGCAAGCCACTCTTCATCAAACATTACCAATACCTTGTATTTTTATTTAAGAAACAGTATGTCTCATTCATGAGGAATTTCGAAACGAAATCCTTAGAAAAACACAATGTAACACTCGACAAACACTTATAACCTCACCAATTCCAACATCGACACAAATAAAGAACTCCATAATTTATAATGGTAAAAAAATATATAATCGCCCACCCAACGAGATTACAATCATAGCTGACGCAAGAAAATTCGAAAATTTTGTAGAAAGTCTTCTTCAGGCTGATACTTTCTACTCATTAGATGATTCCTACTGTGCGAACGTTTGGTATTGTGAAATTAAACTTTGTCGTCCTATCTCCAATTATTTGGGAATCAATTGTAATATATTTCAATATGTTTTATTGATTAGCACCATTGATATAATACGAAGCCGTTTTCAATTATGATAATTCTCTTATTAATTTTGTACAAATATTTTATTTTTCAAGCATGTTTATTATTAACCAGCACGATGAAAATGTACCAAATTTTATCTGATAACGTGTGTATATTTTATTCATTATTCATTTTGTGCCAATTTATTTATCATATGTATTTGTACCTAATAGTTATAGTTTTCATCCTTTTATATATAAATCACTTCGTCAATAAGATTCGTCATCTTCAGACAATAGAGTGTATTTGATTTGATTTTGATTTATATGTCTGTCGGTGCAGTGGTGGTGCACTCTGGCGGACTGCAGAGGCGCGAAACTTCACGCACCAGCAAACCGCGAGGAATCACACGCATCACTGCACATGGCAGAATTACACGCACCACTGCATCGACAGACATATAAATAGGTGAGTAGCACCTAAACTTGTCAGTATTCACCTGAAAACGATTGCAGATACAAGCAAGACGATGGACGTCCGAAACGAGAGTATTCAAGAAAAACGAGGATTGATAAATTTGTGCCAAACATCTTCCAAATAATCTACCCGAAATTATGATAAATTGCACTTCACCACGCCATATATACTATTCCTCTTTTTTTTTCCATGATATTGAAACGACGTTTCCATACTCTCCACATATGAATATTCACCATTTTCGATGAAACCACAAATTGTATTCCAGCAGAACATACCCGGATGACATATTACTCAATTTGTATACGTTTAATTTTTTTGAGTACCTATCACATGTAAAAATCTACCGTTCACTATGTGGAGGGCTTTTGTTGAGTCCATTTTAACGAGGATAGTTAGCTTTTCAAAAAGCAATTTAATGGTAACGTGTCCCGAGTAAATGTTGCTATTTTTATATAGTGTCAGAGAATGTGTGACATCCACGGCGTTTAATGGGATAATGGGCATTTAGTGGACGCTACATGCAATCAGAGTGTGTCCGAGAAGAATAAACATGATTCGCGGAGTATGCAAAAAATGAAAACATGGGATTTGCTCCCTTTTTTGTAATGGGTATTTCAGTTTCAGCTGAAAAACAGGTATTTTTACAAGCTTTCATTTATTTTCACCTATCCCAATGTGTGTAATCAAATCACACAAGTTGAATTTGATTCACTTCCTGTCGTACAATTACCTTGAAATTTGGCAGGTGTTCAGAAATCCGGTGACAATGCATTATGGAATCTTTGTTACAGAAAAAACTGAATTGCGGTTCCAAGATGGCGGACAAGATTGGTGTTTATGATCCGATTCGATCCAAAATTGGAATGTGTGGGTCGAAAATTTTGAATTATTTGTTAAAATCCATAAAATCAAAATGTCGACTCCAATATGGCTTAAGATCTCTGTGATTATGGTCTGATTCTATTCAGAATTGTTATGTGGGGATTTTCGTAGTCAAAGATCATGAATTTTTTGTCAAAATTTATAAATTCAAGATGGCGGCTTTAAGATTACGGACGAGTTGTGATTATGGACCGTTTCTATTCAAAATTTGAATGTTGGGGTTTTTGGTGTTGCAGAATATGAATTTTGTTGGAGATTATTGATTTCAACAAGATTTTTCCGATGACTGTAAGTAATAAATTTTACAAGTTAAATTTGACACACTTCTAGTTCTCGGATCAACGTGAAATTCATTTGTTCATAATTTCGGTGACAATGCATGAATTTTTGCTAGCAAAAAAACAAAATGGAGGCTCCAATATGGCCAACGTGTTTTGTGATTATAGTTCGATTCTATTTAAAATTGGTATGTGGGGGTTTTTGGGGTCGGAGATCAATGATTTTTTTGAGAAATTTCATTAATTCAATATGACGGCTTCATTCAAGATGGCGTCGAGTTTTGTGGCATGGCCTGATTCCAATAAAAATTGGTGTGGAGGTGTTTTTGGGGTCGGACATCATGATAATTTTGTAAAAATTCATGAATTTAATATGGCGACTCCAAGATGGCGACTTGTTTTGTGATTATAGCCCGATTTCATTGATAATTGGTGTGTGGTCGGATATCATGATGTTTACCTGGCAAAAATATGACGGATTTCAAAATGTCTGGAAAAAATTGAATAAAAATGATAAAAAAATTAGGACTTCTTATACAAATGCACTAAAAATGAAAAAATAATGTCTTCAATTGTTTGACCTAGGTTATTCTGTGAGTAGCAGATTTAAAAGCTTGGATTTATGCAACACCAACTAACAATTATCAAGTAACAGTGATCAATTAACAGTGGCAATTATAAGTTGAACCATCATCTAACAATGGCCGTGTTTACGTAGTCAAGTATCAATTATCAATTGACAGATAACAAGTAGACAGTTGGCCAACTTTCAACTTCTTATTCCAATTGAACCAAATTTTCTTCTAGTGCGCAACTAGTATGCAGATGACCGTGGATTGGTCCGTACGATGACGAAAGCTTTCCTAACTTTCATTGAATAAAATATTCTGGTTTGTTTTTGTTGTGGGTTGTGGTGTCTTTTGGAATTCTATTTGCATTTATGATGCTATTTTAATTCAAATTAATAAAATTTGGGGTTATTTAAATGGCTTGGATCTCTACCAGACGAGCAGTTCGGCTTCCGAAAAGGACACTCTACGGAAATGCAGGTCCTGAGGATAGTGGACTTTGCCGTAACAGGCTTCAACCTGGGCAGGGGACACCACACAGGAGCCTTATTCCTAGACGTATCCAAGGCCTTCGACAGGGTCTGGCACGATGGCTTAATCACCAAAATGACAGACCTCGGATACTCCCACTCCCATAGTGAAGCTGATAGACTCCTTTCTGCGAGGACGTCGGTGCCAATGTAAAGTTGGCAGCGTCCTCTCAGCAGTGAGGACTCTAGAAGCAGAAGTACCGCAAGGCGCAGTCTTATTATTATTATTATTATTATTATTATTATTATTACATATAAGTAAAGGCTGAGGACAGAGTCCTATGTAAGCCTAAAAAAAAACTAAAAAGATCAACAAGATTATACAATGCATGCAAAAGAAAAAGAAAAATAATTAATATATGCGTAGGAAAAATTATGAAAATAAGCAAATATCTATTTTGTTTTTAAAACTATTCACTGAGTCAGAATTCACAACATCGTTGGGTAAGTTATTCCAAGTTTCGAAAATACGATTCACCAAAAAATGCTGTCTCTGCCTAGTGGCAAATTTCTCCTTTTTTAATTTGAGATTATGACCACGTAACCGCGAATCATTGTTGAAAACAAAAAGTTCTTTCTGATTAGCATAGTTGTACTTAGCTATACGGAAGGATATGATGAGGTCCCCACGGAGTCGACGTTGGTCAAAAGCTATCAGCTGTGCCATCCTCAGTCTTTCGGGATAGGTTGGACGCACTTCGCCAAAAGTCATACGCGTGGCTCGACGCTGAACGTTTTCCAACAGAATCTTGTCGCGCACCAAAACAGGATACCACACCGGACCTGCGTACTCCATAATTGGACGAACGTAGGTTTTGTAGAGGTTTATGGAACTTGAGTATGATAGATGGGAGAACGTTTTGCGGAACCCTGGGGGACTCCACTTGTGACTTGTCTGTCCGAAGAAAAAGAGTGACCCACTTTTTAACCGTGAAAGTTCTTTCTGTCATGTAATTTTCAACCCATGAGTTTAGTTGGCCCCGAATACCGAGTGTGTCAAGTTTGTGCATTAGCCTCCTCACTGGGACCCTGTCGAAAGCCTTGGCAAAGTCAAGATAGACGATATCTGTCGGTATTTTTTTATCGTGAGCCTTCGTCCAATCGTTTATGCACTGTAGAAGATTGCTGGTGGTGGATTTACCTTGACGAAACCATGTTGTTCCGATGGTATGATTGCGTTTTTGTTAAAAATTCTGACATGTCTTCTACAATTATTGATTCCATTACTTTGGAAGGTACGGATAGAAGACTAATGGGCCTGTAGTTGGTTGGATTGAGTTTATCGCCTTTTTTGAAAATAGCAGTGACAGATGCCTTCTTCCAAGCCCGTGGGATTTGAGATTTTGCGAAAGAGACAGTCATGATTCTTGATAACGGAGAGCAGAGAGTTTCGGCAAATTTTTTTAGAAAGAAGGGGCTCATTCCATCCAAGCCAGGAGATGAATTTAATTTAGTGTTCAGTAAATGTTTTTTAATTTTTTCCGGGCTAAACGTCACATGGTTTAGATTATCACGCAGTCGTTCTGCTATAATTCCTGGTAATTGATCATCTCGGGGCTCCACTGTGAAGGAGTTTGTGAAAGAGTTGGCCAGGATTTCAGCTGATTCGATATCTGTAGAGCACAGGGTACCATCAGGTTTTTGTAGGAGCGGAATGCTTACTTTGGTGTTCAGGTTTGATCGTATGAACTTGTAGTTTTTTATTGTTTTCAGAGTTCGCAATAGATTCTTCAAACTCACGACGTGAAGATCGTAGTGTTGATACCAGGTATTTAGAGAAATTTCGATGAGTTTGGTAATCTTCTGGGGCTTTTGATCTTTTGTATCTCTTCCAAAGTCTTTTTTTGTGATATATGAGTGACATTATTTCGGTATTCATCCATGGTTTGAGAGGATTTTTTCGGCATACTTTGCTGCGGGAGTTCTTGTCAACAAGGGCAGTTATGGTCGAGTAAAATTTTTCCCAGAGGATATCAACGTCATCACATGTATTCAAGAGGGTGATCCAATCGATGGCGGAAAGTTCCTCGAATAACTGATCGAAATCGATTATTTTGAAAATTTCAGTTCCGTACTTGTTTGGCATATGAATATTGAGCTGAGTAGTTGCGTAGATTACTGCGTGGTCCGATAATCCAACTGGTGGTAGGATTTCATAATCTGTGACAATGTTTTCATCATTGGTAAAGATGAGGTCAAGAACAGATGGTTCATTGTTGATTCGGAATCTAGTTGGTTCTGTGATGAGTTGAAAGAGGTTTGAATCGGCAACGAAATGCATGAAATTACTCGTGGCACTATTTGTTTCAGGTATATTATTAATGGGCCAGGTGATATTGGGGTAGTTAAAGTCACCAGTAATGATGAGGTTGTCAAGGGTCGATAGTTGGTTTAGGTAATCGATCAGTTGAACATTGGCTTCATGGGATACATCATTGGGTCTGTAAATACATACTATGTTTATGTTGACGGTTTCCTTGGTAAGGCTGACATGTAACGCCTCCACTCCTTGGATCACGGCTATGTCTTGTCGTACTGCGAATTCGGTTATGATCTCATCGCATAAATATATACATACTCCACCACCGACACGATATAATCTGTCCGCTCTGTGAATACTGTAGCCTCTTATGTTAACCAGTGAATCTGGGTCAGTTGGTTTCAGCCATGTTTCGGTTAGGAGTATTATGTTAGGTTTGAGATCAACTATGTTACATATAAGTTCATTGAATTTAGCAAATAACGAGTCTAAGTTAGTGTAAAGGATTTTCCAGCATAGATAGGGCGGTTGTTGGTTGTTGTAAAAGGCTGTTTTATGTTCGAAAGTTGATGGAGGTTATTTTGGGAATGCCATGTATATATTTGATGGTAAGGTTTTGCTCTCCATTTGCTTTCCTCGCGTCAAGTTCCCCGCGTAGGTCTTTCAGTAGCTGAACTTGGGAGGGAGTTTGGTCACTTATGATGGATAGTTTAGAGGTAGAAACTTTCTCGATTAGACTTTTCTTATTCCTCAAAATAGTTCGAGCATCTTGTTCATTTGGCATTACCAGGTTTATCATACGGGGGTACTTGTTTGTGGGGTTGGGTTTGCCTACCATACCTGTTCTCCATCTACACGGCGGACATCCCAAAGCCTGCTGACAACTTCAACAAGCTAGCGCTGTACGCGGACGACACAGCACTAGTGGCCAGATCGGTGAACGCAACGCAAGTAACCCGATACCTGCAAGATCAAGCAGACAAGCTTGAGGACTGGTTCAACCTATGGAAGATCGAGATCAACGCGGAAAAGAGCCAGGCAATACTTTTCACCAGAAGGCGAACAACACCGTCAGGACACGTCATCATGAATGACCAACGGATCCCATGGGCAAACGAGGCCAAATACCTTGGAGTCACCTTGGACAAAAGATTGACATTCAGGCAACACGTAGACCCGAGGCTCGGGCTAGCGAAAGCAGTCCGAAAGAACCTCTACCCCCTCATAGGACGCAGTAGCAGCATGGACCTCCAGTTAAAACTGCTCCTTATCAGGACCATCCTCCTCCCCATCATCCTGTATGCATCCGCCGCATGGGGTCAATGCGCACAAACATACAGGACCAAGATCCAGCTATTCTTGAACGTGAGCCTAAGAATGGCAGTGAACGCTCCCAGATACGTCCCGAATAGATTTATCTACAGGGACCTGAATGTCAATCCGAACTTCATTGACGACCATCTTCGGAACCACGCCACCGCGACGTTCCTGAAGACGGACACCCACACGAACCCGGTGATTCAAGACATCCACGCGAACCTAAACCTGGACGATCCCAGGTTTAGAGAAAGGGAAAAGTATTTGCGGCCAGTCTACCAAAACGACCGTCCACCACCGAGAGTAGCACTCCGGCGCGTCAGGTGAGTAACAACTCAACACAAAACACGTAAGATCAACACACCCACATCACACCATACACTTACACACCCATCAGGTACATGCACCATGCACACACAGCACAAGTCAGGTAAACATACAAAATTCAGATAATAAGGGGTTTAAAGCACTCAGAGGCTGACTTCATACCACAGGAGGTACGATTTCAATTTCGCAAATGTGCCATTTGCGAGTTGAGGACCGCTCCAAGGAGGAGCGGGGGACGATGGAAGTGGATAGTAAATCTCGTTCACATATAACATGAAGGGGATTTACTATCCATGGGCGCTCAACCTAAAGGGGGGCATGGTGACTTGTGCGCGTGCTCACTTTCCTTAATTGTTAATTGAATGTGCATAAATGCCATCATTTCAATTACTGCCTAATTGGTTATTGTTATTTGATAATTGGTACTTGATAATTGTTCAGTGGCGTTGCATGATGTTGCATACAATCCACCATAAGTACTTGAATTTTCCATAATTATTATCCGCCTTCCAGATCCTGGTGCATTTTTTACCGTTTCTGTTCTGTTGAATCTTGTCATCAATTCCTGCAGATATTTTCGACCCAACGAACTTATCGGAAAACGCTCATTGAAAATGCGAATAGCAGCGTAGTGATGATAACGGTTCCAACTTTGTCTTCTACTGAACGAGCCATATTAATCAACGAGAAAAAACTGTAAAAAAACCATGAAATAACAATGACTATTTGACATTTGGTCGAAAACAGATGAGAGATGTTCATTTGTTGCCATGGATACAACAGACACATCCCACTCCATTAACTTGAGGTATCAGAAATCACATCAGTTTTTATTAAAAAAATTCTTGGAATCAGCTGAACTCAAGTAATGGGTATGCTACATAAAACCTGCTCTAAATTTCACGTAGGAACCAAGAATCCAATTACATATCTCTATGAAAAAACAAAATATTCATTTTCCGATCTAGAATGCCATGGATCGTGTAAATCGCTTCATTCTTGATCAAGTAACATGGGAAAAATACGACTTTGAGGCTTATGACTTGACAGTCTTTTTTTAAATTATTTAGAAGACGTCAATTGATTCATTAATGTTCTAAATTTTCAGAACGACCTCCCCCTTGATCAAGGCAGAGTACAACTTTTTCAATTGTTGCGCGCACCACATTGATTAGCTGTTCCGCAGTGATGTTCTGGAATACCACCCTCACTTCACTTCAGTTCTTCTCGAGTAGCTGATGAGGTGTTGAACACCTGATTTTTCATTGTTCGCCATAGAAAAAAATCTAACAGAATAGGATCTGGTGATCTAGAATATGAAAAAGAAATAATACATTATGAAAAAATATGACAACTCAAGAATGTACCTCGTAAGCCACTGAATAGGTCCATAAGTGCCAATCCACTTTTCTGGGAAGGTGTCATTCAGATGTTTTCTTACGACTTCAGAATTGTGAGGTGGCGCTCCATTTCGTTGGAAATAGATATCAACTTGGTTAGCCAGTGGCAAATATTCACTTATAATACCACAAGAGCTTCAAAATTATCGGGTATTTCCCGATAGGTTCGTTGCAAACAAATGAAGGAGTCAAGTTTTTCAGGTTAAAAAATCACGAGCGCGAAGCGCGAGTGATTTTTCCTGACAAACTTGACGACTTTATTTGTTTGCAGGGAACCTTGAGGAAATGCCAGATAATTGAAGCTCGTGTGATTCGGGATATTTTTCCGTCCCAAATGTCGGCCAATAGAATTGCACCATGAGACGAAATGTACAGTTAACAAATAAGAATTTCATAATGAATAAAACAACATTTAATTAAGATTCAGGCTAGTGCAATTAAAAATACAATTGTTGTAAACATTGGTGCATGTTTTCTTCAAGTCAGAGTTATCGGTAATGGTCCCAGAAGAGGTAGATGGCATGAGGTTTATGCTGTTGATGGCATTTTCTGCAGTAGGCTCACTCCTTCGCAGTTTCTTGACAATTAATTCGTGGTGTTCCTGGTCGAGTTGGAGATACGGCTTGATGGAGTTACTGTTGGCATGTCCAGTTATTTTGATTATCTGCTGCTCTCCCAGGCCCGATTTCGCTAGATTGGAGACGGCTGTTGCACGACTGGAGTGATTGGTGATTTTTTTGTTACCAAGGTCAAGCCCAGCTTTTTGTGCTGACTCCTTAACCCACTTTGAAATCGTGTTTTGGCCTACTGGGGAATCCTTGTACCACCTAGCGCCTGGAACTTTATTCCAGAATGGATTTTGGGTCAGGAATAGTCTGTCGCTCTTGATATTGGCATCTCTCTTCTCTCTCAATTTCTGGAACAGTCTCACTGGGCACTTGTCAGGGATTTCCCGATTCTCCACCAGCCACTTGCTGTCTGATAATTTTTTATCACCACCTTGTGTGGTCTTGCTGGAAATTGGATTGTATTCAATTCTCCCAGTTGTTTCCCCGTCATTTCGCTGTTCTGCCTTGAAGTGATGTATTGACGCCATGCTGCCCTCACCACCTCTCCAAGCCAATTCCACTGATATTATCATGAATAATTTTTTCTGGAGGCCATCAGGAGTTTTCTCGTCCCAAACAGTGGTCATTGCATCCCAATCTTTTTCCTCCAACGCTGCTGCACTTGCCCTCCGTTTTTCCGGAATCGATTGTAAAGCCTTACGCTTGGCATCACGAGCTCCTCGAGCGGTCTTGAATGCAGCATCCGAAAATGGGTTGATTTTGATGTCGAAATCGTTCAAATACTTTTCTTGAAGTAATTTGGCAGTCTGATTCCACATTGTTTTTATTGTACCTTCTTTATAGTCTTCTCCATCCATTTTCTTCATATTGTAAGCGTAATCTTTCATAATGTTTGCCAATTGCGCTTCACTCGTTTCAGCACTCAATGTGTATTCCCTCTCAGTACAAAAAGTAGTAAATTGGTTCCAAACTGTTTTTTTTGCCTTCTCCGTATTAATGGGAACATTTCCTTTGACTTTTTTATCGATGGTGGACAGAGAACAAACTCCAAATCGACTCATTTTCATGCAAAATCTCCAATTGTCACAATTGAATTCAACCTGTCAGTTTGAAGTGTGGTTAATTTGACTGGATCATGTTTTGTTTTTTATATATAGCAACTACCAGAGAAAATTTTCAAAAAATTATCAGTATAATACCATGTAGGTTGTACCACGTGACGTCGAATGGTGCAATTCTATTGGTCGATATTTGGGTCGGAAAAATAATCAATGAAATCATTAATTTCATTACTAGCCAAAAAAAGATACCTCCCAGAAGACCCATCCAGCAATTGAATCCAAATCGCAAAAGTTTTCCTCCGATAATACCCATCCAGCAATTGGAACCAAATCGCTCTTGAAAATTTCCTTCTTGCATCAGATGTAAATTTGTTTGAGACCAGTACCTTTTATTATTCCGATTGAACAGACCCAAGTTGGTGGATCAAGTTTCATGTGAATAAATAATTTCAAATGGAAAACGTACATATTCTCTGTATTTGGTCGAAAACCAGTTGAAATAAGTTAATCTTCGGTTGTAGTCGTTATCGTGAAGATGTTGGTGTAGTTGGTACTTGAATGATCGATAATTAAATTTGCGAATAATTCTCCAAACGGACGAATAACTTATATCACACTCAGAAACAATTTGGCGAATTGAAGCTGTACAATTCACTTCAACATAGGCCAATACGTCCACTTCTTTTTCTTCACTGACGATGAAGTTATCGGAATTTTCTTCTGGTTCATTTCGCATTTTCCTTTCCAGTTTTGTGGTGGGATGGCGACGATTAGGGAATCTCTGAGCATAAATTCGAGCTGCAACAGTTGCATTCTTTTTTGCTTCTCCGTAAATTAGCAACATGCCAATTTTTTCGTTTCTAGTATAATTTTCCATATAAATCATAAACTACGAAAATTAATTTCTAAAAGTGACAGCCTGTTCATTAGCCTATTTGTTTAGGTAGTCCTAGCAACAGTTTCAATTGTTTGTTAAGGATGACTAGAATAACAGGATTTAGTAAATACGTATTACTTGTTATTAGATATGATCGCTGTAACATCCTGTAGGTGTTATTTTTTGGTTTTTTTTATTGGTCCCAGGGTAAGTTATTTCAATTTTTGATTCATTATTCCAGTTCTTGGATGGAATTAATATGAAACAGGGAGCTCATACTTTGAAATGCATAAATGGGTCGTCGCGGATATAAAAAATATATTTCTGCCGAGCAGACGAGTTCATTCATTTTGGGAGTCATTGCCAGTTACAGATATGCAACATTGTAACGTTTTTTATTAAACAGAGCCTCATTGTTTCAACACAGCCGGCAACCTGTCGAATTGGCAATATACACGGGTCGCGAAATATATTCGCTGCAACGACAAATTGGACTTAGCCAATCAGAGTGCCACTTGGCGCTTCGCTTCTTTTTGAGAATGGAAAAATATCAAGAGGGAAAAGGGAGTCTGTTCGCGAACCTCGAAGGAATTGGGTTCCGCCGCAGGCGTGAGTCCTTTCGGGATTCGGGCCGAGTTTTTGGTTTTACCAGAAACGATATCGAAAAAATTCGCCCTTCGATATATGATGGTTCCACGGCAGGAACTATCGCGGGTAGATGTCGGAAACTTTATTTCAATGGTCAGTTCGGAAGACGAGTGTGTTTAAATTAGAAATCTGATTCGAGTGTCCACAGACGGCTACGAGGGAAATGGGAATTATATTCGAGACTAGGAGAAACATGGGAATTACAGGGGTAAGTCGCTGGCTTAAGTAGAAAATCTAACTTGATGCATAGCTTTTAACTATTGATTCACGGGGTGAACCTCATGTACAATTAATACCAGATTAGGGGTATACATAACAGGGTATATTGGGAGTTCGTCTATTAAATTTGAGACTAACCGAAGACGATCACAATTTTTATTGATTTCGGAAAAACGGAAGATAGTTACGCGGGTAACAATAAACTATGAGAGCCACGGGAAGAAACTGGTTCTATATTTCGATAATAGGAAATCACTATATATATATCGGAAATATGAGCTCCCTTTTATTTTAGAACAGATATGTAATATTTTCAAACTATTCGTTGTTGTTCTTTATTCTCAAAAGGAGATTGTTTTTTTCTTGTTTGCATTTCATATATTATGATTGACCATTTTTTTATTCGACAGGCGTCGAGCTGTATTATAGTTTTATTTGTTTTGTTAATAGATGTATTGACGTTAATTTTTGTGTATTATTTTCTCAACCGAAGTTGAGGAAAGGGATATTGAATTCAATCAGATTATTTTAATTGAGAGGCAAAAGTCAAATATTAAGTTATATTATCTCTTAAATAAAAGTCCCTTGAGACGAAAGACAAAAAGTACTGATCTTTATATAAAGAAGTTATTCAAAACAAGACCTCGCATACATACTAAGCCGAAGGCATGAATCCAAGTCCGATGGACTAGTGTTAAACCAAAATATCAGTGCCTTACATTATAGTAAAGAAACACTCTATAAAAATTGGTGTTGTGTGAAGAAAAATCCATTTTTCTACATACACCCTGGTGACAAAGCTGCCCTTATAATATGTAAATATTATATGTAGAAACATTTTTGGACAAAGAGAGTGTGACTATTCTTTACACGAGGAGTTGAGATAATATAAGTAAGTATGGGAAATTCCATTATGTTATCAAATCTTTCGATATATTTTTCGTTAGGAAAAATATTGAGAATTATCGGCAAAATAGTTTTTCTTTAGAATTTAGTTTTTTCTTCAAAAAATTAAAATAAAGACAAGTCACATAGTATAGTGGCATGTTTAACATCGCTTCTTGCAATTTTTCAGAAATATAGTGAAAATAAAATGAAAGTGTGTGGTATCAAATTATTCGTAAGGAAATGATCTTTCATAAAAAACAGATAAGCCATTCCCTTTCCATTCGGAAAAATCAAGTTGACTGGAGAAATTCATATTTGCGACTTTTATATAATTCTTAAAACAACTGTGAAGTCATAAGCCTCCAGGTCGTATTGTTCCCATGTTATCTGATCAACAATGAAGCGATTCACACTATCCATGGCATTCTATATCGAAAATAAAAATTGGAATAAAAATTACTTTATTTGTCAAATATTTACAAGTGAGGTGTTTTTGGATTCAGAATGTCATTCTCGATCGAAATAAGTAGAAATATATAGGATATCCCATTTAAAAATCGAAAGTAGGGGCCATTTCCTGTCAAACCGGAAGTACGGCAAAGCAAGTAAATATGTCAAAGAATGTTAATTAGACTATAATACACAATCCCCAAATTTCGTTTTTCTATCTTCAATAATGAAAAAGTTATATCAATCACCCGGTATATGTAATATTTGAAACCATGAAGGGTATTTTCCGAAAGTTCTCAAGTCAGATTTGATAATTAATAACACAATATCGAAAGAATATGTTTCGTAATGTAACTAGAATGTGACTCGGTTGAAGAACATCATTCCTACGAAAATCGCATAACAATGGACCTAACTCTCTGGAAAATATCACCCAATGTTGAATTCAGACATATGTATCATCAACTGCAGGAAACTCTGAAGAGGAATTTATACCCCAACTCTTCAGAATGGGTTTGGAATGTGAATTACTTTGTTCATGAATTTGTATCACGGGAACAATATCTTTCCGGGGAGAAATGGAACGAGACATTTTATTGAAATTTTATCGCTTCCACTTGGAAAACACTTCAGAGGAAACACAGGTTTATTTATAGTTTACGTATACGTCATAAATATCGGTGTTAGTTTTTATTTGGCAACTTTTCTATATTGCGTTATTTGATATTCAGAATGAATGCGGGGAGAAGAGTTATATACCTTTTATTGCTTTTATTCAAGTTTTTGTTGAACCGAGTTTGGGAAAAGATTCCCCCAATACGCAGTAAATAGAAACTGATTTCACTTTCCTGTGTAAGGAAATCGATATATGTCTGATCGTATCCTTGTTGAAATTCGATCAAAAATACAGGATTCAATCAATCAATCAATCAATCAATTTATTCATCATAAAATATACATATAAATTCAATCACAAGGACTAAAGACAGATGCATGTTTATAACAAGTCACAAATAAACATCAAAACAAAATAAATTAAACATCAAAACAAAATAAATTAAACATCAAAACAAAATAAAATAAAATACATACCATTAGATTAAAATATATGATGGAAAATTGAGAAATTCATCTTTGCAGGAACATACTTTTCGGACAATATATCATAAAAAGGTAGAAGACGTGAATGCACAAGAGACAACAAGAGAGACAATCGTATATATAAGTATGCTATATTGAATACAAATAAAATCAATTGCATATATCGCGAACATAACACAAATTATACTAAGTACTCATCTATAGTGTAGCAGGCCTTCTGAACTAGCTGCTGTTTCAGTCTTGTTTTGAAAATATTTAAATTGAGGGAGCTTTTAATATGCTCATCAAGAGAGTTGTATAATTTACAGCCAGTAAAAAAAAAACTTTTTTGGTACAGCGTAGTCCGGTGATTCTCAGGTTGTAGTTGGCCTTTGAAACGTGTATTATGGTCATGCTTCTCAGTAGTATTCAAAACGCGTTTTTTATTTTTATAGACGTATGTACAAACTTCCAGTATATATAAGCTTACAACAGTTAGGATTTTGAATTTTCTAAAATAATCTCTGCAGCTCGTTCTAGTATCGATACTAGCAAGAATTCTAATCGCATATTTCCCCAAATCAAAACTCCATACTTTATATGGGAATGAAAATTTGCATAGTACAATGACAGTAGTGTGTACTCACTACAGTGGTTCTTCATAAATTTCAGACTATAACAGCTACTCTGTAATTTTTTACACAAACAATCAATATGACAATTCCAGTGAAGTTTCCTATCATAGGTAACCCCCAATAGTTTCACTGATTTACTACTTACTATTTCATCATTGGAACCTTCAAAAAGTTTGATTTCATCAGTCCTGCCATTACCAAAAAGAACAGTTATTGTTTTACGATGATTCAGTTGTAGGTTATTATTGTTGGACCATTTTACAATATTGGCAAATAGCGCTTCAGCAGTAGTTTTCAGCTTATTGAGATCCTTGTCAACAACCAAAATATTCGTGTCATCTGCATAGCAGATAACATGAACATTCTGAACCCTTTGAATATAGAGAATGAGATCGTTAGCAAAAATGTTGAAAAGTAGAGGACCTAAGACAGAACCTTGCGGCACACCTTGCTCTACATCCATTTCCTCAGAGAAAATGTTATTGACTCTTATCATTTGTTTTCTATTACTGAGGTATGACTCGATTAAAGTTAAAGGCAAACCTCTTATTCCATATCTCTCTAATTTGGCAGTGATTAATCGATGATCCACTAGGTCGAAAGCTTTCGAGAAATCAATGAAAATACCCAAAGCAAACATTTTTTTGTCAATACTTGAAATGATCCGACCGCTGAACTCAGATAGTGCTGTCTCTGTACTTTTGTTACTGCAGAAACCATGTTGGTCGGACGATAAGAGTTTGTACTTAAGTAAGTAATTGGTTAACCGATCCCTAATTGCCATCTCAAATAATTTAGAGATACTGCATAACAGGCTTATTGCTCTGTAGTTAACAAAATCATTCGGATCTCCTTTCTTGTAAAGTGGCTGAACTATTGCCAGTTTGAAGTTATCTGGGAAATTTCCTTCCTCAAAACAAAGATTGATTAGGTTATTCAGAGGTTCACTAATCCACGAGCTGCATTTCTTCAATAAATTATTAGAAATATTATCATGGCCAGAGGAGTTGGAAGATTTCAGTCTACTTATTAATGACTCAACTTCAACAATCGTAACGGGTTCTAGATAAAATGATATGTGCGATAAGGAAATATTTGAATCTAAAAAGCTATAGTCACGTTCAAAATTTTTATTGATAGGGATGGTGAACTGGTTTGCAAACTGATTAGCAACAATCTGATCTGGTAAAGGATAGTTATTTTGTGTAATAGTTAATTCATTATTTTTATACCTACCTGTTTTCAATTCATTAATCAGTTTCCACATAGCTTTCGTTTTATTTTCCGATCCATGTATTCGCATGTCATTAAATTTAATATTCGCTGCTCTCAGTGCATTGCAGTATTGTTGCTGCAAGTATTTGCTTATGTCCTTATAAATATTGTTGGTCTTAGCCAAATCGTTGTAAAGACTAACCTGGCGTTTCAGTATTATGATGTCTTCTGTGATCCATTCATTTTTACATGGTTTTCTCTTGTTCTTAATTGATATTTCACGTAGAGGAAAACATGAATCTAAATAATGAATCATTAAATTCATGAAGTTGTCAGATGCTGCATTCAACCTTCCTTGACTATAAACACTATGCCAAGTTTCAATACTTATGCAATTTGGGAAAGCAATATTATTATTTTGGTCATTGAAAGATCTATGCATTATATGATGTTTTTTATTACGTTCCTCATCAGCCGCTGCTGACGTAGAATGTAATATTTTGATACGTTGAGAAAAGTGGTCAGATAAATGGAGATCGATCACTTCAGCCCTATGAAATTTGAGCTCAGAACTAACTAAGAAATTATCAATGCATGTACTGGAAGTTTGTGATACCCTGGTTGGTTCCATCACAGTTGAGAATTCGTGACATGTTGTTCAATTTTGCTGTAATAAACATGTGTATTGTTTCGCAACTGGAATTTGACTTACTTCTACTGTGATGTAGTGAAAATGCAAACTAAAAATATAATAAAAATTCTAGAAAAATCATTGCGGCAAAACGCAAATTTATTATTCCAGAGAAATAATTCTTTTTGAAAAATCGTTGGAATTCAAAATTCAATTATTTGTTCAAATGGTTTCCAAAAGGACGATCACCAAATCATTGTACGGGCTTTATACGGTCATGTTCCAGTCAGAATTAGTCGTTTCATCAACACAGTTATAGAACAAAAAATTTAAAAAAACCCTACACACAAAAAACTATCAATTTAATTTGAATAATAATTTTGGGCATATATATATATATATATATATATATATATATATATATATATATATATATATATATATATATCCTCCGAATCTCTCCGACCCTTACAAGCAAACGCATAACCACCCGCACAAAACATCCGTTCACAACCAGATGTAAAGCAATACACTCGTTTCAGAATAATAAAAGAAGCATGATATATATATATATATAAATATATATATATATATATATATATATATAAATATATAATTATATATTTATATATATATATATATCATTTTTTATTAATATATATATATATATATATATATAAAAAAAAGGAAACTTTGTAGAAATAATGCCTTGAGAAAAGAAATAATGGCCTATGAGAAAAAAAAACTCTTTCTTATTTAGTCAAGCTTTCGAAAATGTTTATTTTCATTATCAAGACAAGTAAGGTGAGGTTAAGTGAAGACAGCGAACTAATCACCATTTCATGATTGAGGAACTTTTCAAAATCATATCACTATGAACCACTACTAGTAATATATATAAAAATTAAACAATGGCACTCGCACATATTGTTTTAGATACTTAATTTAAACACTTTAAAATTTGACAAGCACAATAATTACCACATGGTTGAAGCATGACTGAAAAAGGAATATCCTTTCTACAAATTTTATTTCAAATTCATAGTTATTTTCAACTAGTCCAGTCACGAGACTACCCTTTCTTCTATATATATATATATATATTCGTATTTTTCTTCAACTTAAATTGTTCTACATGAAACATTATGCCGAAGTATGTTACCTGTTGAGTTACTTTTTTCACAAAATTACATTATACATTCTTTCCAGAAAATGTCAACCCTGAAAAATAAAGAATTGAAAATGTCCCCGGCCGGGGACGAAACGTATTCTATTAACAAATAGACCTATATTACTAAACGAATCCAATAACCCAAGAAACTCCTCAAAATTAATAAAAAAGGATTCAAGAAAAAAACAAAATACATATATATATATATATATATATATATATATATGTAAGAAAATTTATGAGCATGTAGTAGATAGAGAGAATGAAAATTGTAGTGTTCTATTAAGGGAACTGATTATGGAAAGGAGTTGAAGAAGGCGAATGGGATAGTGGATATTACATTACTTCAAGTTATTTTGTACACAATCAAGTTGAAATACCAGAACCTCCATTACGAGCCTCCGTCTGAGAAATAGATAGATATGTATTTCCAAACCAATAAAACATAGAATTAGTGTGTCGTCAAAATAGTACAATGTATATTATATAAGTGTATATAGACATGTATGAAGTAAAATTTACACTAAGAATAAAGTAAAATATAAGATATAAGAATAGACTAGATGAGAGTATATCACAAGAGTTCGAGTTCAGTAATGCTCAGATCAAGGTACTCCCTGATCGAATAAAAACATTTTATTAGTGAGAAAGCTTTGATTCTGTTTTTAAACTGATATAGGTTGAGACACTTAATCTTTGGAGGTAATTTGTTATAAAGTTGCAGATTCAGAGAATTCTTCCCAAGCAGCATTATAGTGTCGGAAACTGATACTGCAACTTCGACTCGGTGGTTATCACGTAATCACCACTAAATCTACCACTATACAGTAAGAATAACTAGAATTATATATGTTGTAGTCACGTAATTCCCATCTATGGTAGCCACTCCACAGTTCTATAACTCATTAGTGTCACTTGAGGTGTCTGAAACATTATGGCCACTGAGCAAATCACTTAAAAGGTTTTCAAACTTAAAAGTGGAAAATAACCGTTGCGGTAACTATCCTGTACCACTTGAATATCACTTAGAAGTCACAGTCACTTTCAAGAGAGTATGATAGTTTCGATGACGTTTTGGTAACTTCCATAAAACCTTCAATGTGGCACTTGATTGTGATATGTGGTGATGGTTGCCACGTTTCTGCTATCTCCATAAGTAATTACAATAACCTTCAAAATTCACCATTCCGCGCGACGACGAAAGCGAACCCAAGTTTTCTCAAATTATTCTATTGTGGCTTACAAAAAGTTTGTTTATCCTGTTACGTGAAACATGAATGATTCTATTCAATATGAAATGTATTATGCGTTTTCAATGGACAATTCTCCTTGATTTTGAAGTGACCGTGGATTGGTCAGTGCGATGACGAAAACTAACCTTACTTTCCTGGAATTATTTTATTGTGGCTTAAAAAAGTTCTTTTACGTGAAACGTGAATGATATCCATTCGAAATGAAATGGGTTATGTGTTTTCAATAGAAATTTTTTCTTGATTTTGTAAAAAAAGGGTAATTTAAATAGATCGGATCTCTGACTTGTGCTTCTGCTTAATATTCATACTTTAATTGGTTATTCTGTTTTCATAAATGCCATCATTTTCATTACTTGCTAATTGATGATTGTTACTTGATAATTGTTGATTGGAGCTGCATAAATCCACTATACTTGCTACATGTCCTTTTTTTAACAATGAATGAACATGTACCCACAGTTTCGAGGTCGAAACTTTGAAGTGGCAAGTTATAATAGCCTGACGTGTTCGCCCCTTCCAAGGGTATAAGACCTATTGTAATTTTTAGGTTATAACTTTGAAGTGGTGAGTCATGGGCCTGCGACGTGAGTGCCACTTTCCAGTGATGGAAAAGTTAATAATTTAGTTCCACTGGGCACTTATGATGGGAGGAGCTTTAGAGTGGTATATTTACACTTTCTGCCACTTTAAAGTTATATTCTCCAAAAGCCGCCATATTTACAGGAATATGCTGGATCGCCATTATTAGAGAAATGATAGAAATATTCAATGAAGATTTATTTGTCATCAGCACTGCATCAAACGTAGTAATTTGTTACGTAAATACTTGTTTCAACTAACCAAGATTGATGAAACAATGTTTGACGGATTTAAGTACATAATTTCAGAGTCGAGTTATTTCCAAAATTCATAATGTTTTCCTCGAATAAAGTGTAGTCAGATGGCGTGTGCTCACAATCAAGCTACAACACCCATATTTCACAAAAAACTTTCAATCGTTTTAATTTTATTCCGATCAGAAGTATCCAAATTCAATATACTCACTTAAGCGTTTGTATGTTTGGAGTTGATCGAGTATATATGTTTAGAGTTGATCGAGTGTTAGAAATGAATCAGGCAAAATGGAAGAGTGAGGAACATTCATCACAAAAATATGTTGCTGAACAGAGATCGAGCTACATATTATTTAGACAAACGCAGTAAGTTGTTTAACGTGTCTAGTGTCGGCCACTACATATCCACGTTTTTGCCAGGTGACCACAACGTGGTTGGAATGTGGCTATCTGAGATCCAGGAACGTAAATCGGAACGTAGCAGCCACCAAAAAAGTGTTCCCCATTTTGGTAGCCGCCGCGTGATAGAACCGTCTATATTACGTGGCAGTGGTTGTGGCCAAACACTCAAAGTTTTCTAGAATCGTGGCCGCTACGTTCTGTCCACTTAAAATGCTACTTGGGTTTTTTGACATCAGGAGCCTGAATCTAGGTGTCGTGAAAGAATTTACGTTGCGAGTGGAGTAAGAGTGAATTTCTGGTTGCACAGTGTATTTGCTTTTGTTTTCATGAATTTCAAGTAGGGATTGATATAGAAATAGAGTGGGAAGTGGCATAATTTGAAGGTTAGCAAAAAGAGGGCGACAGTGTTCACGATGATGTACTCCTGCCATGACTATAATAACTCTTTTTCGCAATAAGAAAGCTTTATGAGCGTGGCACGAGCCACCCCATAATAAAATACCATGAGCCATGTGACTTTGGAATAAACCAAAGTAGCATGATTTGAGTGCGTGCAAATTAACGCAATACCTCAAACGTCGAATCATAAAGGTAATACTTGATGATTTTTTTGTTAAAGAGTCTTTATGAGGAGCCCAGTTGAGTATATCATCAAGTTGTACGCCAAGTAATTTGACGCTATTTCCCTGAGGAATATTTGATTTAGAGGAAACGATGATAGACTGATTTTTCTCAATATTGATTTTCAGTTTATTTGATGTGAACCATACTTTAGCTACATTTAATATATCAACAGCGTTTTCTAGGTTACTACTTTGGGAGCCAAATGTTGTGTCGTCCGCGAAAAAAACGCTCTTGATCGGTGAGGTACAGTAGAAGAGGTCATTAATATAGATCAAAAAGAGGGAATATAGAGAAATCCTCCTTAATGTGAAGTTGCCTCAATGAATTAGCGATTTTACGTCACCACATCAAATATTACTGCACCTATGAAATACACTGGTGTTAAAACAGGCATTCCAATTATCCACGTTCACAGAAAATGAAAGCGGTAGAGGGACCTCAAGCTCTGATTTGGATTTTGAAAATATTTATGTTTTTACTTTTTTTCTTATCAAGTAGGGCCTAGTTATCATCAGTCACTTCCCAACTTATTCTTTCTCGACTATATATCAATGGTCAATGATCAATGATCAATGATCAATGATCAATGATCAATGATCAATGATCAATGATCAATGATCAATGATCAATGATCAATGATCAATGATCAATGATCAATGATCAATGATCAATGATCAATGATCAATGATCAATGATCAATGATCAATGATCAATGATCAATGATCAATGATCAATTATCAATTATCAATTATCAATTATCAATTATCAATTATCAATTATCAATTATCAATTATCAATTATCAATTATCAATTATCAATGATCAATGATCAATGATCAATGATCAATGATCAATGATCAATTATCAATTATCAATGATCAATGATCAATGATCAATGATCAATGATCATGATCAAGATCAATGACCGATACCGATTAATTTGTTTCATTTATTCCAAATCACGAAGATATTACCATCTAATACCTCTCCATCGAAAATTAATAATTAATAGACTTTTGTTCGCCCAACAAGTTTTGTTTGGAGAGTTCGAAATTATCGAAGGCAACCCAATCTACTCCAGGAACTGTCCTACTACAAAGTGTGCCTGAGGGACATTGATCTCTCAATAGACTTCTTCCGGCAGGAAGTAACACAAGGAAATAATATCCCCACTTCAGTGAATTGAAATTTCACGCCCATCCTCAACCCGAGCTGGCTTTTGTTTCGATATGAACATTCGCCATATTGTGAATGTGAAATGCTTGGACTATTAATTTCCGATATCGAATACAAATGGATTTACTTTGAATATGCGTTCCCTGAAACCCTGGACTCCGTTCAATATGATGGGATATTCATTTGTGTTCATTATCATTCAATAACTTCAATAATTTATATAATAATTTATGTTGGAATGTTCAATAGGGTGAACTCATTGTCACATCAATTTTATATAAACAGTGCCAGTCTTAAAGTTGGCTACATATGAGCAAAAAATGTGTTATTGAAATTTCTGAAAAACTGTAATGGCCGTTCGTTTCTGCATGTCTGACAGCAAAAAAATCCGTTGCGACTCATATCATGTGACCTCAGATTTGGTGGGAATTTAAAAAAAAGTTCCCGGTGGTGCCGAAAAAGGGGTCAAATTGACAAGATATCGTAAAAATTTATTGAGAAAATGTGTTTGGAATTCAACGAGAACCCCATGTATCAATTTTGAACAAGGTTGAAAAAAAATACCATTTTATTCCTCTACCCTTACTAAGAAACATTATATAGTCTTGTTTTATCTGAAAACAGCTTTAATAACCTAAAACATGAGTTTGGGTCAAAACTAATCAAATATTTGTGGAATAGACGTTTTGCGGGAGTTTAATTATGGAAACACGATTAAGTCTTATCACTAGGTGTAGTCATGCCCTGTATATTGATGCACATGAGCTAATTCAATATTCTCGACATGTAAATGAAATTTGAACCAACTAATGTTTGTAATTTAAACTTAATAATATATTTTTATTCTAAATAAATTTAGTATTGTTTAGGTGGAAGTGAAAAAATAATAAAAACTTGAGAGGTATCAAGGGACACCCGGATGGAACGAAGTTCCTTTCGATTAATTAGTGAAGGAATTGTAATTTTTTTTTTTTTTTTTTATAATAATATTTTTTTATATATACATATATATATATATATATGTATATGCACTCTGTCTGTCTATTCTTTCGTACCCGTCATAGATGCGCGGGACTTTGTAAATACAACAGAGTGTATATATATATATATATATATATATATATATATATATATAAATATATACTCTCTCGACTTCGTACACACAACAGCGTATAGGTTAGAACAAGCACGGCTTGGTAAATACATACGCATTGAAATTGTAATATTAAAATATAATTTGCTTTTGAATTTATCAAAGTTATGACGCGTACACTTGCTAAACACACAATAATGGAGAGATTATAACGCGTATGACTTGGTTAGCACAATAGTAAAGAGAGGTTATAATGCGTACTTGCTGAAAATACACAATCATTTATTATTGTCTGTATAAAATCTCTACTTACCTAACTCCATCAGCAATATCCGGAACTGGTGCAGAAACACTGTCAGGATTCATTATCGTTATTATTTTTTATTATTTATTATGTACAAAAAACCTGTATACACTCAACAAAAATAATCGTCGCGACACCACACTGTTCAATGTGAAATAGAAAGACGAAACGAAAATAACTGGCTTGCTTTCTATGAGAGAGAGAGAGAGAGAGAGAGAGAGAGAGACAGACAGAGAAACACGCGCACGCCGCACGGCTTATAACTATAGCGAAAGTCTCGTTACAACTTTTGGTCTTAATTTATTCCGTCTAGCCCTCTTTCGCAACGCGCGATAAGGAACTACGTTCCAAAAAAATCAATATTCTACGTGACCACCTTCGCGCTCTATACCTATAATTGTTCTGGAAAACATTTCGCGGCGAATATTTTTCAACATAGTTCGGTTGATCATTGCTTTTCAGGTAACGCTATAAAAAGAAATCACACGGCGTTAGTTCTGGAGACCTAGCAGGCCAAGGATTACCTGAATATCGACCTATCCACTGCTCACCAAACTCATTGTTCAACCACCCCCGCACTTCATTCGTAGAATGAATAGAGACCCCAACTTGTTGGAATAATAAAGGAATCCGCTCTTGTAATGGTAAATAGTCATTAAATGTAGAAAACGCTGTCCGTAAAAAGTTCAAATGCCGTTCGCCATTCAAATTTTATCTAAAAAAGAAGGGACCTACAATTCGCTGATTCAAAATTCCATACACTACATTCACTTTTAAACTTTATTGGTCCTTGGCTTCAAAAATAAAATAAGGATTGTGATCTGCCCACCATCTACGATTTTGAGAACTGAACTAGAGGTAAAAGTTGCTTTGTCAGAAAATACCACATATTTTGAGAAATCACGATTGTCTTCTAACATTCCCTGGAACCATGCACAAAAATAAAATCGAGCGTCATAACTCCTGTCTCGCAGTACTTGCACAAATTTTGGTTTGTATGGGTGAAAGTGAGTCTGCTTCAAAATTCGTCCAAGAGAGGTTTGAGATATTTTTGCCTTTTCTGCCATAATTTTCGTCAAAACTCTTGGTGTCTTAGTGACTGTCAGTAAAACATTGTTTACATTATTTTCATTATTTACAACAGGCTCAACGTGAACACTTTTAGATTTGTTTTCAACCAAACCAGTTTCCTTGAATTTTTGCAATATCTTTGCCACCGTAGTAAAATTTCCATTGAAAATTTCAGCCACTTCTCTTGTGCTATGATAATTTCCGCCTTATAGAAATACTATTTCTATTTTTTCTTCTATACTCAGTTTTGGGGCCATTTCTATTGATATATTGAAAAACGCAAAAACTGATAAAGACAACTCAAACAAAATTGTCAACAAGTTATTGTGACACTTGTTATTGTTACAACAGAACTAGATCTTTTTTCAAAGCCGCCTTATAAAATTCAGAAATATAGCTAAATCATTGAATTTAATATTTATCAACCAATATTAAATTTAGCAAGGATAAATAATGTATTATTATTGAGTTTTAATCACAAGTAATATTAGTTGGTTTAAATTTTATTTACGGATTGAGAATATTGAATAAGCTCATGTGCATCAATATACAGGGTATGACTACACAACTAGTGACAAGACTAAATCGTGTTTTCATAATTAATCTTCCGCAAAATATTATTCCATAAATAATTGATTAGTTTGGACCCAAACTTATGTGATTCAGGTTATTGAAGCTGTTTCCAGATAAAACAAGAATGTATAATGTTTCTTAGTAAGGGTAGAGGAATAGAATTTTTTTTTTTTCTTTTTCAATCTGGTAAATGATGTCTTCGTTAGATTCCAAACATATTTAAAAAAAAAATGTTTTTTGATATCTTGTCAATTTGACCTATTTTTCGGCACCAAAGATAATTTTTTTTCAAATTCCCGCCAAATCTAAGGTCACATGATATAAGACACAACGGAGGTTTTCAGAAATTTCAATAACATATATATTATGTATATATATACATATTTATAAAGGACATATATATATATATATATATATATATATATATATATATATATATATATATATATATATATATATATATATATATATATTATATATATATATATATATATATATATATATATATATATATATATATATATATAGGCATAAGATTGTGGCATTGCAGACATATTAAAAATATATATATATATATATATATATATATATATATATATATATATATATATATATATATATATATATAGGCATGAGATTGTGGCATTGCAGACATATTTAAAAATTCCAGAAAAAAACACCTTCGAGCAGGAATCTGACCCGCGGTCTCTAGATTTCTAGTCTCATGCTCTACCAACTGAGCTATCGAAGACACAGGGTTTTTCATGACAATTGATAATACGTAGATTCGTTACATTTCATATTTCATTTCCATGTGTCAACAACTAACATTAATTTCTGGGAAAAAAACGGTATCGCGAAAGACAGATGCACAGAATTTTTTTTTTTGCTGTATCAAATAAAATGTATCAGAATCGAAAAAATAACAGTGTCGTATATGCACGACGGAATATCTCAAAATTAGTAAAATTATTTTTTGGTTTTGCATAAAATTTAAAGGTTTCAATCAACTTAAACTGATTTGCATGTACCAAATTTCATATTCGACCAACTCTATTCATAACTTGGTCTAGCAGAAATGTTGTTTCAACCATGTTATTATTTTGTTGAATCGAATAATTAGATCTATAAAATTTGCTGATTGATTAAAAAAAATATTCATTCAAACAAGTATATATGTCGAATTGATGAATTCAATGAAATGTCGATTCAACTATTTATCCTAATGGGTAATCATTTTGTTACTCCACTGAATTGTCAAATATGGCAACCGAGCATGAGAGCCTATACCAGTCATTCAAGTCCAGACGTTGCAACGAGGATAAGTTGGCTTTGGGAGCAAGGTGACATTATTTATGTCAGGGTCAGTTGTGTGAAAGCTTCGCCATCTAACGCATATAATTTAACCAATATAATATTCTTCTATTTGAATTAATCTATTTCCGTTGTTTGATTCAAATAAATATTATATTTGGGTCGAAACAAATTTTTATTCAATATGAGTTGGAGATTGTCTCAAAAGATGAACATATGTTCATATCGAATTGAGAAATCCATTTTGTCACCGCAATATAATAATTCCATCCATCGAATACGCCTGTGTTTTGGGATGAATTTTATTTTGTAGATTCAAGCCAATAAGAGTGACCAAATAAATTTAGTTGAATCAACAAATCCTTGTTCTCCGTGTGTGAACCATGTGTCTTATCATAATTATTTGGTTATGTTCATGAAGCGTGGCTTTCCTTGAAAAAAAAAACAGAATTCAACAGCATGTTTATTGGAAAAAAAGAAACACATTAAAACATTTTATGTATCCCAGAATACTTCGATTGTTTTGCTACTGATAAAAATCCCATCCCCCATTCCCCACCTTTCATTCTGACTGTCTTTGTACTATCCACAAAGCGGTAACAATCGTTGATTTCCTGTCTGCAACATGTTCCCGAAAGACATCTGACAATGTTTCGCTTACTCGCATTTCAATTATACTTCATGTATCATCTCTCGCATGAGTTGGGCCCTCTATTCATGGTCTTCCTTCTGTGACGCCCCAGCTTGGTACAGAGATCACAAGAGAGGTGATATATTATAGCACAACTGGTTGTATTCTGGAATCCGTTCGATATGTAGTGAATCATTATTAAATTGATTTTTATCCGTACACCGACGAAGCACAGAAGTCGAAATGGGATTTATTCAAAATAACCACATAATAAAAACATAATCTATGTTGCAAATATTGTTAAAAATTTTCCTTGTACCGTGAATTTTAATTTCATTAATATTCATTTAGCCAGTTGAATTTTCAAGCATATCTGTCAGTGTACAACACAATAAAAAATCATAAAGATATACTATTTCTTCCGTAAGAGGATGTACACCATCCTGCCTTTGAAATCGTTATGAACATCCCCATTTCATAATAATAATAATACATAATTTATAGGTAGGTGAGAAATCATACAGTCTTGCTCTACCAAAATAAATGTAATACCGATGTACACAAAAAACATGTTTTGAAGGATTAATCCTTCATTTTCAGAAAAATGGAATGGGTTACAGGCAGATCATTGACTTCAATGACGTAACAGAGAGAGCGAGAGAGAGAGAGAGAGAGAGAAATATACTTTATTGTCAAAGAATAAACATGTTCTTATTGACAAAGTTAAAAATAAAAAGTTTTAACAATAATTGTAGGTGAATAATACAAAAATCAATAACAGTATCTATACATTAATGAAGTAGTACGTCACATGCCCTTAAAAACTTATTTGTCATCATTACACAAGAGTATAAAATATTTTTAAATAAATATACACATAAGATACAAACAAATTAACATATAGAAACACATATATATAGCTGTTATTATACGAAACTGCATACTCTACCAATTCTCTGAATAGTACTCTTCCAAATTATAACATTGTTGTGTCCACATCTAGTGCGGGTCCACTAATGTTAGGGACCGTGGTTGGTTCTAACAAACAACATGTGAATATATCAGCTAAGGACTCATGTTAACATCGGATACATCGAAAAGAATTTGTTCATTGATACTTTGTGAATTGGAATTTTCAATTGCCCTGTTAATTTCGAGGGTTTCTAGGAGATTGAGTTTTTTAACTTTATCACAAATGTGTGAAATTTCTAGGTCATAGTTGGGTTCGGAATTGTGCTTTTCGTTTGGAATGTGGTTAGAAAAAACAGAATTGGAGTTGATAAGTTCCTTTTCAGAGTTAGAATCAATTAGTCGAACGTGTTCAGCTAGTCGTGTTCTGATCTTGCGGACTATTTGGATAATATTGCGTTTTCAACAATTAGGGTTGGAACAATTCAATTCTGACCTAACCCTTATTGTGAAACATGTTATTATTGGTCAAACAGGCCGCAAGATCAGAATACGACTAGCTGAACAATCATAGATTCTAACTCTGAAAAAGAACTTATCAACTTCAATTCTGTTTTTTCTAACCACATTATAAACGAGAAGCACAATTTTGATCCCAACTTTGACCAAGAAATTCTACACATTTGTGATAAAGGTGAAAAACTCAATCTCCTAGAAACCTTCGAAATTAACAAGACAATTAAAATTTCCAAATCACTCCTTACTCTTTTGATTTTCCATCTCCAGATCAAATATCATCGCAAATTTCCACACTGCACTTAGACACATATTTCTATCGTTTTATGCCACAGTCACGGCTATTTCTCTGTCATTCTGAAACTTGACGTTCCATAAGCCAAACGTCATTGTCGTACGTCAACCAATAACCTATTTCACTTTACCCACGCCTCCATATGTATCCGATGTTAACATGATCATAAAAATCCTTGGCTGATATATTTTAATGTTGTTTGTTAGGACCAACCACGGTCCCTAACATTAATGGACCCGCACTAGATGCGAACACAACTATGTTACGTTATTGAAGTCATTATTTTTCCACTACATAATGATCTGCCTGTAACCCATTCCATTTTTCTGAAGATGAAGGATTAGTCCTTCGAAACATGTCCATTTTCTGATGTAAGTCTTCAGGCAATTCAGTATTAAAATTATTTTGGTGGAGTTCGACTGTATGATTTCTCACCTACCTATTAATATCACCTCCACTGTATGAGATGGATCGCCTCCGTTGGATGAAACTTTCTTTTCTCAATGACATGGAGGAACACGTATAGAATTTGTCAAAAAGTAATCAACTAAAATTTTGGAACGAGGACTAAAACAACTAAGACCAACATTTTAAAACTCGTCCAGGGAATGAAAACTAGATTCCAGTAGGTAGTTCCTAAGACATTGCTTAAATTATTTCACTGTTACGTATGGTTTAATGTTGGCCTTGAGTTTATTGAACAACCTTTGCCCAGTCACAGTGGATAATCTATATGGAAGATTAGTTCTTGAAAATGGCACATGTAAGTCTTTGTGCTGTTACAAAATAGAAAAACACATACTTCGAAAATATACAAACACGGTAAGGGCAACATTTCACAGGATTTTCGAAAAAATTTACAACTAGTGGTTAAAAAACGAAAATGATAGAATCAGCTTTCAATTATTGATAGCAAAACAAACAAAAACTGTATTTAATTATGAATATCCACGAATTACCCCATTTGAAAACAAAAACAATATAATTCAGATCGAATGCTTTGTCTGGAACACAAATCAATGTTTCAGTGTGCGTGCTAAAAACCAATCATCCACGAGTTCTCATTTTTTATGGAGCGCTCGATTTTTTTCAATGACGTTCATTTATTCATAGCGACGAAGTTTCATTTCCGAACCGGAAAAAAGGTTCGGGAATCAAATATTTATATCCAGGACTATAAAAAACAAACATTTCCAATACGGCTGCGACCGTTTGCCCCTTTACGAGAGCGATGTCATCAACCCAAACCGAAATTGGGCGCTTTCGATATCCACTCGGGCCGTGATTTCGTAACAATAAGTCACACGAGACGAAAAGGGCTGTAGACTGTTATAGCACTAATATCCATAGGTAGTATTTTTTTACCGTTCGACAATGCCACATAACAAACATTTGTGTTTCAAGTGCTGAATTTTTGGGAATGCGATCGGATATATAATGGGAGAAATTCAATGGACATAGCGCTCAAAGAGAAGTGTTAACCGTAGACACGTGTTTTGGGCTCTCGGCCCTCATCAGTACGGTGATGAAGTGCAGTTCAGTTATGCATTTTTTTAAATATAGGCCTGTTTGACCAACATTTGTACAATTGTAACAGTTGATTTTATAAATGATGTTCGATTGTAGATTGGTAGATGTTTTCGTTTTTTGGCGTGAATAATACTTTTTGCCAACAGTGTTGTCATTTAAAAATGCGATTTTGGAATTTTCTTCTTTCAACGTTTTTGGAAGTATTTCAGAGAGATTCTTCACATACGGTATTTTGTAATATTTCATAGTCAAATTATTGGTTTTGTCAGAAGGTTTGTTATCCTGAATATTTTTTTTAAGTAGTGATGGAGAGTAATTGTGTTCTAATGGAAATTGTTTGATTTGTTGAAGATTTTTTATGATATTCTGGATTTGAAATTTTGAGCGCTTTCATTTTCAAATTCCTAATGATTTTTATTCTATGTTGAAAATTAAGATGTGAAAAACAGATTCCTGAATGATTTGTTATCGTTTTTCACCACATTCTTTTTTCTCCATCAATAAAAGAACTATATGGTTCACAGATATTTTTTTAACTTTTATCTCAGTATTCGTTTGTCTCGCACTTGATGTTGAACCTGTTGTCCCGTGAAAGTGTTGTCTTGGTAGAAAACGACAAATCAACGGAGTCAACAAACAGAAGCCAGGCGCACATTTTTGGTTTCGGTTAGCAGACCCTGCATTCCAGGGCAACAACCAACGTCACCACGATGTTGTATATACTTTTTTTATCGAGAAACTATTGCCTTTACGGAAACAATACGGGAGTTGAAGAAGTTTTGCTGTGAATCGTTATTTCCAACACATATTTTCAAACTATTAAATTTTATTTTATTTTTTAATTGTTTAAAAATGGAATAGGGGTTGCATCTTTCACCCCTTTGAAAGATCACAACAAAATTAAATGATATTCATAGGAAGCCTTTTCATAAGTAGAACACGGCCACAAAATTCCATTTATTTAACTATTCAGCAATTTCAAAGATTTTTTTTTCATTTTTGGAAGCGTGTAACTGTTGAAGGTATGGCATAGGAGCTCTTGTTTACATTAATGACCTCCTTTCATTTCCGACAAGGAAACACCTCCTAAAAAACTTATTTGGCAACACCCTGTATATTTATATATGTGTATATTTATATATAGAATTACTCAGACAGTATCTAAATAGTTTCTGTTCACTGGTCCAAAATGTATCATAAACCCTCGTCGACTGGTCTATATCAAAGCACGCCAGAAGTATGGACCGGGGCGTTGGAATTCCGAAACTAATTACACATTGTCGCTCCAGAAACTGAATTTCAATTACCGCATTGTACTTTTGTGTCGGAATACACTCCGTGAAAACGGTTCTGTAGCACTCTCTGACAGATTTCACGCGCACACATGCCATTTCGAGTATTTCGATTCAACATCAACATCCATATTCCATTGTTTTGCACGTCGAGGTCACGGTGAAAAAGATGTAAATGTCACCGACGTTTGTTAAGAGGTCCGGAGCGATTCAATTCCATGTTTTGTTCCAGGGACCCGTTCGAAAAAACGATTAATTTCCAGAAATGACCTCGCACCAGTTCTGCACGCAGGATATTACAAGTTTATTCATATTTATTGATTAGTCTCTGTGGATTCCTCGATGGGGGTTTATTCAGACATTTGGAATATCACGCATTACAGGTGACTGGTATATCTCAGCCAATAGGCCAGTAGATATAGACATGATTTTCCCAAAATTTAATAATAATTACAAACGTTTCAAAACTTAAGTGGAGTGAAGAGGACTTTCATATGATATGTAACCTTTTTTTCTGAACGGAAGATGTTGAAAATCAGGATTTGATTAATTTTCACATTATTAACGCGGAAAAATTTGCAAAAGTTCTGCCAACTTTCGAAGTTTTGATTAATAGCAATTTACATCCTCTGATAAATTTGCAATCACCCAATCAAAATGGAAATGTATTTTTAAAAAAAATTTTGTTAGTCCTAATTTTTCGATGAAAATTCCAAAAGTTCTGCAAACTCGAAAACAACTGAAATAATGTTCTTGACAAGAGTTGTAATTTGCAATCTCTTGCGTCAAACGGAAAACATATATTTTCAATAAATTGATATTTTTTATTGAAATTAGTATCGGAATTATTACAAGAGTTTCCACTAATGGTTGCAAGTGGAGATGACATGGCGTACAATATTTTCATTAATTTGCAACCTAGTCTACAACACGGAAATGAGGGTAAAATCAAAAGAAAAATATTGGTGGGAGTATGATAATTTGCAAACCTTGTTACAATGCGGAACATTAGTAATTGAAAAAATATTTATTTTTGCAACACCTGTGTTATCTGAATAATAAAGATTTTCATATATCTAACAAATGGCATTCATTTTGTTACCAAGTTAACTATCGACCAAGAAGAAGCTTGTCAACGGTAGGAGAAATCATTCAATGTTGAAAGCAAACGTTTTCGACATGAATTCAAAACATCATATTACAATTAGGAATTTGCATAAAAAATACTCTGAGTACGTTTGATGGAGGATCGAGAATCTCTCGACACGTTTTCATAATTTTTTTCATTCATTAAAAAATGGAGGAAATGTTTAGATTTAAAAAACACCAGTAGAGTTGTACATTAGTACGGTTAACCTACAACTGTGTTACGTCACAGTGTTTTGTTTACAGATTAATGAATGCACATCAGTTTAGTAACATGATTTGTTAGCAGAATAACAAAAAGACTGTCAACTGTATTTTAATGACAGACAACTATATAACTGACCAAAAACAATGCACATTCATCTGATAGTCCTGGAGCTACAACTGGAATAGAATTGCCTTTTCCCTCTTTATTTTCAAAATTTAATGAAACACGAAAATTATTTTTACTTGTCGATTACATTTCAGTCCCCCATTCGGATTCAATAGAATTTCTCATGCGAAACCACAATTATAGTAAAAAAGTCGAGTGGAAAGGTGGATTATAGTTTTATTCAATTCAAGAAATACATAACTACCTGTCAAAATTAAATTTTAGAGAGATGTAATATCGATGTCACAAATTTTTATTTTTCAGCAATGTTTCTGTTTGATGGTGAAAATTATGTACTTGCGAGATATACAATCGATAACGCTTTGATATTCTCACTTCCAAAGAGCATCGATTATTCATTTCAAAATCCTGTCGATTGCTATAAAGTCATTTTGTGACAAGTGAAAATTATTAATGAAGAATGATGGAATTTCGTTTCTAATGTGATGAAAATTCAATGTCTTCCAATAGTCTTCTAGCAAAATTTTGTACTATTTCGATTGTTGCATTCGAAAATTTTAGATCAAATTTATGTCGCTGATTAGTCGAAAACAGTTATTGCTTCAGAGATTAATAATTAGTTTCAAATTTTTTAATGGGTACCTACGTAACCGTATTATTCTTCGGATGCAATTTCAATCAACCAGTACAAAATATAACAGATATACGCGATGGATAATCAAGTATTCAACTGGACCTCTGTAGGCATATGTCGGTCTGATATATATCTTAAACCTATTTGCACAATGTTAGCAATTCATGGCCAAATTATAAAAAAACAAATAAATCACACAAAAAAACTGTTTTTTTGAACAATGACGATTGCAAATCCCTTGCGTCACGTCAAATATCAGTCCTAATTTTAATTGCAATTTGCAGAACTTTTGCAGTTATTTCTAAAGTTGTAAAAATGCAAAAATAATATATTGGTGGATTGATAGGTTTTGTTTTCCGTATGAGGTTGCAAAGCTACATATCCACTGAGACCGATATTCTCTTCATTTTATTATTTCAATGCTTGTGGGTATTGGAAATGGGAGCGTCGATAAAAAGTTTGATGAATAAATGATGCGTTTTCCAGAAATGTTTACAAATGTAAGTGAATATTTTAAACTTTTTTCCCGCTCACTTATTGAATTTGCAGAATTTTCGTGATTTTTTTAAACAAATAACAATGAAAAACTTAAACAAATGACAAAAAACAAGGTATCGTAACTTTCACAAGGTTGCAAACTTCATGCATGTTGTAAAACACCATTACTATATGTATGCCTAGTTTGCAGAACTTTTGCGATTTTCAGTGCAATAATAAAGCATGGAAACGTTTTGTGCGAATAAAACAATGTTCCGTTCATCACATATTTCTGCAAAATTTTATAGTTTGTTTTCATTGATGCACTAACATACCATTGAAGTTTGAAAACTTTTGGAATCAATGTTAATTGATTGTCTATGTCTCCTGGCCTACAACTCCATTGAAATATATTATCGAGAACTTCAATTTCCTTGAAAAAAATTGTCGAAAGAAAATGAGATTCAGTAAAACAGTGGATTCCGGTCTGATAATTCGATGTTGAGCTGATATATTGACTATGAATTCTCGTTATTTGAAATCTGTATTGAAAAAAACTCATTTTTGTAGCTATGTTAACTTTTAGCAGAGGTAATTGAGTTATACTCTAGCCTGGTAAATATGTACTTACATTGAATCATACTAATTTAACCTGCTCTTCGATTTCCTCCTCCGCTTCATTGTACCTTTTATTTATCATGTTATCTTATCATATCATTGTACCACAACTTCTACAGATTGAATCATTCGTTTTCTCATCTGATGTATCTAGGTAATCTTGATAAAACAATGTATATTTTTGATTTTAGTGTAAACTAATAATCAATACAATGAAATAAGGGAATTTTGTGGCATAGTGGACAAATTATTAAATTAATAAATTGAGGAAAAAAAAAGAAAGAAAAACATTTTCAAGTGGGAGTTGAACCCACGACCTTATGATCTCTAGCCATACGCTTTACCAACTGAGCCATTCGAGGACATAGGAATCGAATTAATCGAAAATCAAACGTACTTATCACTGGCCGTCGAGATCCACTATGCCACAAAATTCCCTTCTTTCATTATATGTATTTCGGGCGCAATATTTCCAATGAAATTAAATACAATCGATGATTCTTCTGAATCAGAATGACCTGTGTTCCCCAGGGCATAATTTTTGGTCCCCTACAGTTTATCATGTATAAAGACATCCCGCTGGAAATCCAATCTGGAGAACCTATTCCGAATTTTGCACATGACACAGCAGTCTTTCACAAAGCCAGCACATGGCAACAACTGAGGAACGAATCAGGTAAATATATCAATAACCTCAATATGGGGATTCAATTCAGGAAGTTTCCATTGGATAGATAGTGATTGAATATTATATATGAATATCATTTCCAACGAGACTTGATGCTAATAAGAATATCAATTCTTTTGCATAATTTGTTCACAAAAATTCGTTCTTTTTCCAAAATCGTCTTCATAGAGCTCTTTACGGAGGCATTTTATTGTTTCTTCATTATGTGAAGAATCGGAGATTGACTACCATTTGATGCTGGAGCTGCCAAAAATTTGTAAAATCATAGGCGATCTTACTTCAGAAGAAAGACAATAGGTGGTACTCTCAAGATTGCGACTAGGCCCCACAATATGCACCCTCGAGCACATCTCCGAAGGGAAACAAATTCAAACGTGGGATGATAATGATAATAAATATGCTTTTTCTGCAGCCGTCTCAAAAACAAAATTTTCGGTATGATTTCTCAAATCGAAAGTACCACTTCACACAAATGGTTCCGAAAGTAGCTATTTTCGGGACGATTTTTGTCACTTTCGAAACGATTTCTCTACTTTTGGGACGATTCTTATTACTTTCGGCACGATTCTTGTGACTTTCGGGACGATTTCGCGCATCTATGTGGGCGGCTTTGATAATAACATGAACTTTATATTTTATTGTGACAGCGCTTGTCATGTAACATTGGTGTGTTTTTTCGCTTTTCAAATACAAAAAATGGAAATCAGTAGTGAAAGTGAGGCTGAAATGATTCCACAAGAGATAAGTGAATCTGCAAAAGCGGCTCCTTATGAATTATTGCCGGAAAAGTCAAGAAAGAGGTATGAATTGGTCTACAATTTATTTCAAAAATGGAGCAATGATGAGAATGTGCATACTATAAATGAACAAGTGATTATTGCATATTTAATGGAAAAATCTGAAATCTTGGAGCCATCAAGCCTCTGGAGCAATTACTCGATGCTTGAGTCCACAATTAATATTAAAAATAATATAAATATAAGCCGCTATTCCAATATTAATGCTTTCTTCGAAAGAAAATCCATTGGCTTCAAACCAAAGAAATCAAAATTATTGAATAAAGAAGAAATAGATCACTTCTTATCAAAAGCTGGAGATAATATCTACCTAATGACGAAGGTAATATAATTAAATCTAATTCCTCTTCTTCCTTATGATTTATTTTGGTTTTATTTTAGGTTGCATTAATAATTGGTTTGGCAGGCGCTTGTCGTCGTGATAGCTTTGTTGAATGAATTTGGATGATATAGAAGATAGGACAACCCTGTAAGTGATTGAAATTCCTAATTCTAAAACGAATATGGATAGAACCTTTGTCTTCATTGGAGAAAATAATATTTCGGTATACAGAAAATATTTCTCAAACGCACCACATCGTACACTATTTGTTATATATACTATACAACCTATTGGTATTCACACTTTTGGAAAAATCGCCTGCACAATTGCTAAATTGACCTTTTTTTTTGTAATATTAGTACACTTTTGAATAGTGTTGGACTGTGTACTCCCTAAAACGGTATTCCGTAACGTAACTGGGAATCAATGGGTGCATAGTAAGCCATTTTGGCTGTGTGAAACCTACTTCTTCGAAATGACTGTGAAGAGCCGATGAGTATTGAACACCTCCTTGTCCTGTGACCCAGGTTCGAAGATATATGGCGAAATAATAAACTTGTGCCAGATACCAAATGATTTCTAGGAAGCCATTTTGTCATGGGCACACGGGGTGGACTTATATGAAAAATCACACACCTGTCCACCAATTGTTATGGGTTGCTCCACACTCGAGATGTTAATTAATAAAGTAACTAACCGCCTACCAAAGGGGTAGATGGTCGGTGGTTTTAATAATTACCCCAAGTATGTATTGAAAGGGAGATCTTAATCGCCCAGGGAGTGGTTAATCAAAGAGGTCTTCAATTTACCTAGAAGAAGATCTAAGAGCGGCTTTAGACTTCCTCTCTGCCCTGAGAGATAGTTGAGCGTGGGTTGTTCATTTATCATTCAGAGTTACAGACCCACTATTATTTGAATTCACAGGAAATAATGCAAGGGACAGAGTAATTAAAATGAATATAATTAATCTAATCTTGAAATACATGCACAATCATATAACATAACCAATTAAAACCAAATAGGCTATTTCGCTAATAAACAATTATAGAAGATGATAGTATGTCAAGTTTTGGTCTACATAAGGGTAGTCACTAATATCAATAATTCTCTTCCTTCTTATCCTTTTTTACTTTTGACTAAGGACTAACACATACCCTGTATATCATAGTAACCAAAATATTTAGGAATAAGGTACTAGGAGAATTGACCTTCCAAACATGATCTTTCAAACGTACTTACATAATTCTCAGGTAAATCACTTGCACTTATTTTAACAATTGATTTTTCGAATAGAATTTATTAATTTTATTCGCGCCTTCATTAATTTGGGTTATTAGGGTTTTATTATTTTACTTTCGGATTTTGACTTTATTTAACTACTTTTCTTGGACTAGGAATAGAATTTATGAAATTGGCTTTGAAAATATGCAAAGTTTATAGCACTATAAACAAATGATGACCCGATAGTTATTGTATTTGTTGAGCTCGATTTGGCATTGTAGATTTCTCGTTGAACCAAAACTTAATTCGCACTAAGGTAGAGATTTATGATGCAATCGATTTAGCTTCATTTTGAATTTTCTTGAATTTCTCGTATGTGATACATCACTTACATCAGACTTGAATTTAATTGTACTTGAAATAAAGATTGCTAATTAAATGCTCGCTACATGGAGACAAGTTGATCTGAGCACGGTCAATTATAACTCTTTCTATCTATATCTCTGTTTTCAGTTTCTATATATATAGTCTCGATTCCTCCCTCTTGGTTGGGTTATTTCAGTAAATTAATGCGTGACTTTTATGTAAACTCATTAATTTCCAAGCATAAGAATATTTCCCATAGACCGCCATCAATTGAGGATTTTTTATAGTCTTTTTATGTGCGGTTGGAATGTGGAAATATCTCGACCTAGACAGGACGGGTCCATTAACACTGAATTTTATTACCAAACGAGAATGTCTCCTATGATATTTATCGCGGCACAGAGTTACTCTTCAGCCGTAATGGGTCATTAAATGAACAATCTGAGAGAATTATGTCTTCCTTTTAAAAATTACTGGTGCAGGTGTTAGAACTTGAGAATGGTTATTTCTTTGTCTAAATGATTATGACTAGGCAGAATCACTACAATCCCTCCTTGCCCTCAATTAAAATTGTATGATATGTATCATAAAAGTTATCGAAATAACTTTACAATAAGGTAATTCTTTTTAATAGAAGTTATAAAAACCTTGATTATATTTATTGTATTCAATAATAGAAAGGTTACAAGGAAATGTATTCATCCTAAAAGTTATGCGAAATAAAGTTCTTTTTGTCTTTCTAAAATCAACTCTTAGTAATTCTAAAAATATAAAATAATAGACTTATTTAGTTTAATATTCAATCTTAACAGATAGCATAAAAATTTATAGAGAAAAACTGAGGATAATCCTACTTAATTACATCTAAGGGATCTAAATCTGATGCCTGAATAATATAATAAGGTGATACAAGGAACCATGGCTCAATTTGTTAATTCTAAATGTCTTATATTAAAATGTATGGAAATCAAAATTTCTAATTTGTTTAATCTAAAAAAATCTCTAAAGCTAAGATAAAATTTACTAGGTTTATGTATATATATATGAAACAATAGAAATTTAAACTAAATTTACTTGGTCAATAAAGTCTTTCCTTCACTTAGGGTATACCTTCCAGCACTTGATCGCGAAAGTGATGGGGTCATCCGGAGATTCGGCAGGTACAGTTCCGTGGCTAGAGTCGATCCGTCGGATGGGGCTTCAGATATCGAGTCAGCTGGTGGCTCGATGTTGACTAATATACGAGGTACTTGGTTCTCGGCGCTGGAGATGCGGTTGGGGCGGCAAAACGGAAATCCTCCTCGTTCGGCAGTGCAAAATAGCATTCACCTTAGAATGTGAGCTTCTTCTGCTCCCGTCGGGGTTTTTGGGGCAAGGGCGGCTGTCCATATTTTCCGAGTTTTCCCGTGAGGCATAGACAATCGCATTGGTGATGTTGGGCCGCTAACAATCGCAAGTAGGCCGCATGATGTCTATTAAAATGGAGAATATATAGGCCTTGTGTACATGGACGTGTTCCGAAGGGTTGAGACGATCCCATTGATTAACGCCACAGGAGGTTGTCCACTGAGGATTTCATGATATATCTCCTGGTTTCAAACTGCGAATTTCATTTTGACGTCGAGTAACATCTCCATTTCAAATTGTACTTTTAGTATTAAATTTTTAACCAACAATTTCCACGTGATGATCTCACGAAAACCAAGTCGAGGTTCACTGGTATTTATAGGGTTTCAGTTCTTATTTCCAAGTTTCTCACACTAATTTTAATGTTTATCGGTCGTATTATGTCACTCACGAAAAGTTTTAGGGCAGTTCTCACGTTATCCGAATGTATCGATTTCGTGTTCAGTTGTTAACACTTAGAAAGATTTCAGCAGAGACCACAGATTGAACATTTTACGAGGTGTTAACGATTATTTTTATTAGGTCGGCGTGTTACTCAGGTTGCGCTTTTAACTTCTTTATAGTTCAGTTATCTCTAGGGAGAGAGACATTGAGATTTCTTAATTATTTATCTGCATTTTACCTCTGCCAGTTCAGACCTTTGAATGGGTAGGGGATGATTTTTCATAGATTGGTTCCTTACGAGTTTTCGAAGTTGTGGGCATCTCACTTAACGTTGGTTGCGAAGTGATTTCGGTGGGAACTGTTTCCATGGGAATATCTTCTGAGGGAACCCTTGGTAATTTATGATTTATTACAAATATAGTCAGGTATTCCATAAAGGCCAATAAGTGTAGAGAACATCCCGTGATTCGGTGGATTGCAAACGCATTTAGAGTTGTGTCCATAAGAAATTTGAAAACCTTTAGACATATGTATATTCCTAATAAACTGCTGGTCACATCGCCAATAATCATAAATACACCATAAATTTTCTTCATCGTATTATTGGCTAATTTTTCTAATTCTTCCTGATTGAACAGGTTTAAAGTTGAAAATCCTTGATTCAATACGGTTTTGTTGGCCATTCTATTTTAAGGATGTTAGTTACAGCCTGCAGAGGAAAACAGTAAGATTTCCTGAGCATTTCGGATTTCTTCAGCGGTATAAATTCCACCTATCCCAAGGGGTTTTATTTCATCCAGCTGCATTTGAGGGTCTTCCATTATAGATAATTCACTGGGGGGATTACCAGCAATAGGCAGGGGATCATAAGATATCCACATTCCATCGATAAAGTATTTTGCCGGAATTATTGAAGAACATTCTATCTGTTGTCCTACTTCTTGTATAGTCCTGGTTAAAGGAGCCATAAAATAAGATTTATTCAAATAAGTCACTGGTAATTCCTGATAACAGTTTTTTCTCTTCTTATGACCATGACAGGAATGCATTTAAAGTAAATAAATTACTTCTCCATTGATTTTTTTCTATATAACCCGGTTGTTGATGCAATAATTGCGCGATGATAGTGGGAGATTGTTGAGCCATAATTAATCGATTTTTCAATATCTCTTTTCAACAGACATCTTCGTTGAATTGTTTCTGCCAGCATAGCATTCATGGATCTCTTGAATGATTGCTCAATGTATAAAAATTTTGAATTAACATATGTAATGAGATCTGCAGTTGGTTCTCCCCAGGTAAAATCAAAATCTCTGTATAAATTAGTAGTATTGTTTGGAAATTCCAATATTAATATTCTAGGATGTTCGGTTATCCACATTATTATATTACAAATAGTTGTTTTCTTAATTAGTTGAACAGCGAATAACTTTGTTCGATCTTCGATGACCATATAGAATTTTATATCATCGGTACTCAATCTTTCCGTGACTTTGTTAGCTTTTCCTTCATAAAGTTTGCGATATCTTTGGCACTCCTGGGGTTTGATTATATCCCACGCTATTTCACCTTGAAAAGCATCAATACAATATCCGGTAGAGAATTTGCAGGATAATTGATTCTCCAAACTAATGGTGTTTTCGTCTAAATGAGCTGTAGCAGAATAATCCTTCAAAGTAATTTTGCGGTGGCAGTTGCTACAACATTTTTATATAATTTTCCTTGAAAGGAATAGGAGGTACCTTGGCAACTCCCTGTGTCATCTAACTCTCCAGCCAGTAATATTCTTGCAGTCTGAGTAGCGTTGGTTTTGAGTTTTATTATTTCACCCGGGAAACCTCGATATTCCAAATATTGATGGATTTTTAAGCATTCTTCCTTGCCTATGGGTTGTAAGTAAGTCAGAAGACTATCAGCTAAAATACTGGGTGGGAGAACATACCACACAGAGACTAACAATTGAGTAATCTCAATAAAGCATGATTTTACTGAATCTTTTCATACTTTTTCTGTTCCAATGCATAAATTTTGTCTCAGACACAGTGTATGCACTATTCAATTCTGACATTTTTGTACGTCTCTTAAAGAAATTGCTGTAATATTTGCAGCGGGATTTCTACAATCATATGCTATAAGCCATCGGTTTTTTCAACAGGTAAAAGGTTCCGACAATGGTCCATATCCAAATCAATATATCGCTTATCATCATATTCAACTATTTCTCGTAACTTCTGTAACTGGAAGCTATAATCCACAGAGTATTGTGTTTCATTCACCACTACTTGTAAGCGGTTTACACCTAGGCGGTAATTTGTGACTTGGGTCGAGGTAATTAAGCGAGCTCTGTCGATAGCTATGGTAGACAGTCGGATCGGTCGTCTCGTATGCCTGTCAAGCCAACACCCTCTGATTCTAAAGTTGCAGGTAGATTTCTTGTGGGGCAAAATTTCGGGTTTTACGATCGACTATTTTTACGTAATATTGTCTGTTATCGATCGGCGCGGGTATGCGAGACGGGTTATTTTATTTCACGCACAGAGTGTTTTCTTTTTGGGAGTCAATCTCCGTTATTGTTCTAGAATAAGGATTTTTATTAAACACTATGGGATCGCGGACTTTATAAAAATGTTCTCTTTATTTACAGGGTGAGGAGATTTTCCCGTTCGTAGTACATTAAAATCATGTTTGGATTTTTCTTAATTACTCATTTCAACAATTATTGAAAAGTTACTTATGACTGACTAATACCTTCTATAATCTAGATATATATATATACAGTGCATTACTTAAATTACTGATGTTTACCTGACTTGGATAAGAATCCAAGGTAACTCTTTAACAGCTCCCGTGATCTAGTAGAATACCTGTGCGTAATTTCAGTAATACTTTCGCTTTTCATCGTCCGACGTTTCACTCTGAATTTTCATCATTCCGAATTTCCATAATGGTTTCCGGTAATTCATTTATCATATCAACAGGGTCTTGGACGACGTTATCTTGGGTTTCTTTTATACTTTCCTTGTCTGAGGAAATATTATGAAGGGTCTCTAAGTTTTTATAATTCAGTAATTCTTCTGAGGAATGACATAGTCCATGTCTAGGGAAGGGGTTGTCTCTTGCTTTTCTCATTAGCTTTTTCCGTTCTCTCTCTGAGGTTCCTCTTGAATCGTCCGTGGAGGATATTATTTATGTCTATATTTCTATAGGCCTTAAGACGATTTGCATGTATAATCTGACATTTCGTTTTACCTACTAATTGTATTTCGAAATTAACTGGGGATAGTTTTCGCAGAATTCTCCAAGGTCCAGTATACTTTGGGAGAAGCTTACGAGCCAGAGATTTTCTAGCTGTAATACTAGGTGGAGATTTCAAATACACCAGCGATCCAATGGGAAATTCCTTCAATTTAGCCTTTTTATTAAATGTTCGATGGGTTCTGCAGCAGTGATATCTAAAGGCATCCTAGCGTTTTCGTGAGCGACTTGTAATCGGTGTACCAGTTCAGAGGCATAATTTTCCAACGTGTCGTACCGTATACGGGGTGCTCGTAGAGTAAGGTGATGGGGTAGTAGCATGTCTCTTCCAAACATTAAAAAATGGGCTCTCTTAGGTGGACGAATGAATGGGATTTCTGATAGCGAGAAGAGCATAACGTAATTGCTCGTCCCAATAGGATGTTTGCTCAGTTACCAGGGGAAATAGAGGATTTTTCAGGTGCCCATGAAATCGTTCTAACACTCCATTAGTGGCGGGTGATATGCCGTAGTATTTAATTTTTATCCGTAATCTTTTTACATATTTCTAAGATAGAGCGGACAAAATTGGCGATCCTCGATCACTCAGTAAATGTCTGGGAGCCCCATATCGTAGGATGACATTTTCTACAAACGCTTTGGCAACTGTTTCTACCGTTATATTAGGTATTGGAATGGCTTCAGCATATCGAGTCAAATGATCGATAGCAGTGAGAATATATTTATTTCCTTGTCTTGTGGTGTTCAGGGGACCTACTATATCAATAGCTACGATTTCGAAGACTGTCTCCGGTATAGGCATTCGTTGCATTTCGGTGGGTTTCTGATTCGAGCTTTGTGAATATTACAAAGAATGAACCTTTACATATTCGTCAATATCTTTCCTCATGTTAGGCCAGTAAAATTCTCTTTGATGGTCGATAAAGTTTTCTGTTGTCCTCCATGACCAAAAATATACTATCGTGATATAAACTAATTATTTGTCTTCTAAGGGCATGGGGGCATATATTTTATCCTGTCGTTCGTCGAATTTTCGTTTTACATATAGAATTTCTTCATGTACATAAAATGTTCATCATTCTCGGATAAGGTAGTTAGGATTTCGATGATCTTGGGATCCTTTTTTCTTGTAATTTGCGTATGTCGTCCGTTGCCATATAGTGTCAATAATTGGTTCTGCATCTTCAATGATCTTCGTGTAGCGCACATTGTCGGTCTTTATTTTGTTTTGGGGGAAACGATTTCTTCCGACGTTTCATTCACCTTCAACCTCGTCAATGAATCTGCATTTAGGTTATGTTGGCCCTGACGATATTTAATAGTAAATGAATATTCCAGAAGCGTCATAGCCCATTTTGCAAGTCTACTACTTGGATCTCTGATCGATAGTAAATATACCAAAGGTCGATGATCGGTGATAATGGTAAAATGTTCCAACTAAATAGCATCGATATTTTTGACAGCCCATATTACAGCTAAGCATTCTCCCCGATGGTAGAATATCAGTCTCAGCAGCATTCGGTTCTACTAGAATAACATATAGGGTGTTCGAATCCTGAGTATTCTTGACTTAAATTCCGAAATAGCTGAAGCGCTAGCGTCGGTCGTTACTAAAAAAGGTCTGGAAAATCGGATATTCAAAATGGGAAGGTGTTATTAGTGCTTTTTTTCAAGGTGTCAAATGCTAGCTGCTGTTCCGTTCCCCAAAGAAATTTTTCTTCTTTCTTGGTTAATTTCGTGAGTGGTTGGGATAATTTTGAAGTTTTGCACAAATTTCCCATAAAACCCACATAATCCGAGGAAAGCTCTTACTTCCTTCACACATTTTGGTTGAGGGTAATTTTTAACCACTGATGTTTTATCGGGGTCTGTTTGGCATCCTTTTCCAAAAACAATGTGCCCTAAGTACTTGGCTGTCGGGTATCATGAAATGACATTTAGGTGGCTCGAATTTTAAGATTCTGTCTCTCATTTTATCGAATACATGACGCAAACTATCTAGACGCTCATCAACATTGGGACCACTGAATACTATGATGTCATCTAGGTATACTAGGCATTTTTTTTCCGGTAATATCAGCGAAAGTAAGGTTCATAAACCTCTTAAAGCTGGGGAGTTCTTCAAACCCTGAGGCAATTTTTTAAATCGTATGTCCATTTGGGTAAGAAAGCACTTTTTCTCGGTCACGCTCATCTAACTCAATTTGGAAAATCCACTGGCTAAATCCATCACACTATATAATTCAGTACCATTTAATCTCTCCCAAAGTGTCTTGCAGGTAGGGAACGGATAAAAAACAGTTTTAGTAATGGCGTTTAATTCTCGGTAGTCAATACATAATCTAAACTGAGGTTCTTCTCCGGATGCATTTTTTTCAATTAAGAGAGCTGGGAAACCCAAGGACTGGCTGATTCTATGATAATCTCATTAGCTAATAAATCCTTGATTTCTTTCTCCATTGCCTTCTGGCGTTGAAAAGGAATTCTATATGGTCTTTTAGTATGGGAATAACATCTTCAGTAATGATTCGATGCTTCACTAAATGGGTACTACTCAATTTTGATGGGGCTTTAAATATATCTATATATTCTATTATAAGATTGGATAATTTTTGATTCTCTCCTTAGGATCTTCCAAATGTAATTGTTGCAAAATTGTTTTTTTCATCCTGTAGTTCTATTCTTCTAACCTTTCCCTTTATCGAATATTTTCCTCTCCATGTCAGTGTCAGCTTCAAATCCTAATGCAATCACATGTTTGTGAGGTATTACTAAATTCTTTTTTCTAAAGCATTTATTATACGTATAGGTATCTCGTCCTTATTTTTACTTATCGATCTAGCTACTATCAATCCTTTTATCGCTTCCTTATCTTCAATAACTACGTTTCTGACGTTAACCTATTCTGAAATTTGGCCATAACAAAATGACATAGTTCTGGGGGGCAAGGTTAAGTCCTTAGACAAATAAATCCCTGTCCATAATTATTTTCGTAGGTATGGTACTTTTCGAATTCAGTCTTTTCTAGATCATTAGTCGTCACTAACATCTTAGTAGAAAATGATTCTCCCTCGGGTGAATTTTCTCCATCGTTCAACCATTTTTTGAAAATTTCCTCTCATCCCATTAATAATTTCCGTTGAACTACAGCACCTTATTCTCCATAATTTCATTACACTCAGTAGAAACCATGGAAGCTTTCTCAGAGTTCCTTGATGATTTCTTCTTAATTTTACCATTTTCCTTTTCCTCTACTTTTCCAACATAATCTCCGTATTTTCCATACACTCAGGGAGAAAATGTTTTCTTACCAGTCAGATTCTTAGTATTTTCTGTTTTGGCGGAATACTTTCTCTTGTATACCACTTTCACCTTCTATCAAATTGATATCTTTCAACAATTTATTTCTCTGGTAAAAGTTGATCCTTTTTCCTTGGCATGCTACCGTATTGTTTTGGAGGAAGGTTACCGTCCCTAGACCAACTAACCCTCGCTTCAAATTTTTTTTTTGCAAATGTCGCCTGTCTTCTTGAATCAATAGTTCCCAATTCCTGAGAGTTTTCCATTGTACTGGTAGAAGGCATGTCATCCTTAGACGACCCGGCTTCTTCACCTCGAATGTCGTTCAAAATCCTAGCACTATCTTGCAATTTAATTTTTTCCAATATACAGGATGCTCTGGGTTTAGCATTACTCAACCCTTCAATTCCTAAAATAATTTCCTGCTCTGTTTCTAGCTGTGGAAACTTTTCTTTTTCTGCTTTCATTTGTTCCTTTTTCTAAGCGCTTTGTTACGAATATTTTTCTTCTTTTCTCCCAGGTTCTCTATTTTTCTTGACGAGTATTATCAACTTGTAATTGAGCTGATTCTGAATTATCCACTAAATTTCCACTTGAGGTGATCGGTCTCAAGTCCTGGTATGGAAATCCATTTTCGATTAATTGGCCATTCATTTTGGGCGTGCACTCCCTAGAAAAATTTAGCTTTTCGTCAAAATTTCTTCCCTTCCATTGTTCCATTGTGTTGGTTAATTCGGACAGTCTCTGATTCATACTGTCAATTGTTTCCTTGAAAGTTCTTTCCATATTCGCAATTTTTTTTCTATCCAAAGCTTATCCATACCATTTTCAGTATGATAAATACGTTTGGGTTCGTGATGAAGTTCAATAATCTCCTCCATCAAATACATTCTATTCGCTCGCCAATCTAATTTTACTTGATATTTCTGCAGAAAGTCTAACCCTAATATCAATTCAGTACTCAAATGGTCAGTTTCAATAAGAATAAATTCGTGGTCAATTACTTTTCTGTCATTCAATCTGATGGGTAGAATAACTGTTCCTATATAAGAATAGGAATGTCCCTGTACGTCGCGAAGTTGAAACTTTTCTTCATATTTAATTTTCATACCACGTGTGATACTAATGTGGGCCAACGATACTTCGGCGCCATGTCTAAAAGAATGGTGCGAAAATTCCATTAATTTCTAAAACTATACATTTCTCTGGGCCTCTCCTGTTGTATAGGTAAGTATCGTTTGCGTCGGCCTCCTATATGTTGAATTTTGACTTACTAGTGGCTGTTTGCGGTTCCCAAGGAGGTGAATTGCGAACCGTATTGCATTTAAATGTCTTCTATCAACATTTCTGGGACTTGTTTTATTTCGAAATTATTAGCCAAGTGTCCTTGTTCGTTACAACGGTAGCAGATCGTTTTTTCATTTTACAATTTCGAGCTTCATGTCCTCTGTAGCGGCATACTGACATATAGGTACATTTGTTGCTGGCTCATTCGCAATTATTTTCCCTGAAATTTCTGTCCGTTGGTTTGGTAGGTTTCAATTAATTCTTCTTTATCGGCTAAGTCAATCGCTTCCTTCAACGTTCCTGGACTAGCGGATAAGATATGCTGCGCAAACCGTGGCGAACTGTGTAATGATGTCTTGTTCATGTCGTTGCAACAATATTCTATCTAAATCGGGTACCCCTGTTAATACTAAAATTTTAGCTGCGCAAACCTTCAAGCGTGCTAAATACTGGCGACATGTTTCTGACCTACGCTGTCTGCATTCTAATAACTCTCTTTTGTCCTGCCCCGGTATTTTAGTTAGGCCAAATTGTTCCTGCAAGCCCTTCTTCAAATCATTCCATACTACAGTGGTTCTTAATTGGCTGTCCGCGTCTATTAATTGTTTGGCTATTCCTCGCAATTTCAAACGTACTATCGATACAATTTGTAAATCTGTCCAGTTTGCAAGCGCGGCAGTATCTTCAATAATTCTGATGAAATCGGTGATTTTCGATTGACCATTATAATAAGGAACATTGTCCAAAGTAATAGCTATAGTAGGTTCCTGAATAGGTAAAACCTGCACAATCGGAGGAGCTGTCGAAGTAGATACCGTCGGTGGAGGAGTCATGATAAAAATTGTTTACTTCTTTCAAAATTTTTTCAACTATTTCCAAGTGAATTCCAAGAGTAAGTCTGCATAAACGCTATATATACTTTATTTTCCACTTCAAAGAGAAAATTTCCTTATTTTTCAAGTTATTTTCACCCCTAACTTTAAATTTTACTTTTTGTGAAAAACCCTATATAAGAGTTAATTTAAATCAAATTATTATACAAAATGTGGTGGCTGCTTGATCCACACAGTTTCTGATAGTATTTAACAAGACAAACAATGTTTTACTGAATTTTCATTCTTATTTGTATTGGATAATTTTGAGTTTGACATCCTTTGCGAGAATAACATATAGCGTTATATATTTTTCTGTAAATGAACCTCGACGCCTGATTTCAATTGTCATTTGACATCTCTTGCGAAAATCAACATATAAACGTTATTTTTCTGTAAATGAACCCCACATAACTGACACCAATATGTCATTGGCACACGGGGTGGACTTATATGAAAAATCACACACCTAGTCCACCAATAGTTATGGGTTTTCACACTCGAGATGTTAATTAATAAAGTAACCTAACCGCCTACCAAAGGGGTAGATGGTCGGTGGTTTTAATAATTACCCAAGTATGTATTGAAAGGGAGATCTTAATCCCCAGGGAGTGGTTAATCAAAGGGTCTTCAATTTACCTAGAAGAAGATCTAAGAGCGGCTTTAGACTTCCTCTGCCCTGAGGGGATAGTTGAGCGTGGGTTGTTCATTTATCATTCAGAGTTACAGACCCACTATTATTTGAATTCACAGGAAATAATGCAAGGGACAGAGTAAATAAAATGAATATAATTAATCTAATCTTGAAATACATGCACAATCATATAACATAACCAATTAAAACCAAATAGGCTATTTCGCTAATAAACAATTATAGAAGATGATAGTATGTCAAGTTTTGGTCTACATAAGGGTAGTCACTAATATCAATAATTTCTCTTCCTTCTTATCCTTTTTTACTTTTGACTAAGGACTAACACATACCCTGTATATCATAGTAACCAAAATATTTAGGAATAAGGTACTAGGAGAATTGACCTTCCAAACATGATCTTTCAAACGTACTTACATAATTCTCAGGTAAATCACTTGCACTTATTTTAACAATTGATTTTTCGAATAGAATTTATTAATTTTATTCGCGCCTTCATTAATTTGGGTTATTAGGGTTTTATTATTTTACTTTCGGATTTGACTTTATTTAACTACTTTTCTTGGACTAGGAATAGAATTTATGAAATTGGCTTTGAAAATATGCAAAGTTTATGGAAGCACTATAAACAAATGATGACCCGATAGTTATTGTATTTGTTGAGCCGATTTGGCATTGTAGATTTCTCGTTGAACCAAAAACTTAATTCGCACTAAGGTAGAGATTTATGATGCAATCGATTTAGCTTCATTTTGAATTTTCTTGAATTTCTCGTATGTGATACATCACTTACATCAGACTTGAATTTAATTGTACTTGAAATAAAGATTGCTAATTAAATGCTCGCGTACATGGAGACAAGTTGATCTGAGCACGGTCGAATTATAACTCTTTCTATCTATATCTCTGTTTTCAGTTTCTATATATATAGTCTCGATTCCTCCCTCTTGGTTGGGTTATTTCAGTAAATTAATGCGTGACTTTTATGTAAACTCATTAATTTCCAGCGCATAAGAATATTTCCCATAGACCGCCCATCAATTGAGGTATTTATAGTCTTTTTTATGTGCGGTTGGAATGTGGAAATATCTCGACCTAGACAGGACGGGTCCATTAACACTGAATTTTATTACCAAACGAGAATGTCTCCTATGATATTTATCGCGGCACAGAGTTACTCTTCAGCCGTAATGGGTCATTAAATGAACAATCTGAGAGAATTATGTCTTCCTTTTAAAAATTACTGGTGCAGGTGTTAGAACTTGAGAATGGTTATTTCTTTGTCTAAATGATTATGACTAGGCAGAATCACTACAATTTCAATACAACTTAAATTGTGAATTTTCTGAACGACCTCCATTAGTTGAAGAAGGAAAACTAGCAACCACTGTAAATTCATATGAAAATGAACCAAAACGAACTGCAGATACTCATGTTATGAACAAATGTGATTGTATATAATGTTGCTGATGGCAATTGGATTTTTTCAAACACCAAATCTCATATACATATATAAATATATCCTGTCCGAACTCTAATCTAGCCACGTCGTTCGATGTCAATATTCTCCGCGTTCATCGCGACGGAATTCATCGAAACAATTGGAAATATATTCGAAAACAATTATATCATAGCGCTCGTACGGTCTTGATAAATTGACAGTTTGTTAAGGTTATGGAGAAAGCGAGAGAAAGCCTTCAGCAAAATATAGAGGCGGGAATCCATTTCAATATTATATATATATATTATATATGTGAACAGTCTGTTTTCCGGTAAAAGCTATTGTGGATATTGCTCTTTTTCTAACTGTTTGTCAAATCCTTCTGGAATTCAGTTGCTCATATATTGCATGCCTAAGTCTCTTTACGAATTCACTTCAACTGTCGCTGCTTTTCGCATCTCAGTTCACAAAGCCCAAGGTTGCTCGATGTATTGGAATCCAGTCCTCTCTATCCGCTTTATATAATTATTATCTCCTGAAAGTTCTGGATCTGCCTCATTTTCACAGTTTTGGAGTTTCTATATCGATATTTTATACAGATATTTTATTCACACATTCTTCTTGCATCTTCAATTTGAAAAAAAGAATACATTTCCCTAACAGATGTTTACAATGAAGCAAAAAAGATCATGTGAATTCATTCAGGGACACCAGGAAATAGTTATTTACCTACGACCACTGTAGAAAATAGGCAGAAACACACGACACGCAGCCCCAGTAAATAGCTCATAACCCACGGTAAACAAATCGCACAGTTTTCGTAAACAAAACGCACAGTAAGCGGAACATTTAATAATTCCGCAAGTAGGTCATGATCGCGCAATCGCCCGTCAACAGCGTAGTCATAGCAACTGTCAGAATCAAAACAATAAAAACTTTTTTGAAAGACAAATAAGTTCTAGTTGATAATTATAAGATACATACTATTTGAAAATACAGGTTTTTTTTCTCGAAGTTGAAATTGGGAACGGTTACACCCATTCAAAATAATAAAAAACTCAAAAGTATTGAAAATTTTAGACCTTTCACTATACCACAAATCTTTTCAAATATTTTTGAATACTCTTTTTTAGAACGAATGTTATATTTTTTATTAACAAACATAATATTCTGAATTCCACACAACATTGTTTTGGCAGTGGTAATTCACTCAATCGGCTTGCATTTTCATTAATGACGGCGAATGCTCGGCTTAGTTTTATTCGACCTGAGTAAAGCGTTTTATTGTGTTTATTATATAAAATTGTTAGAAATTTTGGAATCCTACGGTTTCAGAGGAAAGCCTGAAACTATTCGAGATCTTTTCTTGAAAATCGTTTGAATTTTGATCGCTATAATTCAGAATCAGAATATGTATATATGGAAGTTCTCCAGAGATCCATATTGGGACCCATTCTTTTTCTATTATACATCACCAGATCTGAAGCTAGTATGCTCCACTCTGATTTCATTGCGTAAGCGAAAGATATATCTATTGTGAATTCATCGACAAATACATCACTATTAAAGCAAGAGACTGAAAAACTACTGGAATCCGCTAGTAATTTTTTTAATAACTACGATCTATACTTCAATGCCAAGGAAACCCAGGTAATTCGTTGCCATAACTAAAGATCAGTAGGATAAATAATAATAATATAATAGTATTTTATTAATTTTTTCATTATCATCCAAGAGAGAATCTAATTTCAAGGTTAAACTCCTTTTATTATATGTTCTAGAATTTGAAAACAGTACTAGAGGTTACCCAGCTTCTGAAATTTATTACGCACAAGTTGGGAAATACAAAATTACCCAAAATACACCTGATTATGTGGCTCCACGTATTTTTAATCATCTGTCTGGACATCAAATCAAATCGAGTTTGACCCTTGAAACATTCAAAACGCGCCTTAAAACATTTTTGGTGCAAAATATTTTTTATACAGTGCACGACTTCTTAAATTCTCGGGTATAGTATTGTTTACATTCTATCTTGAATTGTCCGGTACAGGGATATATATTTCTCTATTTGTTTGTTGTACTGTTTCCCATTTTGTGTTGGAGTACATATAATTTTAGGAATTTTGTCCATAATATTTTAATGTTCTGTACTCTTCAATCTCAATCGATATCCAATACTCCTCTAATTTCTACATTCTTCAAACAATCAAGTGTAATTAGTTGGTAGCATCAACGCCAGTAAGACAACACTTCATGAGTTTCTCACGTGAAATAGAAAATTACATCATTAAGTAAACGTAACAAAGTTGTATTTCCCAGTGAAATTTAAATGGTGAAATTCAATTTTCGAAGTAACCTTTCCTGTTAGGTATGACAGCTGATAATTTTATTGTTCAGTTCATCTTCTATTTCGTTTGATTTTCTATTGTTTTTTATTTCATAATGAAAAAATTCAGAACTCATCAGTCATTTCAATTGTACCTTTGTATTTTTAATATGAACATTCCTTGAGCATTTTCAACAAATTTTTCATACACCATTCTGGAATATTTGGAATATGTATTTTTGGTTCATGTGTGACTCTTTATAGTCACTTGATGTGACTGTTTTTCTCATTCCCGAATTTCCTCCTTACACCATTCGTTGGGAGTGAATATAATGTATGTCTACAAATCGATTTTGGTATAAGTTAACCCGTTTTTCTGAACATTCCATTTCGATGAAATTCAGTTTCTTTCAACCCAATCCATTTTCAGAATCATCTGAAGTTCCCCACCTAATGTACCCGTGAATTTTGCGTCGCATGTTGAATGTGCATGCCATTCTTGGTGTAACAAATATTCCATCGCGTTTGAAATGGAAATTTCATATACTAGATTGAATTCATTGAATTTTCAATCAATGTTCACTGGAAAATGTCTCATAAGTGTGTGAAATCAACTGAAAACTTCTCGCTGTTTTCGTGTTTGTGTCAGAAATCTCGATGGAGTTGTTTCTCTCTCAACTCATCTTGATAGGATTTGAAGGTTCCCGTCAATGATATGAGTGCTCACTGGAGTTGTTTCTCAGATAATGGGAAATATTCAATGAGATTCAAACAAAAATTGATATATAAGAGAGGAGAGTGGGGAATAAAACACGTTTTACAGCTACAAGCGTGATTGTCATTTATAATATACAAGAACCATCATTTTGCCGGCTGAAAATGTTGACAATACACGTAAGCATGGTTGCCTAGCATTAGCAGGACACATCTGCATAGATTTTTGCAGATGTGGAGTGCTCTGGCTCCCAAGGCAATAAGGCTTCAGTATTTTCTTTCTCATATGAATCTGAGAATTCAATAATTGCTTTCGAATTCCATTTCATGGTGATATACAATAACAAACCACATCAATATTTCAGTAGTCGAAATAGCTCAGTTGGAAGAGCGTTATACTCATAATTTAAAGGTACCTGGTTCGAACCCTGGTTTCAATATTTCTTTGTTTTTTGATGAACCGAGTATGATATACATGTATACTTTTTAAATTCACGTTCTCCAGTAAAAGTTGTCTTGTTAGAGTACCCGCACGAAGCTGTGCTTCCAATAATAACGAAGATAGCTACTAGTGCCCTTTTGACATCAGAAAGTACTCAATCATGTTTCTTGACGTTGAGACGAATCCATTGACACTGAAATTCCCACCTTATGAGAATGAAAATCTGGCGGTCCCTAATTCGAGCCTGGGTTTCGATATTTCTTTGTTTTTTTATGGTTTTGTTATTTCATGTAATTTTAAGGATTCAAATAGCGATTTAGTGTTCCACGATATAGTTGGAGGGTGGAAAGTGATGAATTTACAATCTATGGGAGCTCTCCTTCAATTTGATATCTCACTCGGTATGCTGGGGTTCAAATCAAATTTTTCATTTTTCAAATCGTTTTTCAAGTGCCAAAATGGTTCGAGTACATTGATTCACATTAGCTCGTTGAAAATTAGGCGAATCGGAAACATTGACTTCCTGCTGAGTTTGACCTCATTATCAGGACATTGACCACGAGTTCACGCTGTCAAAACATTTATGAATGGACAAACTTCATGAATATGCAAGAATGCAATTCTGTTACAATTCTAAGAATGGATATCGATTTCCAATCATTGTTTTAGGCTTTCTGCTGAGTTTGACCTCATTATCAGTTGTTATGAACAAACATACTTCATGAATATGCAAGAATGCAATTCTGCAATAATTCTAATAATGGATATTAATTTCCGGTCATTGTTATTGGTTTTCTGCTGAGTTCGACCTCATCATCAGGACATTGACACCGAGTTTTGCTGATGCATTTGTTATGAATGAACATACTTCATGAATATGCAAGAATGCAATTCTGCAATAATTCTGATAATGGATCCTAATTTCCTCTCATTCTTATTGGTTTTCTGCTGAGTTTGACCTCATTATCAGGACATTGACCGGGAGTTTTTCACTAATAAAGCTGTTATGAATAATTATGTTTCTGTAGTTTCTGATAATAGGTGTTACGTGTCCCAAGTTGCAGCATGATTATGAAATACTAATCAAATGAAATTCGTGAATTTATATTGGGATTCTATGCAGCTTGGAAAAAGAGATACGAAGCACGAAGCTATGCTCCCAATAATAACGAAGATAGCTCCTAGTGCCCTTTTGATATCGGAAAATACTTAATCACGTTTCTTGACGTTGGGACGAATCCATCGACACTGAAATTCCCACCTCATCAGAGTGAAGATCTGGCGATCCCAGGTTCGAACCTGAGTTTCGACATTTGTTTGCTTTTTGACGGATTTGGGGTCTGTTTGATGCGGCCGATACGAATTAGGCATTGGTTTTGTTGTTTCATGTGATTTAAAGCATTCAAATAGCGATTTATTGTTCTACGATGAAGTTAGAGGGTGGAAAGTGATGGATTTACAATCTATGGGTGTTCTCCTTCAATTTGATGCCTCACTCGGTATGTTAGGGTTCAAATCATTTTTTTTTAAATCGTTTTTCAAGTGCCAAAATGGCTCGAGTACATCGATTCACACTAGCTCGTTGGAAATTAGCCGAATCGGAGACATTGACTTCTTTGGTCCACCCTGGATACAAAATGTATGTAAATTTTGCTATAATTTGAGTCACTCTGTGAATTTCCATAAGCGTCAACCATGTTTTTTTTCCAATGACAGGCGATATGTTTTTTTCCAATGTGGGGCAGCATGGTTTTTTCTCTCCAATGACAGGCGATCATGTTTTTTCTCTCAGAGGCGACCACGTTTTTTCCTTATAGCGGCAGCCATGTTTTTTCCAATGACAGGCGGGCATGTTTTTTTTCTCCCCAATGACAGACGACCATGTTTTTTCCAAGGCATGAATGCATTTGACAGAAAAAAATGCGTTTCTGGAAATATTTTTCGACCCTTAGGGTTATTATCTGCGATGTAAATTTTCTATTCAGTTGTTCAGTTCAAAACACTTCGAAACTGTCCACGAACCTCCTTATGGGATTCTTTTGTGACAGCTAGTGCTCTACGAATGTTTTGTAAATTTTGAGCATTGTTCAATGTTATGCTAGAGAGTGAGGAACTGTCTGCAACTTTCACAGATTCAATAATTTTCTTCAATAATGTTCGTATTTTTCACCCTTCAATTCATACCAAGTGAACAGTTCCGTATTCATAGATTCCATTTCAGAGTTTACGTTCCACCATTTCTTTGCACTAATGACTCATCATATTTTTTCAATTTCATTCCTGATATTTCTCACTCTGAGTGCAATATCGTTGATTGTTCATTGAATGGTTTTTGTGCTGCTCCATCTATTTTTTCACATCCGTTTAGGTGTTGATGTTACAGGTAACTTTTCCATCGTATCTGAACTTGTTCCATTTGTTATTCTTATTGTGGGATGACTGTTCCTCATTCATGATGGTACGAGTAATAAACTGCTCCTCAAGAATTGAGATAATATTTCAGTAACTGTTCAAGTTCTTCCATGTTATTCAGAGATCATATGTTGGTCGTATAGCGTAATTATTTTCTACTGTCCAAGATGGTTTTGTAAAAAACAGTCACCTAATTTTCTCTGATCAATTTTGATAATGCCTCAGCATTTCTCCTAGTCACGCCTATTTGATAGAAAGCCAGAGCGGGGACCGAGAAGAAAATGCATATGGCTAAATTCAAAATTACGTACCATGAGATACTCTCGATAAATTACGAGCAATTCTTCCCTAACCGTAGTTAGGTAAAGAAGTTTCCCGATTGTTCGATCCGGATATTCCGGCGAGTTTTTGTAATTCCTCTTCTTACACTTTGTGAGCGGGAAAAGTTTTATCGAAGATGTTCCACACACTCCTACAAATGTCCGCAGGACAGACCCAAACCAGTTATACGAAGTTTGCAGCTGACGTGCCTGGGCTAGTCCATAACGATCTTTATATTATCGCTAGGAAACTCGGGAGTTTCTGCCTGAATTCGATATAATGACTTTATTGAAGGTACTTCTATACTTTCGAAAATAGATTCTATTTTATGAAGAATCGGTATTCATGTTTGCCACATCATATGGAATACGGATGTAATGGAACCCATAATGGACAGATTTATAGATTTTATTGACCAAATATGTTTTTGGCAAGTAATTCTAATACTAAAATGTAAGTAAAAATAGTTGGAAATATTCAGAAGTGAAAGTAAAATGTTGAAAGTAGTATAAACAAAACAAAAAAATATAGAAATTCATTTGAAAAAATCTCTAAAAAATATTATTGAGACATACAGGACTATTAAGGTATTTGTTGAAGGAATGAAACAATGATTGAGAATATGTCAATTGAGTTTTAGTTTAAAGTTTAAATTCGGAATCCTGTAACCTCGAGGCAAGAAGTTGTTGAGTCTGACATCCATAGAATTGTGATTTGTTCAGTCTGTGATGAAAAAGCCTCGGTGCCACGAGTTTGGTATTTATGAAAATTTGAATTTGCAGAGTAGGCACGTTTGTTCTTGCACTGTGGGATATCTGAATATGAAAGGAACAGAAATAATGGGAAAATCTCTGGAAATTGGTTGACTGAAAGTCCTGTAGCACTAGCGATAATTTTAACAGCTCGTTTCTTTATTTTGAAAACCCTGATGGAGTGACGAAAATTACACCATACAAGTATGCTGTAGATCATGCTGGGCATAAAAGAATGAAAAATTATATATTTGAACTGTTAAAACATAGTTTGTATCCGCGGCAAGCACTTGAATCTGTTACTTACAGAATAACCTAGGTCAAACAATGAAAGAAATTATTTTTTCATCAAGTAATCCAAGTCAATCGTAGAAAAATTGAATGAATTAGCGACTGATAGAGTCATATTTCCATAAACCGAAATATGAAATATTGAAAAAATATGAACAATCCCATAAAATAATTAGCAAAATATCTCCACACTTTTTTTGTATAGTAATCCATGATATATGATACAGTTTTGACTGAGATTTCAAATTTCTCGATGTATTGCTTGTGGAGCTCTCTTAGCATTTTTATCTTATGAATTGAGCTCTCAACGCGAGTACTAAACCACATATTCAATAGACATACCGAAAGAAATATCACCGTACAATACCTCATAAATATCGTATATAACTGCCATCTTCGAACTGGGAAGTGACAAGAGATATTTCGGCAAACCCAAATAAATAATTTATGTATTCACCCCTATTCTGCGGCATACAATGGATTCCTGAGAATTATCGTACGTGTTGTAGATATTATATACGCTTGAGAGTTCTTCGATTCTATATTTTCCGGATCATCAGTAAGGGACTGTATAGAAGTGTTTTTCCAGGAAATGTATTACATAAATTATGATACACGGTATTCCGTGGCAGTTTATCGTATGAATGGGGCTGATAGGGTCGCACGAGGGGATATTCGAACCTATTCAATTTCAATTCTTCATATATCTCAATGAAAAACGACTGTTGTTATTTCCATAGATAATCGTATAAGTACACTCATGTTGAGATTTCCAAGGACTATAATAATTTTTCTTGTACTGAACCAACAATTCGTATCGAGAGTTTATTAATGAAAGACATCTAACCACAAAGGATTATATTGTAAGCATCGCTCCCTCTCGCCCAGAAATCGACCGGGACATTTTTATAAAAGACTTATACAAGATGGAACACGATTAAGATACTTATATGAAAGAATAATTAGAAAAAAATTTAGAGTAACAATATCAATTTATTTTATTCAAGAGTGTCAACATAATACATAAGTAATATTGATTTTAAAGACGTGAGAGTCCTAACATTGGAATCCTCATATAGTGCGCGGCTAAATTATGGAAGAGATTCTATATTTCGTAAGCAATGTACTTTTGACAAAAATCCTGAAAGAAGTCGATTTTTTCAGTTTTTTATTTCGAGTCGCATCAACCACTGTGGTTATTAGCGGTGGAACATCACAAGTTAAGAAATCATCAATAGAAATTCACAAAACAACAGTAACATAACAGACTGCATAATTTTTAAAACTGTCCACAATAATATCACCTTCCCGGAGAATATTCAGCTCGGAAAAGATAGTATATTTTTTTCAACCAGTACAAAACTGTAAGAAATCTATATAGATGACAAATTGAACTATGAAATACATATTGAAAATCTCGCAAAAAAACTGGCAAGTAAATGTTATGCAATTAGAGTTTTGAAAAGTCACTTGAAAATAAATGCACTGAAAACGACATATTATGGGATTGCTTATCCCTTTCTAAAATATAGAAAATTAGTATGGGGGGGGAGTTCACAACTAGAACGAATTTGTATCATGCAAAAACATATATTGAAGACTATGTTTAATATGAAATATACAGATTCTTGTCGTAATACTCTCAGATGTATCAAAATGCTTACCGTTTATGCCATTTACATATATGTTTGTGTACTTTTTGTGTACGATAATAAAGCACATTCTGAAGAAGACAGATTCAGACATGAGTATTCTACCAGACAGAAATCCAATTTTATGGTTCTCAAGCATAGACTGACAAATACAGAGAAAAGGCCACATTATGCATCCATTAAATTCTATAACAATTTACCGTTAATCATTAAAGAAGCTCGCTGAAGACAAATTTTTTAAAAACATATTTTGATCTGTTGTGTGACATCGAGCCATATTCATTACAAGAATTCATGGAGAAATAATTTTACTACATCTGATTGAAATTTTCAATCTATCTTACACCTATGACTGTGATATATTTATATATTAATAATTTCTTTTTCAATACATGTTGTAATTACTTTCATCAGGAAGTATTCCTAGTTATAAGTGACTTTTGTATTTTTTATATTGTATATTATTGTACGGCTTGAGTTTCCAACTGTTTAACTTGAAAGCTTCAAATAAATATATCTATCTACCTATCTACGATATTAGATACGGTTAGAAATACCTATAGTATTGAGGAATGATATCTGATCTGAGCTTAAATGACATTTTTCGTCGAACCCGTTGGAGTTAAAAACTCGACGCGATGGGCTTTTTGGTAGGAAATTATACCTTTAACAAGAATCCATGAGTCAAAATTCCCAAAAAAAAATTTTTCTGGGTGAGCGGAAGGAAAAACGTATAAAAAATCATTTTTTAATGTTATTTGAATGGGAAAAATTCAAAATTCTCTAGCAGTGGGTTAAAATTCGAATTGAGGGTTTGCAATATGGTAAAAAATTTTGTTTTTCTATAAATTACAAGATTTTCAGGCGGGACTTGAAGAAAAAAAATGTTGCCCAAAAATGAAGCACCCTAATATATAACCAAGAATAACCTCTTTGAATATAAGCTTATTATTGAGACACACCCTGTATACCTCTGTTCCACCATTCAATCTCTATACTCCCGATTTTTCGGATTGCGTAATTCTATCTTTATTACTTTTGATGAATCTACCCAACGTATAATGTGTTCTTTACGCAATCCTCAGCTCTTGTTTATTAACAAATAAAGCAATTTTTTCGTAGCCTGTCCACAATATGTAAGTGTTCTATAATTTCGATTGGAGTTTTTGTTGGTAGGAAAAACTTCGCGCATAGCTTTTGAATGGAGTTTCTTTTTTTCATTCAAGACTGTGGAAGGTTAACCGAAAAACATGTCAAGAAACGTTGTTCCTCCACAAAAAACCACATCCATTCAATGAATACTATCCATTGCACAAATAAAACTACCCCATTGGGCCAGTAGTCTCATTTGCTACTGTTCCAACAGAAAAAAAATCAGATAAATTTATCACTATTATCGAGAATCATTGCAAATTTCAACCAAAATTCCGCATACAAATTGCATGCGACTTAAGATAAAAATGTTACTGTTCCTGATGATGCAAAATAATTTTTTTTCCATGTACCGAATCTATTCTCAAGTATATCTCCAGTTGTATTATTCTAGTCAGAGAGTTATTAGACAGAAACCATGTAAATCCAGTCGTCAAACAAGATATAACAGACCTTCTATCAATTTGTTTGAAACAAAATTATTTTTATTTCGACAACAAAATGTGTTCTTCTTCAGAAGGGTTGAAGGTGGAAAACCCACCAAGTTCTTTATTTGCCACAATTTATATGGATTACCTAGGTAATTCGATTTATGAACATCCGTTGATGAAACATTTTTTGTATTGGTATCGATACGTGGATAACATTTTGGTTTGTTTCATTTGTACCAACAGACAATTGGACACCTTTCATGAATATATTAATAAAATTCACAAAAACATAAAACTCTCTATCGAAATAGAATCAGAAAACTCAATTAATTTTTCGGACTTGTCAATAACCCAACGAATCGAGAAACATGATTTTTCAATCAACCACAAATCCTTCCACACGGATATTACTATTCATGTCAACTCTAACCATCTCTACCAACATAAAGTTGCAGCTTATAATAGGATGACTCATAGATTAGTAAATTTCCCCGTTTCAGGAGAGAATTTCAAAGAAGAACTTAACATCATGAAACAAATTGCATTGAACAATTGATGTAAATGCCCTGATCGCTAGTATTTTCTCCAAAAAACTCCATTCAAAATGCGCGAATTTTTTCCTACCAACAAAAACTACGATAAAAATTATAGGACACTTATATTGTGCACAGACTACGGGAAAAATAGCTTAATTTCTTGATAAACAAGAGCTGAAGATTGCGTCTGAAACAAAAGTACGTTACGTCATCAAAAATAATAAATAAGTAGAAAAAATTTGAATTCTGCTCCACAGTGAAAAAAAAGTATTTATTAAACGTCACCTGACATGGACCACTTTCGTAATCAGAAAAATAATGAAAATAGAAATAAGAAATCCGAAAAATCGGGACTATAAAGATTGAATTGAGGAACTTGTCATAAGGTATATATTGGTCAAACTGGTAGAAAAATTAGAGACAGGATCCATGAACATCATGAAAGTTATGTAAACAATTAAACAAATTCAACATATTCTAACCACCTTTTAAAACAAAACCACTGTTCCAATGATGATTTTCAAATTTTATATGTGAAAAATAAAGGTATCAAACTGAATATTTAGAAACATCAGCAATTAATAGGTCGAAGAATTCCAATATATTACTAAACGATCAACTGAATTTGAATAATTCAGCACTTTTGAATTTGTTTTCCTTGAAATAGATTAAACTAGAACTTGGAATAACCCTTTATAATTGATGATATATTTTGTGAGATGACTGTCGGTACTGATTCCGTTGGAGGTAATTACCGATACTGATCTTATGTAGTTTATAAATGCTTGACATTGTATTATTTGGTTCATTCATGATTCACCTAAAGAAGCTATACAGTCGTGAATTATCAATGAAAATTATGTGGAAATATAATCGCGTGTTGTGATTTGAAACTACTAATTGATTCACTTTGTTCCAGCACACCATCTTCTCATATAATGGAACAATTCATTTTCAGCCTCAGTAAGCACTTTTTCGCAAACGACATAATTTTTTTCCATGTAATCCTCTCCTTTCTGAAGCAAATACAGAGGAACAACGACTGTGTTCCTATTATCCATTCCACAATTCCTTTTCTAATGAGACAATTTTACATTTTGCTCTGCGACTGTCTTCGTGGTCGTTATTTTCATTTGTTAGTGCCATTAGGATAACTCCTTTCTACGGAGAATACGCTCAAAAGGTTGTTTGATTCATTAGGAGAGATACCATTCGATGAATTGGATTGTGTTTCTCATTACGTGGAAATCGTAAAAATTCGAATGAGGATGAGGTTAGTAGCTACATCTACTTCAACATATAATCAATTTCCATCAAACTATGTGAAGTTCATATAAATAATTATCAATATATATTTTTTTGAATAGTAGGTACTCTTATAAAACGGACTGAAAAGGAGATACTAATTCTTCCCAGCCCAATATCACTGTTGGAAAAGAGTTGTTGAAATAACAAAAAATAAGAAACCCACGAGGTCCACTAGTATTATTGGTGAAATTGGCAAATTTCGATATTGGAATGTGTGAATGTGAATTTTTTTTGCTATTTAATAAATTCAGCAAAGTAAATGCCACAATTATACTGTAGACGATTTTACAAAATCAGTAGTGCATCAACAACATTCAGTTGCTATTTTCTCACCTTTTTTTTTTGTTAAGCTGACCCAAGAATGTTTTTACAGTGGAATAATTCATTTACTTTTTTCAATGAATTAACATAATATTTTAGTGAAATTAACATTGTGATATTGTCGATTTCCTTACTAGTAGTCAAATGACGTCAATTAGTATTCACTATGACTATGTTTTTCGTGGAAATATCTAATTTTTGTTGGTAGTATAGTTTTTCAGGAGAGACGGTTCAATAAATCAAGAATATATAACATTAGAATATTTTGAAGCTTCTATTATGAAAAAAAAATACTCTATTATGATAAATAACAGTTGAATGTCGATAAAATGGAATTAACATAATTATGTGAAAAAATGTACAACTAAACATAAAGTAACACAATGAGTGAATGCCAGCTTTATAATCCTTTGGTGGATCAATATAAAAAAGAATACTGTATTGCGTGAAGGTAAAGAGCAGTTAGTGCAAGAATAAAGATTTTGAGTTTGCCAATTTATATTTTTTTTTACCCGTCTGCGGCGAAACCCAAAAAGACAGTTATGTGTTTGACCTGTATGTACACAGGTCAAACACGTAACCGTCCTTTTGACTTTGCCGCAGTCGGGTAAAGAAATATATGAATTGGCAAACTGAAAATCTTTTTTTTTGCACTTACTGCTCTTTACCCTCACGCGGCAGAAGAATTAAATGCCGAGAAAATAAAATTACCATAAGGTACTGAGTAATGAAATGTAATAACTTCGAAACAAAATGTTTGCCTAAATTCACAATGCAAGTCACTATTCCAAAATAATTTCATATTTCGGCACAATACAATGAATGTTCTGTTTATATGGCAAACTCAAATCATATGCAACCAGATGCTTCAAATTTTTAAGTCTCATCAACTTGTGATTGAATCTTTCGGATTCTTCTACTTGTAAGATTGAAATTCGTCATCAGAGCATTTTGTAAACTAACACTCACACAAAAATATTGGGTTATTGGTGGCATGAGCACAAATTGCAAATATTTTACAAAATATAGGCACATGTATTGACTCATTTCAGTAGTGACAAAACTGTTGAGCCTGAAGTAATTAGGTATCCAATAAAATTTCTTCTTCTTCTTGATAAAGTTCATCATTGATATTTTTCAAATAGCTTTTGTCATATATTGGTTCCAATGACAGGTTGACATTCTTCAGTTTTGAGTTTTTCAAACTATGAATCAAATGTTTGAGATAAGCATGTTTAGATTCAAACCTCATTCTCCATAAACCAACAAGCGGGCCCATTTTCCTAATTATATCTGGATAATGTATCATCAAATGATGTTTGGGAATAAGATGGTGATTCATATAGGATAAAAATAATTGATGATGATTTTCAATCAATACTTGCAACTTTGATGCCAAGCCAAAACTACTCACATGACAGAATACAATACTTGTGATTTCTATTAGAATCAATATAACTTCATACTTCTCAGACTGTTCAACTGAAAATATGTTGATTATATCATATAACAATAATGGGAAAAAAAAATTAAGACACCAAGTCTGAGCTGCACGCTGTCCAATCAAATTTCCAGACTTATCCAAAGACACAGGACTGGGCTGATTTGAACTATTTTCTATTCCAAAATCAAACAGTCAAACTTCACATTACCTGGACACAACTGGGCCTGACTTGGATAATAATACCGAATAGCAAAACCAACTTATCATTGTAGCGACATCTGGACTTTAATATCTGGTATAGGCTCTCATGCTCGGTTGTCATATTCGTCAATTCAGTTGATCAACAAATAACAAAATGGTTACTCATTTGAATGAATATATATATATATATATATATATTTATATATATATATATATATATATATATATATATATATATATATATATATATATATATATATAGAGATGTACACGGTCATTGTGAATCCCGTGAAGCATATGAACGAGACGCAGTTTAGCCCGGTAACCTTGTTAGTCCCGATATCGGGCTCTACAAAGTATCACCCTGTATCTCTTCACTGGGTGATCAGAATTGAATGCAGGTCATTTCCCCACGTTTTAGATCGGGACACACAATATACCATTTCCATAACCAACATACGCGATATAGTTCTTTGGTTCGAACTGTAGGGGGCGCTTTCCGTATATAGGGATATACACTGCAGAATTATATACTTCTTTGTAGAGCCCACAAACTTTTGTATCATTGTGTAGCCCTAAATTTGGCAACATCGCAATCGCTGCCTTCATGAATTTAATATATATGAATTGCTGGAGCCGTGATCTGTCCTAGCGCAAGGAGTAGTTCATAATTCAATATAAAAAATATTTATAGTTCATTTTTCAGATTAGGGAATTTGAGTTTGAAATAGTTACAATATTTACCAATTCTTTTTCTAAGGAGAATTTTGTGCGATCAGTCCATCTAAATAAAGGATGGTTGGAAAAAAGTACAATATTGGCTTACAAGCCTTAAGGCTGAAGAATAATTATTCTTCAGTTTTCATCGCAGATTTAATTTTTGTGCATCAAACGATAAAAATACATTTACACTGATGTAGACCATAGACAAATTAAAAATATTTTTAGTTTCTCTATGATGTAGACCATATAGGGGAGACGGTCTACCAAGAATATTAGGCAAATATAATTTCCAACTGAGGAGCGATATAATGATTTCAACCATCGTGAAGATTGGATATCGAAATTGTCAACAATTTTTTGAGGCAAAGGCACTTTTTTATTGACTTTCTTGGAATGCAATTTTGCGGTCTTTTGAAGTTAAAATTTATAGAACTTTTCATGTTTTTTTTTTCATCAAATTCACTTACATTAATTGATAAAAAAGGGGGAAGGAAAGAACAGTTCACCTATACAAAAAAGGTTGAACCACCTGAAATCATCACATCAAATTCAAGCCCAGATGACTCTGTTGAGGAAAGAGATTTTGCATTGTACACAGGGAATACTCTCATCAGTTCTCAATTGCGGAAAAATACATACACATGAAGTTCCGGTTCATTAATTTATTTTTTCAATCTTAGAAAGCTGCAGCATCGACAATATTGAAGTAATAACTCGACAATATGCATCTTTTTGTTGGTAATTCAAAGATCTGGTTGAATCTTCAGTGGTTCAGAATTATTTGTTCTCTACAAAATCTGGTTTTATAATGCTTGATCAAGATTATCCCATGTTTTATTTGGATAATAAAAATATTAATGTCGGGAGGGTGCTTAGAGATCGATTGTAAATAAACGACAAAGAATTAAAATAGAAGTAGTATATATTTCATCCAATTGAAATATATGATGGAAAAAAATATCTCGAAAAAGCTAGTTTCAGGAACAACTAGAGATAACAAAATTGAGCTTCTCAGAAAAGTAGGCAATTGTTTTTTTTGTGCATGTTTTTCGACCATAGATATCTTTAGATATGGGAAACGAATCAGAACCAAACAAAAACTTATTGCTGATGAGTATAATTTTGGTATAAACCATTAATTTACTTGGCATGAAAACGAAAAAAATCTATATTTTCACAATAATTATTTCCATGGAAAACTGTCTAGATCAATCAAAGGCAAATTTTATGTGAGCAGCAGTTCGTAGAGTGATATTTTTTCTTCTATCGGAAAGTTTTTATTATCTTTTGAATATTGATATTGATGAAATATTGAACAGAAATTTATTATCCACTTTTTTCCTATCTTACCTCTAAATCAAAATGTATAACTCCTAAATTTCAGAATGAAATATCAATTTAATGAATATATGAGATATTGAACTTATTGTTCCTCCTCTTCCCGCTAAGGAAGCGATCGACTATACAAAAAGCCTGAACAAACAATTGGATGAGAGATTGGTCATCTTATTTTTACTCCATATTTGACCCTGAATGGAAGTAACGTTATGATCTCATGATGTTCTGATCGGTGCTATTTCATGTATTATTCATAAAAATAATGTATATTATGCCGAATAGGATTCAATCATTCAGAAATACTTCCCGAAAACTCGGACCTGAAACAGTAATAGGTATGTTTCTTTGTAGAGGAGAAGAACACAAGGAGTTGAATATTCCAGTTTTTGATGGTACAGATTTTTTTTTTATTCTCAAATCTTTCAGAGAATTTTTCATCTATTGATATTTCATTGCAAAATTTTGGAGATAAATATTTGTTTGGGAGTAAAACTTAAAATGATCGAAAAAACAGTTTCTGCTCAATATTTTTTCCTCGGAATCATTTGCCGAATGATAATGGAAACTGATTTGTTGAAAATATGAACAGGATGTTCATAAAATCAGAGTTAGGGCCTTCTCAGAATATCTATCAGATGTAGTTCAATGTCCAGCGTGGCTTTAGCCGGGGAAGTAGTTGTTTTCTGTTGGACATTCACAAAAAGTAACTTCATTTTAATCGTGGATTTTTCAATTCACAGAAAAGTATTTCTATCAATGTTCAATTGAGAATGTTTCCCTTTTCAACGATAATGGAAACCTAATTGAAAAAAATAAATATATTGCCTGTTGCTTAAAGAAACTCCTTCTTTGACTTTTAGAATTTGACTCTATTGTTAAATCATTTAATATTTTTTCTTACTTGAACTCCCCTGAATGGATTCATTCTTGGAGTATATAAAAAAACAATTAGCACAGATAATTTTCGAACAAAAATCTTATATGAAATGAGTTTTAGAGTTAAATGAAATGATTTTTTTATCATATACTTCTTCAAGAATAATGTTTGATGCGATATTAGACACATTAGGAAATGGTAATTTTGGTGGTGGCACTTTCTTTCTTCTTGCAAATTTAAATTGTGTGAATATTGTTTTTCTCAATATTGTACACACAGTGGAAAAACTTATTTATAGTTATGATTGAGGGAGTTACCTGAATGAAAAAAACAATTATTGAATTTAACATTATAAAAACAATTCAGAATGAAATAAAATATCGATTCGTTTGAAAATATGAACAGGATGTTCCTTAAATCAAATGTTGAATCATCTGCGACTGAAAGATAAACTTAGTCACTATCTCCCATCGTTCAAGATAACCTCTTGTGAGGAATTCATGTTGACAAAGAAAATATTCTCAATTGAATATTCAATAGAAAGATTTTTCTGTGAATAAAAAAATCCACGATAAAAATTAAGTTATGTTTTGTGAATGACTAACAGAAAACAACTACTCCCAAGGCTGAAGCCACACTGGACATTGAACTACATCTGATAGATATTCTGAAAAGACCCTAACTCAAAAGAAAAAATCTGAAATTGAAAATTTGCTCATTCATTGAGATGATTATTTGAAATACAATTTTCTTTCATCGATTATTTGATTTTCTATTCCAGTCTTGATTAGGAACTCATAGAGATGAATGAGGCGAAGAAGAGTGTTTTCCAAAAGAGAGTACTCACCAGAAATCATTTGTAACATTGACGCAAGAGAGGCATCGCATTCACTAGATCTTCAATACATTTTTGTCGACGAAAATCTATTTCACGCTTCCACGAGAATCAGGAAGACCGGAAGAAATGGGAAACACATTTTTAGAAGCAATCTCACTTTGCAAAGATGGGAAGTTAGTAACATTTCTTTCGGAGAGGCACTTTGAAATCAGTGTTTTTCGACATGAAAACCTGTCATGGGGGATGATAGATTGATTTGTTTGAAAATATGAACAGGATGTTCATTAAATTAGATGTGGAATCATCTGCGACTGAAAGATAAACTTAAGTCACTATCTTCCATCGTTCAAGATAACATCTTGTGGGGTACTCATGTTGAAAAGGGAAACACTCTCAATATAATATTGAATGGAAACATTTTTCTGTCAATAGAAAATTCCACGATAAAAAGTTATTTTTTGTGAATGTCTAACAGAGAACAACTACTTCTCCGACTGAAACAACGCTGGGCATTGAACTACATCTGATAGATATTCTGGAAAGACTCTCAAAAGAAAAAATCTGAAATTTAAAATTTGCTTTTTTATTCAATAGTTATTTAATTTTCTATTCCAGTCTTAATTGAGAACTCATATAGATGGATGAGGCAAGGGATAATGTTTTTCAAAAGAGAGTACTCACCAGAAATCTTTTGTAGCATTGATGCAAGAGAGGCATCGCATTCACTATAGGTCTTCAAAACATTTTTGTTGACGAACATTTATTTCACGCTTCCACGATCATCAGGAAGACCGGAAGATATGGGAAACACATTTTTCAGAAGCAATCTCACATTTAAACCTGTCATGGGGTAAGAAGATTGATTTGCTTGAAAATATGAACAGGATGTTCATAAAATCATGTGGAATCATCTGCGACTGAAAGATAAACTTTAGTCACTATCTTCAATCGTTTAGTAGTACAAGAGCTGATGATATATTTTTCCGAATTATCTGAGCAATATGCAGACTCATGTAAAAGAGTGAAGGATAGGTATATAGGAGTGTACCCTTGTTGAATATGCAAGGAAAAATGCTCTGTTTGCCTAGTCTGATCAATATTCAATTAATTTACGTTTTATCGAGGGTAATATCATATGTGCTAGGGGTTTTATCTCTAATGTTTTTTTAAAATTTTCGAGAAAGCATTTTTACTGGAAATTTTACTGACTGCGATTTGCGGTCCTATTATCTGGCCGCAAATTGCACGAGTTAAATTTCCTAGAGGCAAAATGCTTGAGGGAAAATCTCAGAGATTTTACGATAGAATCCTCTAGCACGAATGATATTTGATGAGAATATTTCCCAAATAACATTTGAAGCTAGATAAAATTATCAGAATTCATGTTATATTTGAATTTTCAACGGGGAAAATTACAACAATTCTTCTTGTTCCAAACTTGAAGGAATCGTGTGTCCGTTTCTAAATGCCTTGACCCCTGACTAATGTGGCAATTCCATAGTTATCTTTGGTCAATCTATCTTTCAAACAATTAATTTATTCAGCTATTTTCAGTTTCGTTAATAAAAATATATTTTCTCAAAGAACTGCTGTGCTATTCGTTAATTTCTATTGCATACTTGGGAGTGTTTATCCACTCATACACTGAACACTGAAATATGTATGTCTTCATTTGTAACGAATCCAATTTTTATGATCCTAACTTGAGAAGTAACGAAACAACCATATAAATTTTCAACCCCCCATATCACCCCTTTAGGGGTTAAATTTTGGAAAACACTGAAACGCCTATCTATGTATTTGTGACAAAGACCTATAATTACAATTTTCATGAACTCCTCTTGAAAAAACTAACGGTACTCCTATACAAACTTTCAACCCTCACTTTAACCTTTAGTGTTGAATTTTAAAAAATCCTGAAATTGTGATTTTTATTTAAAAAGATAAGCCCAAATACCAATTTTCTCGACTCTTACTTCAAAACTTTCACATCTTTTCTCTCCCCCACCCCCTCTAAGGATGGAATAAGAATACGCAGAGGTTTATATGAAAAACTTCTTAATTCTGACATATCTAGTTTCACCAGATACGAGAGTTTTCCTGATTCAGAATTATTTCTTCTAGAGCTGAAAAAGTCGATATCTCACTCGATGTTCCATGGTGTGAAACTACTGATCGACTTTTTGATATTTCTTAGTTTCTCTGCAGATATTTCCATAGAACCGGGATAATTTTCATCTTCGGTATTACTCGTCTCGCAGCTACTCAGATCGGAAAATTCAACTTCGTCACCTGAACCTCACGAAAAATCCACATTTTTGGAGCTATCAGGTTTTCTCATACGATAATCAACCTGATAATACAAAAAAAAGTATATTCATCAACTTCAAAGCGAGTTGCTTATTATTGAACATAAACATTATACTGACTATGAATTATGTGCTCACCTTTTTGCCTTTTCTCAAGTTATAATTTTGAAGGGTCATCGCCACAATCTGTTTTCCTCTGCTGGACATTTCCGCAAGTCACCGCACGGTCACTGGTTTGAAATCCCTAATAAACTGAAAAACGCGCGAGGCAGTAGAGGCAACGCCGCCGGGACACACAGAGGCCGTTTCAATATAGGCAATATACGTTTGGGATTCATAGCGTAGTGAAAGAATAATTGGCTCTACAACGTTTCAAAGGAGTATACAAATTTTTAAATATTGAGAATTGTTACCCCTCTAAGAGTGCTTCGACGGAACATGATGAAATGATGTCATTGCACTGGAATATACTCTTCGCCCATTCAGAAAAGTGCGGGTTCAAGAGCGACCCGTTCATTTGGTGGGCTTCACAAGCTACCGTGTACAACTATATATATATATATATATATATATATATATATATATATATATATATATATATATATATATATATATATATATATATATATATATATATATATATATATATATATATTATATATTGTTTTGTTATGAAAAACCAGTTAATATTTTAAAAAGAAAATAAAAAAGAAATTAAAAATAGCTTTAGTTTCAAGAGATTGTTTTTTACATCATTTTAAATTTTTTTCCTTAAAACCATGATATGAATAGATAAAATTGTCCAAATTATATAACACAATCAATTTCATACACTGTCAGAATGATTACAACCCATAATTCTTCAAAAGACAACAAAAAGTCTAGATTTACAAAATTTTCCTGAATAAAATGTGATCTACAAATTTATAAATTTGAAACATACAGTATATGAAATAGTAGCTAACTAAAAGTAGCCAATGGTAGAACAGCAAACTTCTTGATGACAATAGCCAATCAGGGAACAGATGGTCACATGTAGAATTTGAAATTGTGAGAGAATAAGAGCGGGAAAGTGTCAGAGGCAATTATTATTGAAATTTGTACATAGTTAATGAGAATGGAAAAATAGTTTTATGTATAAGTTATGACAAATAAACCCAAACAGTGAAAAAGTGACAATATAGTGCGCGAATTCAAAAATTCGAATCGGAGGGAAGGAACAAAATTGGTATCCAGGTGACAACAAACAAAGCCAAAGGAGATCGAAAATAAATTTAAAACGAATGCCACGTTATATTTTTGGGAGAAAGAAAAATGAAATAATCTCCACATTATAAGGGAAAACCAAGATTACCTTATTTGTACACCGTATACAAGTATCCAAAGCTGATTGATGAATTTGTATGGTACCTTCTATTTGGTATTGGAGTTCCTAATAGCATTGGAGTGAAAGGGAATCCAAATCCTGGTGTGTATTGAACAGCGACAGTTCCAGACAGGTATAAACCTTCCATAGTGCACATTACGAACTGAACAATTTCACTAATAATGCATATTCCATCGGAAGAACTTTATTTCAATTGATTTAGAACTATCAAAGAAATTTTAACTTTCAAGGTTAAAGTGAGGTTGTGTATATTTTACCAATGAACTTTCCTCATGATTATCCATGAATATTTGTAGATTCACCTTAGAGTAAGTTATCTTTCGTGGGCCAGGTAAAATTAAGTTTTCCTGAATAAAGGAAATAATTGCTTTTTGATACTTTGTCGTTTGTTTTCTACAATGATCAACAATCATACTTATGACCATTGAATAAATTGAAATTTGATATATCAAGTAGTGGCTCAATTGCCTGAACCGGCTATCTGAGACAAGAGGCGTACCAACTGTGCTTAGCTGTGGTAAGGAAGTGATAACAATTGGCAGCAACGTGACGAGAGAACAGTGACGTAGCTAGCAATTATCATTACATTGCAAAATATATTATACAGGGCACAAATAATTATCTATATCATAACAATTTGGCTTACAAAGAAGAGCGAAAACTATTAGCTATCTTCATTCAATAAAAACAATTTATATTTACAATTTATCAATACATAACAAGATATATATATATATATATATATATATATATATATATATATATATATATATATATATATATATATATATATATATATATATATATATATATATATATATATATATATATATATATACATATATATATATATATGTATATACAGTGTCACACATAAAGTTCGCAACATATGGAAGTTTTTTTTATTGAGAGGTATAATGAAATTTGACTTCGCAGTTAGTTTGTGCTTGAAAAATGAGTGAAAAGCGGCCTCTTTCCTTTTGTCATGTGCTACTCTTAACCTGTCAAATCTGACATTTTTTTCGAAAATCCTCGAAAAAACATTTTTTTTAGAAATTTCGAGAAAAGCCAAAAAAAAAAAGTTGTCCACTTCCCAATTTTATACCTTTCCTCAAGATTTGGACTCTCTACTGTCACTTCGACTTTTTTCCAAATTTTTTAAATTTTCGAATCTTTCGCTCTACCGATTCGAACGAAACATGATTCGAATTCCATAATTTTGATGAATACGAGACTTCAATATCATATCTTGCCCAGAAAATACTCACATTGGACTGTCACCAGAAAAAAAAATGAACCTCCAGAAATTCGTCTTTGTTGTTGCAAAGTTGATCTAGTTTTTTCACTTCATTGTGAAACTGATTAGGATTTTTGAAGTATGGACGTTAATATGTCAGTAATCGAATGATCAAATTTCTCTTCATTCTTATTACACTCGTAATACTTTTTTTGATAGATTTTTATCCAGTTTGAATATTTTTCTGTCCAATAATTCTGTTACAAACAAACCCGAAATATCATACTTTTCTGTAAACTGAACAATGACCTACAGTTTCATAACTATTCAAAAGACTTTCGTTCTAGCAATTTGTACTAAACATGATATGAAGTTTCGTGATTTTAAACAATACAAGACTAATGCAACATCTCAAAAAGAAAATAGTACAATTGATCGAATAAAAATAAAATTTTCCTTTAGTAGGCTTTTGAAACAAATACGAGTGTAATAAGAATGGAGAGGAATTTGTTTATTAGATTACTGACATATTATTGTCCATATATTGAAAATCCGAATCAATTTCACAATGAAATGAAAAAACTAGATGAACTTTGCAACAACAAAGATGAATTTCGGGAGGTGCATTTTTTTTTTCTGATAACAGGCCAATGTGGGTATTTTCTAGGCATGTATGACATTGAAGTCTCGTATTCATCAAAATTATGATATTTGAATCATGTTTCGTTCGAATCGGTAGAGCGAAAGAATCAAAAAATTATAAAAATTGGAAAAAAGTCGAAGTGACAGTAGAGAGTACAAATTTGGAGCAAAGGTATGAAATTGGAAACCGAGCAACTTTTTTCTTTGGCTTTTTTCGAAATTTCCACAAAAAAACTGTTCTTTTCAGGATTTTCGAAAAAAATGTCAAATTTGACAGGTTCAGAGTAGCATATGACAAGGGGAAAGAGGCTGTTTTTCACTCATTTTTCAAGCACAAACTAACTGTGAAGTCAAATTTTCATTATATCTATTGATGAAAAAAACTTTCATATGTTGGGTACTTTATATATATATATATATATATATATATATATATATATATATATATATATATATATATATATATATATATATATATATATATATATATATATATATATATATATATATATATATTGGAAAGAATATCGAGGGGACTGGTAAACAAAACGGAAGAAATTTAATGGACATAGCCCTCAGAGAGAAGTGTTTCGGGCTCTTGGCCCTCATCAGTACGGTGAAGAAGTGCAAGGATGAACAACACTTGGTAGAAAACGACAAATCAACGGCGTCAACAAACAGAAGCCAGCTGCACATTTGTGGTTCCGGTTAGCAGACCCTGCCTTCCAGGGCAACAACCAACGTCACCACGGACGCAGCTATAGCTACCTGCGTGACATCCGAGTCCAGGATTATAGATATTATATGTCCATTGAATTTCTTCCGTTTTGTTTACCAGTCCTCTCGATATTCCTTCCATTCATATCTATAATACAATTTGTTTTTTTCTGTGTGAGGATGTAAGAGAAATGAATGAAATAAGGGCAAGCTAGTTAGTCATCAATATAAAAAGTAAAAAAGTAAAAAATATGGAAACAAGGTTAGGTATCGAATTAAAAAAAAATCCTAAACAAAGTGATTTGAGAAATAAATTTGAAAGAATCAATAAACAATGATAAAAATGATGAAACATGTACTTTCCTCAACTACAATCACATGTGAGAAACTTTCAGGCCCTGATGAAGTTTATGCGGTAAATAAACGAAACGTTGGCTGAAAATTATGAAGTTCTTTATTTGTCCTCATCCGAAAATCCTATGAGCCTATATTGAATATATTCAGTATTTGAATGGGTGGGGAAACTGAACCATTAAATTCACAGTTCACGTCCAGCGTAAAACGAGGAACATCAACCTCATCCTCCATCCAATCAAGATATTGCATATATCCAAGACAGACTGAAGGGATATTCGCTATGTAGAGGCGTGCATGATGGTGAGATCCACCATCTTGATAAAGTCGAATGGCACCGGCGGGACAGATAAATAGTAAATAGAGCTTGAACACTGGCCGCTCCACATCTCACAAATAGCCGCCATAAATATCTGCCCAGCTTTGCTAATACAAGATGCCTCCGTTCTTTCGTTCTTCCTTCTCTTTAGTTTCGTCTGTTCTATGATCGTGTCCCGACTTTTTATTATTTAGGGATGACAATGTAACTTTTTCAATTCGGACTGGAAAATCTTATTATTCATCAAATTTTATAGCGGGGTTTTTATCGGATTTCGTTGAAAAATCTAAATAAGGCCCAACGTTTCGCCTTTGTGGTTTTGTAAAGCTTGATCGATTGGATGAAATCAAGTAAGCCCCTAGGGATTCGCTATGGACATTTCTTTTCGACTTCCCTTTCCGGAAGTTCATGAATTATAATTATTATCTGATCAAATAGTGTTCCAATAGTGATTTTTGTCGGAGTTTAGTTGGAATTGGGATCAGTATACGTTGAAGAAAAAACTATTGTATTCTTGCCGACGTTTCGAATTAATCAATTAAATTCATCCTCTGTAATGCAAATCTAGAAAATGTCATTTATTTTAGACAGTTCCCTTTTGAATCTGCTCCAACCTGTGATCAATTCTTCTGATCATATCTGATACCAAGAATAATACAGTTTCCATAAATTTCGAATTAAATTTTACGGATCAATAATAATAGGACCTAGCAACCCAAGAGGGTCATAAATTTGAAAAATTACTGCTAAAATGGGTCGCTTTGTTAGTTGTTTTATCTCATTGAGTTCCCGAATGTAATATAATATTGAATCTTGGTTACAATTCCAAAGAACACCCAGAGTTTCATTTTGTTCGACTCATCTTTATCTTATCTTTATTCAGTTTTTTCTCAATAGAAAAAATCTATTTTCTTGCCATGTGTTGAAATCGACGATATCTTTCAATAACGAATTGAATGGAATACTTACAATAAATTCACCTGTCTCATCTCTACGAGTAGTTTATTGAAAATATTGTTCACAAAATTTATCAGACCCTTGAAGGAATTCCAATTCATAAAACTTATTCTCGACCTCTTCAAGATGCCAAAACTTGCTTATTTGTTGATCGATATTATCTCTTTTTACGCTGAGACAACTGATAATTTCATTTTTGTTGTTTTTACATGGAAGTTTCCAGCTACTACCAAACCCAAAACTGTCTTCTGTGAAATAGACAAGCCGACAGCTAGCTCAATCTGTCCCACACATAACAGTGACCAAAACATACTGGCACCTAGTAGAATATCTATATTTCCTGATTTATGAAAATGGGGATCTGCTAAATTAAAATTATTAGGGATTTTCAATTCATTTTTGTCAATTGGAATCGAAAGTATTTTATCAATTATTGTCGATAATACTGAACAATTAACATCAATTGTATAATCATTAAAATGGTATGGTGTTAACCTGATGGCGAATATTCTCGAGAGCTTGGCCCACTTCCTTTACTACAAAATTGACCTTGTTGATTTGACAACAGAATTTATTGCATAAATTTTGAGAAATGAACTGACTCTCATGCCTTACTCTTATTTGTACAGTTGTTAATAATATTTGTGTAATTTGTTGATTTAATATACCGTTTTCTACTAAATAAACGCAATATTCTTCAAAATGTACCGCGATTTCGAGGGACGAAGCATTTTTACTTGAGGTTGCTGCAGTCATCAGCTGATTTTCAGTAATCAATGAATTCGTTTCATTCATATTGTCATTAGAATGACATGAATTTTTGATACTAGCATTTGCGAATTCTAAATATAAAATGGTGTTGTGTGGTTTTTCACATTTCCGACAACCTTGGTTTTCACACTGCCATGATGAATGTGACTCCCTCAAACAGTTTGGACATAATTTTCTCATTTTCACTCGCGAAATTTTTTGATTTACTGATAATTTCAAACATGCTTCACAATGATGAATACCATGATTTTGATTGCAATAGAAACAATGCATTTTATTGGTACTGACAAAACTATTCGATTGCCTTTTGAGATTCAGATCGACTGATTTATTTGTCGAAAAGCTTTCTTGTTTATTAAATTCTAGTTTTTCGAGTATTTTGCATTTATTTTTCAAAAAAGTATTCATATCCTTCATGTCAGTAACCGTATCATGAAGATTTCTCAAATCCATACGCGATTCTTTTGTAAGGCATTGTAAATCAAAAATAGCTCGACTGTGGTTATGAATTATGAGTTTTTAGTTCTCATATCTGTCTTCTAATAATTGCCAAGCGACCTTGCGAAAATATTAATATTATGTTACACCGCTGTTACCTACTCAAGGAAAGAGAGAATAGCAACTGTAGAGAGGAGTTTAATGTTAATTTTGCAGGAGGAATGATTTGAATTGCGTTTTGAAACATGAGATACTTTCATTTTTTATTGAGCGAGGAATTTCGTTATATTTTACATATTTGATACGAGAATGAGTGCTTGAAAGTTTCTGTTCTAAAAGCAGGAGGTGTTAAGAAAGCTTTGAATCTCACGTTCAGGTTATGCACATCCGACCGGAAAGTTATTTTCTTGTGTAGGTAAGAGGATGTTCTATTGATTATTATCCTATGAAATGAATTGGCACTATGGAGATGTCTTCTATTGACCATATTCAACCAGCCAATTCCACGGATTTGAGAAGAGATCCTTTGATGTCATCTAATCCAATGAATCAGTCTTGAAAATGAGTTTTGTAAAATTTGGATTTTGTTTCTGTAATGGCTAGTTAGACTTGGACCATTTGTCGCCTATTGATCAAGTAGTTTTTGAATGAAGTTACAGCAGATTCCGATAGTCCGATATAGTGTAGTATTTTCAATAAAAGATTATGATTTATTGTTTCAAAAGCCCGACTTGAATCAAGTAGAGTTAATGCTGTACAATGTTCCGAATACAGAGCCCTGAGTCACCCCATAGTTTATTCCTTTGAAGTCTGATGTATTAATTTTGTAACAAACATCCTGGAATCGATCTGTCAGGTATATCTCTAGGAGAGAAAGGACTACCACTCTAACGCCGTAGAAGTGCTATTTTTGTAGTAGAAAGCCTTTGACAGGTCACACAGTGAGATAGTTGTATGGTTTTCCTGCTCAAGACCTTCAATTATTTCGCTCACCACATTCATCACCGCCGCTGTAGTTGAACATTCAGATCGAAAGTCAAACTAAGTGTCACTAAAATATTTTTTGTCTTCAAAATATTTTATTAGTCTATGTTTTGAAATTAATTCCACTATCTTTGATGACTTACATATGATTGAAAAAGAACGATAGTTGTCACTAAGTGATGTGTCCCCTGTTTTTATACAAGAAGGATGTTTGAATGTTTGAAAATAACCAGAAATTGTCCAAGACTAAAAATGAGATTTATTGATTCGGTTAATGGTTCGATGATAATATGTGATGTTTCTTTCATGGTCCTGCCGTTCGAATCATGAACACATGAGGAATTTTTCAAAGAATTTATGGCATCCATAACTTCACATGGAGTTACTGGATATAAAAAAAAGAAGAAGAGGACACTGTAAGGGATTTTGAAAAATCAAAAATATTATTTTTTATTTTTTACCAATGGTGTTTTTGTTTAAGAATGCGATTTTGGATTTTTTTCGGTTTTTTCCAAAATGTTGGACGAAGAAAATTTCATATTTTTTCCATTTTTCAGTCTAAATGTCATTCATTCATTGAATCTTCATTCAATTTGTTTTTTAAATCAGAACATTAACAAAGACTCAGAGGCCGGTATCTTATTGTGAAGCTTACATGTGAAGGATCTTTGGGAATATGTCGTTTTATGTTGAGTTGTACTAGATATTGATTTGTTCCTTAGATTTTCATCTATGTCGTAATAATTTCAGGCATGTACACATCCTCTATTTCTGACAGACAGCTATCCAATCGTTTTGAGGTGGAGAGACACATGTTTCCGCTTTCTTAGTCTGCATATAAGTCTGGTAGTTGCATTTTGCAATCGCTGTGGCCTATTGGCATCATTTGACCCCAATATCATAAGATAAGATTTCGTGAAAACTTTTTGTGGTGGATAGTACCATATATTCGTTTGAGGAATATGTCTGTTGAAATCAACGAGCATCGGTCGAAATTTTATACGATGTATCAAGGAGTTCCTTAGGTTCAATAATTTTTCTACTATCTATAAACGATCCATCTTTCAATATAAGCACACACTTTCTGGTTCTCTATGCTAACGAGACGACTCTTGGGCTGATGCTGAGCTCCCTGAGGAAATACAAAGAACATGAAATACACTAGCAAAGGAATTCACTCCCTGGTTTGAGAGGAATTATCTCATTATGAACTCCAGGAAAATCATCTGCATGCAATTTCATTGCAGGTCTTTCAGAAAGTACTATATTCCATAGAACTTTTGTAGACAGTAATGAGTCGGAAAACAAATATTAATGCTATTTGTGAAAATTTAGGCAGTGGACATTACGCCATTCTTCATCTGAAAAATATTTTCAACACAACTCAACTGATAAATATTCATTCAGCCATAATGTATTCTCATATATCTTGTAATATCAACATTTGGGGGTGTTCCAGCAATTCCAACAAAAAATTCTAGTCTATTTTGATGATCAGAAATGCCTGCAAAGAATATTTCAAGGAATATAACATCTCAACTTTCCCTTGTATACAGGGTGTCCCACGAAGATTAAGACAGGGAATATCACGGAACTCGAGAGTAGTAGAGAATTGTTATTTTGGGGTTGTATATTAAAGCAATTGGTGCAGCTGTTTTGATATTATGTTATCCAATAAGTTTTTTGTTTTCGGTCACGTGACATCAGATTCACAATTATTAATGGGACAACCTGTATATTTTGGCATTTCTATGTTCCTCTCGATAAAACAATTCTCACAAACTATCACACTTGTGGTCTGAAACGAATAATTTGAGAACTACAGGTACTATCCTTGGGCCCACGATTACGACAAACATCTGAAACGAGCAATTGCCAAATTATTCAAGTTTAGAGTCACCTTGTATATTTGGACAGCCCTATATTTTTTGTGATGAGTAAAACAAAGCAAAATTATAATGATAATTCATATTTTATTAACAAATCGTCGTGGGCCCAAGGATATTGAAGTACCTGTAGTTCTTAAATTAATCGTTTCAGACCACAAGTGTGATAGTTTATTGGAATCGTTTTATCGGGCAAAATATAGAAATGCCAAAATATACAGGTTGTCCCATCAATAATTGTGAATTTGGGTAACATATTATCAAAAACAGCTGCACCAATTTCTTCAATTTAAAACCCCAAAATTACAGTTCTCTACTAATCTCCATTTTCCGAAATATTTCCTGTCTTAATCGTCGTGGGACACCCTGTATATATATTTCCTGATTCCGCATAACTATTTTCCTTGTTTTTCTCAGAGCCAGGTGGTGCTTAAACCAATTTAATTTTTCAAATTGGCAGCTATTCAAATATCCATGACCTTTTCTCCTCCTTCCCAGAAGAAAATTATAGCACTCTGAATTTTTACCCAAAACTGATTTCAATTTCTTTTGCTTACCATTTATGTTAAACGAGTCTGAATCAGTTGTGGCGTTGCCAAGCTATAGTTTATTATACCATTTTCATCACCATTGCAGGATAATGATGGGTAAGGCAATTCATTCGTTTAAATTTTGGAAATATTTTCTGCAGGCTATAGTACCAAGGTTCAACATACTCCAGGCTAGGTTTTTAATATAGTTACCTTCATAAAAAAAGGACATCTTGAGGTCCGCACCTCCCAAATAAACATCTTGTGTAACCAGAAATCAATTCATTGTTTTCTCTAGCTTTTTGTCGAAGAGAAGGAAACCAAAATTTGTTTCGGTGATGCCAAGCAATATTTTATTTTTCCTTTTCACCACTATTGCTGGATCAGGTTGAGTTGTTATTCTGAAAGTATTCATAATTTGTTCAGAAATGAATGCATTCAACGTTTATGTGTACATTAAGATGAATAAATAGTCAAATACACGTGTTTGATCACGGAAGCATCGCTTGAATGTGACGGATATAGTTATGTAGTTAAAGAAATTTGAAAAAGTTATGGATATGCAAGGACGTACAGTCTCACATAGATGTGATATTTTCAATAAATATATCAATATTATATGAATTGATCAATGAATGAATACCCAAAAAGGCATTGCCTGGGCGTGGGACTTCTTGGATTGAGTATTGTGAACAAAATAGAGAGGAATAATAATTTCGGTATTGCATGTGGGGTGTAGGATCTAGATTGAAATGTATGTATGTTTTCACACACAGACCTCTTATTTTTGGAACGATTATACATAAACAAGTGAAATTTGGAAACTGAATATTGAAGGTTATAAACTTCCCTTCTAGTGATGATAGATGACGAAAAAACGCGAAGCTGTGATGAATTAAATCAGTTAATACTAAAATTCCAAATTCAAGCTCTGCCTCTGGATAGTTGACAAATGAGCTGACGTTTTTGTTAGTCTCCCTAATTCGACGTTTTTGTAATTGTCCAAGTTTTTGTACATTCAATAATTTGTGTATTGTTGATCGAACGTTCAACTGTTTTATCAGCTTTTGGTACTTTTGATATTTTTGTACATTTTAATAATTTGTTAAACTGTTGTGAGCCGAACGTTCAAGTGCTTCAAGAAGCGCAATGGTACGTGATTCAGGTGATAAAGTAGCAGCGATCCTAATTCTTGGTGAAACTGGACAAAATATTCATGCAGCAGAACGCATTTTTAATGAGAGGATTCCCGATCGCCCCGTTTCGAGGACTAATTTAATAGAGCTTCTTCGTGAGTTTGAAACAACGGGTAGTATCAATGATGCGAAACGATCTGGCAGACCACAAATTTCTGATGAGAAAAAAATTGATATACTGGCAGAAGTAATAGTTAATCCTACTTCTTCAACATCTCACGTTGAATCTACCTGTGAAGTCAGTCGAAGTACAGTACACGGGGTGTTGAAATGCAAACAAATTTCATCTATACAAATTGAAAATGGTTCATCAACTCTCAGACGACGACCCAGACCGAAGACTAGAATTTTGTGAAAATATGGAAACTAAAATTAACCAACAGCCAGACTATGTCTAAACGATTTGTTTTAATGACGAAAGTACTTTCTATCTAGATGGAAATGTAAATACACAGAAAATGAGGTATTGGAGTGACGCAAATCCTCACCTGTTTCGTGAAACACATACCCAATTTCCCCAGAAGGTGAATGTTTGGGCAGGTATCCTGGGAAACCACATCGTTGGGCCTCTTTCTCGAATACTTATTCAACTGGTGAGGTTTATCTGGAGCTGTTGCAAAACGCAATAGAACCGTTAATCCTTGAAATTTTGGAAGATAATCCAGATGAATTCGGCAATTTGGAAGTAACATTCCAACAGGATGGTGCTCCTCCACACTATTACGGTGCAGTAAGACGTTATTTGGATGACGAGTATCGTGGTAGATGGATTGGACGACGAAGTTCAACGGAATGACCAGCTCGATCACCGGACCTCACACCTTTGGATTTTTTTCTGTGGGGGTAACTTGAATCGAAGGTTAACGCCACTGAACCTGACAATATTGACGTTTTAAAACAACGGATTGTTGCAGAATGTGAGGCTGTTACCACAGACACATTTGCAAAAGTACGAGAAGAGTTTAAAAATGGGATATTTGACTGTCAGGAAGTAAATGGAGGTCACTTCGAGCAATTTCTTCAAGAAGATACTGATTCCTAAATCTGTAATGGATATCATACTGAATGGAATTTAAATTTTGATGTTTACTAATGAGCCATTAAAACTGCCATAAACACAAACAAAATTGGTATCATTGAATAGGTTTTTTCGATACCTTTTAAAAGAGGTGTCGCTTGCCGTAGGGTTCCATTTGAAATAATTGGTCACGATGGCCTTGTGACGTCATCTTTGACGATTTCGTCATCCATCATCACCAGTAGGGAAGTTTACAACCTTTAATATTCAGTTTCCAAATTTCACCCGTTTATGTGTAATCGTTCCAAAAATGATAGGGGGGAAGGGACTTTTGAGAAGCACTGTATGTATACAGGGTGTAACTGAATAAGTGTAAAACATTTAAGGAGGTGATTCCTCATCGAAAAAAAGATAGGATCTTTCATATAAAGAAACTTCATTGGAGCATCCCTTGTTAAGATACAGCCCCTTAAAGGGGTACATAAAATTTGTATAACAATTTTTTCACAAGCACTGAAAAGTTACAATATTGAAATTAACCTGACGTTTTGTACTACCAAAAGACACTTAGCCAGTAATTTATTTGGTTTACCCCATGGTTGTAAGGTGAAAACGCAACCCCTAAAATTTATTTCCAATGTAACTTTTTGTCTTATTATTTGTTTACCATTTGAAAATTTATTTCCGATAGCCTGTTTCATTCTAAACAAAAAATGTCTCTTGGGTTTTTTGCCCAAAATAAACCAGTAAGCAGCAAAACATTATTTTACGAACAACTACAGAGATACATCGTCATAAATGCGAAAATACGAAACTAATCTATCTAGTAGGTCGCTATTAGCGATAGTGACAATTAAATTGGTATGACGCTGTCAGTTTGGGAATTTTCGAAATTGAATTAATACTAATTGTGTGTTGTTGTTCTGTTCTTAATTTGTTACTTTAATAATTCACTTGTTAATAAAATGGCATACACAAATGAGGAAATGGCTGATATGCATTACGTTTACGGTCTGTCGCAGGGGAATGGGTTAGAAGCTTCTAGAAGATATGCTGAAATGTATCCTCAACGGCAGCATCCTTCACATAGAATATTTGCTCGACTTCATCAACGATTACGAGAATATGGTTCATTCGACAAAAGAACGCAGGATTGTGGTCGCCATCGAGAAATACGAACACCACAGCTTGAGGAAGCAGTACTTAATTTGATTGAAGAACAACCTACTACCAGTACTAGAAAGATTGCTTTCCAGCTAAATGTTGATCATATGACGGTATTTCGAATTTTAAAGGAACAACTCTTATACCCTTACCATCTGCAACGAGTACAGGCACTGTTACCGCGAGACTTTCCGAACCGTCTTGAATTTTGCAATTGGATGCTGGAAATGATTAGAAGAAATTGTGACTTTCTGAAGACGATAGAATTCACAGACGAATGTAGTTTTCTCGGGACAAGATTATTAATTTTCATAATTACCACATATGGCTGATGAAAACCCTCACGCTATTGTCGAAACTAGCCATCAAGAACAGTTTTCTCTTAACGTGTGGCTCGGAGTTATTGGGGATGATTTAATTGGGCCTCATTTTTACCTCCTCGATTAAATGGTGAGGCATACGTTCAATTTTAAGAGAAGTGCATCCAGTACTGCTGGAGGAAGTTCCTTTGGGCGTCAGAAGGGATATGTTTTTTATGCATGATGGGGCTCCCGCCCATTTTAGTCAAGTAGCACGTCAGCATTTAACTGAAACATATGCAAATCAGTGGATAGGTCGAGGAGGACCACATAAATGGCCCGCTCGATCCCCGGATCTCAATCCTCTCGATTTCTCTATTTGGGGCCATTCACAGCATTTGGTATATCGTACTCCTGTTCGCGATGTAGAGGACTTAAGAATCATCGATGCGTGCAGGGTAATCAGAGAGACTCCAGGAATATTTGAGCGAATACGTGGCTCAATGCGCCGACGTCTAGACGCATGCGTAATGTTTGAAGGTAGACATATTGAACATTCACTATGATTTCTACATGTTGTGTGTTTTGTTATTAATAACTTAGTTTTGTTTATGACCCTTTAATCGTTTAATGCAGGTACTAACTACAAAATAACAATAAATCCAGTTCGCATTTATGACGATGTATCTCTGTAGTTGTTCGTAAAATAATGTTTTGCTGCTTACTGGTTTATTTTGGGCAAAAAACCCAAGAGAAATTTTTTGTTTAGAATGAAACAGGCTATTGGAAATAAATTTTTAAATGGTAAACAAATAATAAGACAAAAAGTTACATTGGAAATAAATTTTAGGGGTTGCGTTTTTCACCCCTTACAACCATGGGGTAAACCAAATAAATTACTGGCTAAGTGTCTTTTTGGTAGTACAAAACGTCAGGTTAATTTCAATATTGTAACTTTTTCAGTGCTTGTGAAAAAATTGTTATACAAATTTTATGTACCCCCTTTAAGGGGCTGTATCTTAACAAGGGATGCTCCAATGAAGTTTCTTTATATGAAAGATCCTATCTTTTTTTCGATGAGGAATCACCTCCTTAAATGTTTTACACTTATTCAGTTACACCCTGTATACAAACAGATAGACTCATACAAATATACACATTTATACACATACACATAATGTATAACTGTACAAATAAAAAATCATATGGTGTAGCGCCAATGATTGATTGGGGTTACAAGGAATACAGGTTTATTATTAGATGGCAACAAGAGATTTCTGGTCAGAAATTACACATGATGGAGAAATATCCCATTTTGTTAAACAGGTTTAAAGGTTATTTGAAAATACCCCCGACTCTATGGAGCATATTCGATGCAATATATCGTCCCATCAAGAGTATCCAGAGGTGTTCAGGAGAGTAATTCGATCATCCCTTCCCCAGACGTCGAAAAGTTGTTGCCTGTCCAACCAAACGAGGGTTGAAATCCGCTTGAGGGAATTTGCCGATTCGGCTCGATAAAAATTCATGAGGAAAAAATTCGTCATTATATTCAAGCGCCTAGTTTTTCCTCATTGAATTCCAATCGGAGTTGTTGGCACGTCATAACCGTACAAGTAGTAAGTGGCCAGGAAAATCGAAGCTGCTGCATCTAAATCGAAAATTTGAATAGAAATGGAAGCCCATCTATATGAAACCCATACGAAATAGGGGAATGAATGTTTCTCAGACATATTCTGAAGGGATGGTGTAGCAGCATATATAAATATTTGAGCAAGGGCCTTCCTTTTACGGTTCGTGAGCCACTTAACAGGCCATCCCAAGTTATATTTATATCGATTCGACCAGGAGAACTGATCTTTCGGGAAGTCAATAGCGTTATTGTGGAAAATTTCGAACTGAAACTCAAACAAGATATTTGGTGGATGGTGGTCGACGAAATCAACATCTTGACGGAATGTAAACGGCAAACAAAAGGGCAGTCATGAAGCGTGTCCAACTTCTGAATGGAAGGCAAGTTAGAACACAAAGACATGAATGAGGAGTTTAATGCATACGGGGTGTATTATCACTCTTTATACTCTCATGAATGAGTGAATGTAACACTCGCAAGATTGAACGTACGACAGTATTTTTTTAATTAATTAGAATAGAATAGAACAGAAGTTTATTTTGCAGAAAAAAAAATAATTATCAAGTACATCGAATATATATTCAGAATAAACAACAACAGAGAGATCTCACAGAGGTTAACACCTGTTTGTGAGGATAATGGGTACTAGTTTTGAAAACTATTTCTATATTATATTACATATATCACATATAGATTGCAGACTTTGATGTCAAAACGCGAGGTTAAGATCCTCAGAATGAGGAGCTAAAATAGTAAAACTATTTGAGTTAAAAATATACATATACATATTAAAATATCCTTATACCATACTGTTCAAAATGAACAAGAACAAAAAAAATACATTATGATATTACAGCAATTACTACATTAGATTACATATACATTGAAAAACTATTCGAATTCAATCAAACAATTCATGTATGTTCGCTCGTGAGACATATTTTATATGATCAATCACTTTCTTTTTGAATAACCTGGTATATTCTTCAATTCAAATAGTGGGAGGTAGAGTATTGAAAAGTTTGGGGCCTAGATAGTTGAAACTCTCTTGCCCTATTGTCTTGGATACAATTGGGAGGAGAAATTGATTTTTTTGCCTAGTATTGTAGTCATGGGTTAGTACGATCAGCTTGTTTTTATTCAGGTGTTGATGAATATTTTCATTTTTGTAGAACAATTGTCTAATATCAAGGATTTGCGATTCTTTGTAAAGAAGGTCCATTCTTTATTTTGATGTAGATTTAGGATATTTTTGAGTTGCCGATACTTGAACAACACGAAGCGTAATACCTGTGAAATATAATCTATATGTGAGTCCCATTTGAAATGACTGTGTAGGATGATGCCAAGATATTTTATTTTTGTTGCAGAATCCAGATTTATGTTATTTCAGATAGTAATGTGAGAAAAACGAGATAAGGATGATCTGTTGGCGAAGAGAAGGAAGAAGGATTTCTTAAAATTAATGGATAAGAGTTTGCTATCAAAATATTAAGATCCGACTCTGCATTGCTTCTGACTTCATCCCAATCACCACCCTTATAAAATATTGCAGTATCATCTGCGAAGCTAATTATTTCGCCCTTTGTTGGAAAGGAATATAATCCATTGGTATGAATCGAGAACAGAATCGGTCCTAAAACTATTCCCTGTGGAACACCATACTCTATGGTCTTGTAACTACTCATTTCATCATTGATCTTTGGACATTGTTTTCGCTCTTCAAGATATGTTCTAAAAAGCTTGAGGCAATCATTTCTTATTCCTATATTTTCTAAGGTAGATAGTAATATTGGGTGACTTACGGTGTCGAAGGCTTTTGCGAGGTCTAAGAACATTGTCATGCATGGCTCACTTTGACCCAGGGATTCGCAGATTTCTGATGTTAGTTCAAGTATGACGTCCTGAGTAGATTTACCTTCTTTGGAACCAAATTGCATAGTAGAAAGTATGAGATAGCTTATTAGTCTTGCTTTTAAGATTCTTTCAAATATTTTACTAAGGTTCGTGATTTGTGAAATGGGCCTGTAGTTCGGTTTTGTCACCGTTTCTGTAGATGGGACTACCTACAGAGGTTTTGAATTTTGACGGAGATATTCCTGTTTCTATGGATTCGTTGAATATACCCCCTAGGTTTGATATGGGACCTGCAATTTGTTCAAGGGTTTCTGATTTCAGGTTGTCCATGCCAGGAGCTTTTCGATTTTTTAGCTCTCCAATGATATTGATAATTTCACTTGGAGATGTTAGACTTACAAATATTGAGTTATTGGAGATATTTTCATTCGAAACGTAGTTGATTTCTAGTAGTTTTAGCTGCTAGGTTTTTGCACATATTGATATAGTTGTCATTGAACCGTTCTACAATTTTCTTGGGATCAGAGGTTATGTTACCTGATTCATCTTTGATTGAGTGTATTTCGTTTGATTCACTCTTCCCAAACATATCGTTCATATTGTGCCAAAGTTTCTTTGAGTAATTTTTATTACCGTTGATGCGAGTTTTCTAATAGTCAGTTTAAGTTTTCTTTATAAGTTTTCTGAGCGTATTTTTATAATTTGTATATTCTTTTTTGAGATCTCCGTTACCAGGATTTGCTTCAAGCCGCAGATACATGCTGTTTTTGAACTGACGAAACCAAAAAGGAGGAGGTTCTCTAGTCGACGCGTATATTTTTTTTCAATTTTTTTTGTATGTATGATCATGCATAGCTTTTTACTGAGACGTCCGATTCCGCTAATTCTTTTTTCAGTGAATAGTTGGTCCCATTTGAATTTAAAAGATGAAATCTACCCCTAAGAGTGGCAAAATGAAGGATATTGATCACTCACCCTCTGAATTCTGGTCCGTTAACCCATTCTATCAGGCATGACTTTGTACTGGGTTTTTCGATTTGGATGATTCTTCTCTTAATAGATAGGGTGTACCTCATATTTGGATTTCATATGAATTTATCCACCCTTAGGGGTGGAAACATAGGGGATAATTGATTTTTCACTTGTGAACATTGGCACACACATATGTAGTTGACAATGACAGATCGCTAATAATTATTTATTTTGTTTTCTTCAGCCCATTGCTTATATTGTGTATATTGTTTTTCATACCTGTCTTTATATTTTTTTCAGGGTAATGACGCTATGTTGGCTTGTTTCTAAATATCAGGTGGCGTATTTTGAAATTCAAAATAACTCAAATAGCTCTCTATTTTTGTTTTTTTTTATTAATTACAATAAACGTAGCGACTTTGCACTCTGAAATTAAATCGCAGTGTTTACTGTCAGTGAGCCCCAGCATACTATGATCGTTTTATTCTTGAATCAAAAAACGTATTTTAGAATCCCGAATTTATAATCGCGGTGTTAACTGTGAGTGAGCCACAGCATACTATGATTTTCTTATTCTCAACTCAAAAAACGTATCTACGAATCCTGAAAAAGTATTGATCGGACTAGAGTCTTCCGAATACGGGTACATTGATTGCGGCGTTCCACAAGGGTTAATTTTGGGACCTATACTGTTTTTGTTATACGTGAATGATCTGGCGCTTCTCGTTGTTCAAGGCAAGTTCACTCTTTCTGCTGATGATACCCCCATCTTGTGGCACGGAATAGAATCTGCAACACTAACGGTAACAATCCAGAATGACTTAGTCAAGATAAAAGAATGGTGCGACTCAAATTCGCTCGCCCTGAATAATAATAAGACCAAATTACTCGTCTTCAAGTGTGACATGGAACGCATAAACATTGGTAATGACCCACTAGAACGTGAACACCACACAAAATTTATTGGTTTGATTATTGACTGTGTGGGTTTTATACTGAACCCAACTTTGTATTTAGTTACTCAGTTTTACTTTGAGATTCAAAAGGCAAAATAAGAACATATATTTGACAACTCTTCCAAATGACAGTCAAATTTCATCTCATATGTCAAAAAACCATAGTAGCTAAAATCAATACAAAATAGATAAAATAATATACAGACTGATCCCTTGATCTGCACATAATAGTGTGGAACAATTGACAATGAGCTGAAATTTGAAGAACACATCTTGCCTCCCAGTTAAAAACTGGCCTCTGGATGCTATGCCGTAGAAATTGCTACAAGCGAGATAAGGTCAAAAACAGCCAAAACAGTGTTTTACGCTCTAATCGAGTGCCACCTCAGATACGGTATTGCTTTCTGGGGCATGTGCAGCCAACAAAGGTTCGATAGCATATTCGTTTTACAGAAGAGAGCGTTAAGATATATATGTGGGATATATCCCATTCATTCATGCAGACTGCTCTTCGTCTCCCAGAAAATACTCACGCTACCTTCTCCACTTGTATTAGAAAGCGTGTGCTCAGTCTTTAGAAATCGTCATAATTTGGATAATCCCCAGCTATATCACAGAACACGTAGGACATATAATCTTAATCTGCCAATTCCTATACCTTCCTCGAACCTGACCAGAAAATCAATTATATACGAAGGCATAAAAATATACAACCACCTATTCAGTTGAAGGCTAATACCTCTTTCAAAAAATTTCGAGAGTCCGTCAAAAAAGCATTACTCAAGTGAGCTTACTATAGTTTGGAGGAGTACTATTCTGAAACTTGGTAGAGGCAATCCATGCAAATAGTTTCGTGTAATTGTAAAACAATGTACTGTATTCTTGAATGTTTAGGAATAATTGCTGTGATATATGAAACAACATTGATGTTTAGTAGATATAACAGTTTTTTTTTTTTTTCCAAACTTTTGTTAATAATGAGATTATTTTCTTTGACTATGTGTCTCTCTCTCTCTCTCTGTTTTTGATTGTGATAATGGCTGAATATATTGTGTATTGTCCATAAATAACTGTTTTTCAAAAATTGTTTGTATATAGACATTGTCAACTTTTTTGAATTTTATGTAACCAGACTTTGTCACTGAGATGTATCTATATCTTCAGACAATAAAGCATATTTTGATATGATTGATTTGATTTGAAGTTGATATTTTTATTTAAGAACCTAACGTTGAAGTAACATTCATGTTTAATTTTCACCAGAATACAGGATATACCAAGATGTTCTAGAGATTACGGAAACAATTTGAACATAATAGATTCACAAGTTTCATCATTTACAACATACTTAAAATGAGGGGAGGAATAGTACTTTTCCTTCATCTCCTCCTTAGGGAGGAAAGTACTTTTCCTCCCTAGGGAGCAAAATACTTTTCCTTCCTAGGGGGGGAAGTATGGATTTCCTTTCTGACTTGAGGGAGGAAAGTGTGAACTTTATATAGGGGTAGCAGAAAAAATTATTTGTTCTCATTTCTCGGTCGAGTTAAATGACCTCTCGTCGAAGCAAGGTTTTTGTTGTTGTCAGTTTTGCAATTATTAGTTCTGAATTCATTTCAAAATACGGCAAAAGTGGAAACTTCATAATATTGGTTGTTCAATTCCCCTTTGTAACAAAATCCTGAATGATTCTAAGATTTTCGCACAGAGTTTTTACTCTTTTTCAATCGATATTAGAGTTAAAGTTGCCAATAGACCACCCTGGATACGCCACTGCTCCATCAACGATATTATGGAAAACATGCCGTCATGATTTTATTCAAATCAGTGCAAACGAAATTCTCGAAATCCAGTCCCCAATTCATCAAAGAATCAGCATCTGAATTCTGTCCCGACCGAGCTGCTTTCCATTATGAATCTCAACAGTTTCGAATTCGACAAAGGCCGAATCCGTTCTTGTCAATTAGCAAAACTTCGGCTTCGACAAATATGAAAGCGTCCGGTCTTTTTGCTCCTCCAACAGATTTATCGACGTTGAATAAATAATCCCGCCATTGTTGCATGGATAGTTGAGTGCCGTAAAACAATGCAATACCACTGTTTCGGTGATATTAATGTTTGATTTGAGCTGGGCTTTCCATGGAAATAGTCGGGTGTCCTGACTCACACGAAATTGGGGAAAATAGGGATGAATGTTTTTTGTGATTCTGACTTCATTTCATTTCCTTCAACATTTTCAGGAAAGTTTGTAAACTTTTGTTTGTTTGACTTGCACGGAGAGATGTCCTGTAACGTTGTACCCACAGAAGAGACATAAGAAAATAATTTTAAATTAAACCTACTTCACCGAAGTCTTCAATAGATATGCCCTTGATCATGATATTTTGTGACGACCACGACATTCACTTTTGAATCATTTATTTCCACAGGGTGAAAACAAAATTATATATTATCAAAAAACTTTTTATTTTGAAATCTGTCGAATTTTGGGAAACATTCTGAAACTGGTCGATTTTCATTTTCAAGTGCCTATTTTAGAGGGGTTACATCACCAGTGTGAGCGTGATAACAGCGACAAATATAGGTATCTTGTGGCATCTTTATTCAGCGACATGAACTCATGAATAATTGTCGAACGAAATTCAAGCTTGTAACGATATATCTGTTACATTTCTTATTGATATACTCAGAGATACAAAATAATTGAGAATAGCTCATGTTATCTAATTGACTCCAATCTAAAAATCACTATTGAAAAGTTCAGCGCCATCTAACGGCGAACAGTCATTGGAGTTGGGAGGAAGATGAGCGAACGCATAGATTTTGACAGGGCGTTCGTATCAAGAAGAATGCAGCGTGCCATTCTCGACCCTTACCGATCTATCTTTGATCGAGCTATCGTGTGTTCTGGAACCTGTCAGTCATTGAGTAATGGAATATAATTTGTTCATGTTGAAATAACCAATGAATTAGAGCATCTATCTTTCTTCTGCGAAAGTGATTTCAAAGCAGTGAGTTGTTGTGTGATGTCGAAGTATGTAGAAATATTTTTGACCAAATGAGACATTGCCATCTTGACTATTCTTGGCTGAATGCAAATATAAATTCTGTTGAACAGAAGTCGTCCTACCTTCAAATCAATAGATGCCGTCCATCGGTTTCATGACAATAAGCAAATCTTCGAACACATTCTTCCCTGTACATTGTGAAATACTTCTGGACGAATTCTACTCATTTCGAACCCAATTCGATTTTTTAACTACCCATCCACCTTCCAGGCATTATTGTTTCTGTCTTTTGCTGGCTCTTAAAACTGAACACCGAGCTGTTCCTTGCTTATTTCCAATTCGTGTTGGATTCTGGAGTCGCCAATCACTGTGAAGGCGTTTACGTACTGAAAATTCACGTAACAGCTCTAAAAATGTTGATGCTAGCAAGTAACAGAATGAAAGCTCGTTATGATTCGCAAGCTAATTCAGGAGAATTCAGACAAGGGTTGACTGAACAATTCACTTCGGAAGAAAAGTGTATCCTCGAAACAGTTTTGAGAAGGACCGTACGAAGTGAAGAAGAGGACTACCGATGTGGTTTACAGAATCTAATGGAGGCCTAGGACTATGATGAAGTATGTTCATCTAGAAGAACTGAAACCCCCTCATACTGAACCGATGGCTTTTGATGGTTACGATCAAAGGGGAGCAGTGTTGCGAGTTCTTTTCGCCACCGTCGTAATCACATGCTGCCGATAGGTTATGGGCATGTTCTATGGAAATGAGTCCGAAAGTAGTTAATTGTGATGCATCACATAAACGTCGAGACCATTCTTGGAAGTTCACTGATCTTTCTGATATATTCAACCGTGTGTGACGGATGACTAAACAGTGCTCATCTGAAGTCCGTTCCACCCCTACTAATTTTTGAACCACCTGGTATATCGCAACAAAATTTGGAGGGCTTAAATAGGAGATGAAAATCTACCATATCATGAACAAATCACAGCTGAAAGTTCCGAAATGGCGGCTGAGCGCCATCTTTAATCTGCTCATAATTCTCTACAGTTTGCTACAATACACTTTACTCCTAAATTCAATTGTTTTCGAAATATTAACGTTTGAAGAGTGACATTTTCGTCATTTCAAACCCAACCAAAAACACTAATGTTGCTTTCAATCAAGTTTGCATTCGTAGTCGCGGTAACATCTTGTTTACTGTCAAACTGAACTTCCAAGTAGTCCATTGAGCGCATCAATCCTTTTATGAAAAGTGTGGTCATGGCTCGAAGTTTAGACGATAAATTTGTAACAATTCTGATATTTGGAGAAACTGAAAGGAATTATCATCAAGCAGTCCGTATGTTTAATGATAGATTTCCCGAGAATCCTATTTCGAAGTCATATTTGCGCAAACTTTCAAATAACTTCCAAGCAAGTGGTACGCTGAAAGATGCTCCAAGATCAGGAAGATCGCCCCTTTCAGAAACAAAGAAGGTAGAAATTGTTGCTGAAATGGTTATCAATCTGACTCAGTCGACGTCTGCAGTTGCTGAATCCTATGGAGTAAGTTCAAAAAGTGTCCAAGGAGTCCTAAAAAAGGAAAATTTCATCCCTATAAAATGAAAATCCTGCATGCTCTCACGGAGGATGATCTAGGCGGGAGGGTTTAATTCAGTAAGTGATTAACAAGAACAATTGAAGAAGAACGGGGCTTCCTAAAACGCAGACGAATGCACGTTTTTTCTTAATGGAAAAGTCAACAAACAGAACGTACGATACTGGATCGATACCAATCCGCATATTCTTAGAGAGGAACATATCTAGTTTCCTAAAAAAGTGAATGTTTGAACGGGGATTTTTGGCAATCGCGTTGTTGAACCGATTTTCATCAGAGGCAATCTCACAGGATTTATTTACAGAAATATTTTAGGAACTGATATTGAACCTCGGATAAGACAAATTGTATTAAACAATCAGAAAGAGTTTGAAAATCGTGAAATCATATTTTAGCAGGATGGAGCACCTCCCCATTTCGATCGCTTGGCTAGAGAGGTCCTCGATACAAATTTTCCTGGGCGATGGATAGGTCGCAGGGGAAGTACAGAATGACCACTAAGATCTCCGGATCTTACACCTCTAGATTTTTTCCTTTGATGCCATCTGAATTCAAAAATCTATGCTACTGAATACCAAACAATAGAAGAGTTGGAACGCAGAATAATAGATACATGTGAAGAAATGGATGAACAGACTTTCGTCAACGTGAGAGAAGCTATCTATAATAGGGCACACTATTATCAAGATTCAGAGGGGGACCACATTGAACACTTGATGAAGTAATTGTTGGGGTTGAATAAAAGTTTTATTCAAAAATAAATTAAATTTTTTTAGTCAACTAATTTGTTTTGATTGTGAATTCACACATTCGTAGTCTTCGAGATTTTCTGGTAAGCGGTTCTGTGTATCCTCAATTAACTCCCTTCACGCCTCTCATTAGTCGAATTCAACAACAAATTAATAACAACGTTTAGTTAGCAAAATGTTCTACCGGAAGTGACCAAAATTCATATTTCATTTTAAGAATGTCAGTTTTCAAACGTAAATATTTCAAAAACAATTGAATTTAGGAGCAAAGTGTACTAGAGAAAACTGTTGAGAACTATGAGCAGATTTCGAAAATGGAATATTCTATTAAAAAAAATTATTGAAGATGGCGCTCAGCCGCCATTTTAAATCTTTTAGTGGTGACTTTTTCATAAAAACGTAGGATTTCATCTCTTATTGAAGCCCTTCAAATTTCGTTGCGATACACCAGTTGGTTCAAAAATTAGTAGAGGAGGAACGGACTCTAGACGAGCACTGTATAAATGCATCGCATGTGAGCGACAGACAGTTCATTCATTCGATGAGTTATTTGTTTGATCAGTTGGATGATAGTAAAGTACAATTTTGTAATAATTGATGTGTTTAATTGGCAGAGCACTTTATTGTGTTGTAATTGTGAAGTATGATAAACGGACACTAATCAATCGAGTATTCCAGAAGACAAACCCCACTTCCGCAACACTATTATTGTGTATCAATCTGTCATAGGACGAACTCATCCCGCTCTATTAGTTGGGCTCGACCAACCAACATATACATAAAAAAAATCATGATTTCCGGGAATATTCATGAAATAATATTGAAGTAAGTAAGTAAATTCATTCAATTCAGGTATAAAACAGATACAGATTCATTTCTAACAGAAGAAGAAAGAATATAATATATATATATATATATATATATATATATATATATATATATATATATATATAAATATATATATATATATATATATATATATATATATATATATATATATATATATATATATATATAAAAAAATATAACACGCTCAGGGTCGATTTACAGCAATACATAAATTATACCTATTTCACCTTTTTCTTTTGCTGATGGTGGGAAGATAAAACAAGTATTCTCCAACTCACTCAGTATCATACTATTAGATGAAAGATAACAATTACCACTGTCCAACTGTATTATTTATAATATTCATTGTCAAAATGGATCCATTCATACTCGAATACAAAAATGAACCAATAATCATAAATGAAATTGATAGCCTCAAATGTTTTAAACGAATCTTCGTAACATCTGACTGTACAACATCATAAAAAAATTAAATTCAGCTCGACTTTTCGAAAACAAATTGAAGGAATGGATTTTTTCAAATGATCGAAAGTATTTCGCCAATGTAATTGATCCATTTTTAATGTTTAATTAACTTTTAAGTTTACTATTTTTGTACAATATAAACTAATTTCAGTGGTAACATATGTGTATTTATGATGTGTTTGCTGTATGAGTGGGTATGTGTGTATGTGTGCATAAGGGTGTATATATGTATGTGAATATACGTTTATGTATGTGTATATCTGCATGTATTTATTAGCAAAGAATATGTACTTTTCTTCATCCAGGTCTTTAACCTTTAAGAATATCTTAATATGTATATCTTAATCATAGTCATAAGTGCTATGACTGACAATTAAACTGGTAACTTTCATGAAAGTGAATAATTAGTCAAAACATTCTTCATTTAGATCAAATACAAACTTATTTCAGATCAAAATAAACTATAAACTATTTATACCCGAAGACAAGTTCTTTGATGAACTTAGACTCAACCTCCCTTGTTTATTCAGTGTACCTACATCGCTATAACAATAGAATATGCTATTTTTTCTTTCTTCATGCTGTATTTGTTATAGTTATAATATAATCATTATTTATATTAGGTTATGAAGATATATTTATGTGTATAGGTATATCTATAATTTGTATTTATATATGTATGATTTCATTCTTGATTTCCTGAATAAACAAACATTCATTAATTCATTCATATATATATATATATATATATATATATATATATAGATATGAAGATTACATAGTCCTAGAAAACAAATCAAAGTTTAAATGTTTCGGCTACCTAAGCAAGCTTTTTTTGTAGCCCGCAAACAAAATAGTGATTCTAATCCTATATAACCAGACATATTAATATTGCAGGGTGGAGAAGGGAAGATATAGAGAAAAGAAGAGAGAGGACGAGAAAGAGATATATATATATATATATATATATATATATATATATATATATATATATATATATATATATATGTTTGTTATGCGCTCTGGAAGGCACCTCTTATAATGGTTATTCCTTATTCAAGTATCAGTAGAAGCATATCATAATTAATATCAACAAATTTTTTCCACTCTCTTTTGAATTTGGGTTTGTTCCTAACGCTTTTCAATGATTCAGGTAGACTATTGTAAAATTTTGGTCCAAGATATGATATATATTTTTTATTTTGCGTGAGTCTGAAGCGTGAAACATTCATGGTCCTAACTGAACTGGTACGGTATTCAATGCATGCTGTACCAATGTAATTGAAGAATCAGCAGTCCATAGTAAACTCTGAAAAATGTAAAGTTTCCTTACTCCGAATAATCCAGTTCCATCATACAACGACTTAGTACAACACCTCCGATCTTCTTTCATCATAATTCTCATTAATTAATTTTGAATAACTTTCAAGTTAACTAGCGATGATGAAGGTACCACCCCATACAATACAATAACGTATTATGGAGTTATCCAAGGCATCATACACCATCGGTATCATTTTCCTGTTCATTATATTCCTAAGCGGATAAAATTTATAGATTAATTTACGTAGTCTAGTTACTGTCTAATCAATGTATTCATACAACCGAAGAGATTGTGTACGATTTATATAAGGTGTACAGCTACAATTGAGAACATTCGCACAAGATGTTTTGTGGATTTTTATAATGTTTCTAGTCGGTTAGTCTCCAGTAGTTGACGTAAATGCAATGAATTTGGTTTTTTTGACATTGACACTCAGTAAATTGGTACTCAAGCAGTTGAAAATAATTTTGATGCCTATTTCAGCCAGAGTGTATACTTCTTCCCACGTTTTTCTAACAGAAGTGATAGCTGTGTAATCAGCAAATGAAGTTAATTTACCTTTGAAGTCAGAAATTTCGAAGATGTTCTTATATAGTAGGGGTACGCCCCGGGTAAAGTTTCGTTTACCTTGACAATTTGTGTTTTATTTGTCAAATAGACCTCAAATATTTCCAAAGCAATACCCCTCACACCTATGTCAGCTAGACGTTGAAGGAGTATATTGTGAACGACAGTATCAAATGCCTTGGCCAAATCCAAAAACACCGTTATGCATTTTCCTTGATTTTGGAAACAGTTGTTGATTTGCTTGACAATCTCAAAAACTGCGTTTTCGGTTGATCTGTTTTCCAGAAAACCATATTGTGATTTCGAAAAAATATTGTTATTGTTGCAGAATTGTATAACTCTATTTTTGAGACATTTTTCGAATATTTTTGAGAAATCATCAATCTGAGTTATGGGTCGAAAGTTTGTTACAAATTTTTTATCGCCTGATTGAGTCTTTGAAAGATTCAGGTATTTTTCCAACATTAAATATTGAATTCGAAATGTGACATATGGGTTCTATGAAGTACGTGTGGAGATTTTTGGTAAGGAACACAGAGATCTTGTCGGGACCAGGAGAAGTATTATTTTTTAATCCAGAAATGATATCGATCAATTCGTTTCTTGTTACTGGGTGTAGGAATATTGAGTTGGCGATATCTTTTCGGCTTTCAATAACGGAAAATGTGGGCTTCTCTATTTTACTTGCCATATCTCCACCAATTTCAACCAAAAATTTATTGAAAAATTTCGCCTTTTCTTTATCTAACATTTTTTTTTAATTTTCATCTTCAATATCATAATTAGTAGATTTATTTTTTGGACTGTTTGTTATTTCGTTCACATTCTGCCAAACTTTCTTTGAATCATTTTCAGCATCTGATATTTCATTTGTACAGAATTTGTTTTTGGTTTCTCGCATAAGTTCTGTCAGGAAGTTTCTATAAAGTTTATTATTTGTTTTGTTTTTCTACTGAGAAGTCGGCCAGAAGATTTCGTTTTAATTTGTCTCTATGGTGTATAGAATGTACTAGACTATCCCGTCCACTAGTATTGTATGAAATTCCTTCTGGATTGCGGGTATTCCACACGCAATCGATGGCGTCAGTCTCCATAAATGCGAGTCGGCACAACGGATATGGTTGAGTTAGCTCATGCAAATGCTTTTTGCCGACCTCTGGACTGAGCAAATGACATTCGTTTGGCGCTGTGTGGATACACTCATCCCGACCACTCATTTTAATAAAGTGCGTGATTGGATTTCAATTTTGATTGTGTAAAGCGTGCTTCATGATTATGGTAGGATGTGTCAGGAAATTTGGTGAACCGGATTCGAATAATGCAGGCTTGATGTTGGAGATTGTGGTGGAGGGAGTTTGGATACACTATTCATATGAATTTCAGGGAATTGTTCCAACATTCATCCAACGTCCAATCATAAAATTCATATGTATACTGTGCGGCTTTTTATAGTTCCCCCTCCCTGGTTAACTTTTGAACGGTTCGATGTAGAACAATGGGACAAAAATCGTTCTGAATGATATCACCGATAGTACTTTCATAATAAAACTTTTGTGATTGCTCGATAGATGGCGCACATCAACTTCAATATTTTAAACAGCATGGGTGTCATGTGGCACTTCAATGAAAAGATAATTCATTTCTCTTTCCAAACATCAATTTTTTTTTTCATATCGTTGATTTGTTTCGGCACAATGTGCATTTGAAATGTTAACTTGAAAATTCCAAATAGCAGGGGGGATTACAAAGATAATTCAATTATCTCTCCAACCACTTGATTTTTTTGGAATTCTGTTGGAATTTTTTTTACAATATGCATTTGAGATGTCAAGTATATTGAAAAACAAAACTATTATGAATGATTTCCATTTGTCGAGAATAAGAAGCGAAATGTATGTCAATAAACGAATTAGGTGTTCGAAATATCCACCTCATACTTCTTTACAACAAAATATTCAATTCAAAAATTCTTCATGAACATTATGTAACATATCTGCAGTCGGACTGTAGGTCATATACTTCCGATTTGACAAAACCCCACAGAAAGAAGTCACAAAGTGTGGGGTTTGGTGATCATGTCGGCCATTCGATTGGCCAACGATGTCCAACCCGTCTCATAGGGTTTGTTACATCCAGATACTCTCAGATGAGTGGATCGATCGTTTCTTGTAGCATTTCCAGGTATAAAATACCGTTTGAGTTTTCTTCCAGGAATAAAAAACCTACAATATGGTTTCCCAGAATTCCTGCCAACACATTGAGATTTTGTAGAAACTGTGTGTGACCTTCTCGAAAGATATGGGGATTCGTGTAACTCTGGTACTGTACATCAAAATTTCTGATGAATCATTCCTTCGATGTGGGCCGTATTCTATGAGTTGGTGTAACATAACCAACTTGTATGGATGGAATTTGTGTTTCTTCAAATATTTTTTTACTGTCCATGTTGAGAAGTCAATCATATTTGCTACATATGAGGTACTTTGTTGAGGATTAACCACCATTTCAGCAATTACAGAAACTTCCGTCTTCTCCAAAATTGATTTCTGACCCTATAAACACCGCCAGTTCTGTTAAATTTTCCAACCAGTTTCCTCAAATACTTTATTCAGATCCGCACTTATACTTGAAATTTCCAATGTACATTGTGAAAAAACTCATTAACGAAATGAAAAAATAGATGGTTGTGAAGGGAATTAAACGCCACGCTATTTGAAATTTCTGTTGATGTGATGATTTCGAAGGCGCGTTTCTGCATGATTACGTTTTCCTCAAATAAATAATATTCAGATGGCACGTGCTCACAATCAAGCTACAACACCCATATTTCACAGTAAACTTTCAATCATTATTATCTTATCCCAATCAGACGTATCATGATTCAATATACTTACATATTTGTATGTGATGTACACTTATAGTTGACTGCTAGAAACGAGTCAGGCAAAATGGAAGAATGAGGAACATTTATTATTAAAATTTGTTGCAGGACCGAGATCGAGCTACATATCAATTATACAAGCGCAGTCAGTTAAGTCACACGTGTCGAGTGTCGGCTACTACATATCCATGTTTTTACCGGGTGACCAATCTAAGATCCGGGAACATAGCAGCCACCAAATAATTGTTTCCTATTCTGGTAGCCACCATGTGATAGACCCGTCTATATTACATGGCAGTGGTTGTGGTCAAACACTTCAAAGTTTTCCAGGATCGTGGCCGCTACGTACCGGTAATTTCTGTACCTTCGCTTTTCTGCAACTTTTATGTAGTTTTTTTTTGTGAAATACATATTTTGAAAATGGGAAAATGCAGTATTGCATGATATGTTGATACCGCATTTTGGAAAATATTAATACTTACCTTATTGAAAAACTATGTGAACGAACATAATAGACTAGATATGGAAAAAAGGAAACAGACATTCTTAGGATATGTAGGAGAAACCCTGGGGGGGGGGTATAAAAAACCGCACTAGGGTGTCAACGAACCTATTAGACAAGTTACTTCTAGAATATTAGGTGTATCAAAATGAGATTTGGTATAGGTGAACGGTATGTGACGAGCGGAGTTTTAGCATATTTTTCACTTCCCTGTCATTTCCGGTTTCATCGGAAATGGCTCTGGTTTTGAATTTTCAAATTGGGTATATTGTAACATTTTTAGATTCCTGAGACAATTCTGGATCAGAATGTAACATTTTGAAAAGTTTTAACGTCAACTTAATTTTTTTAGAGTCACTTTTAATATTGCATCTAGGTGGCCATGATCAGACGTAAACTGATCTGAGTACCTCAGGTGATGTCCGAAAATTACAATCGAAAAGTTTTAGTGACTAGTATGAGGAATGAGACAAGTTGGCAAAATTAGATTTTCGTGTATAATAATTTTTTTTCAAATGGCGGCCATTTTTTGGCAAACACTTTCCGAAAAAAGGATTTTTTGACGAATCTAACGATACTAATTCATTTGCGATTTGTATAAAAATAAGAAAATAAATTGAATATTACCAAGGAAAATACTGGATAATAATTTATTTACTTTTGTCAAGTGTGCCATGGATAATAATTCATTTACTTTCACTGTAGCAAATTTTCAAAGAGCATTCCTCTTTGTTCAGAACACATTTCAGCTCGTTCAATTGTTTCTCTCAACACGTTCCGTAACATTTGAGGCGTTATACTTCTAAGACTTCAAGAAAAGCTGGGGCTGTTGCATAGTGAACCCTTTCTTCAACATATCCCCAAATGAAGAAATCGAGCACCGTGAGATCAGGTGAGCGGGCAGGCCACCGTACTGGACCATTGGTTGCAATAACTTGATTATCAAAATGCTCTATTAAGTAGTTAAGAACTTTTCTGGTATTATGAAAGGGTGATCCATCTTGTTGGGAGTCAATTCACCGTAAAACAACTGAAGGTAGATTATTAAGATGATCCCCGATTTCTATTTGAAGAAAACCTAAGTACCCAAACTCTGTTAACTGACCTTGAAACAATATTGGCCCAATTATTCTGTTTCCAACGATAACAGTCAAGACATTGACGCCAAACCTTTCTTGAGAATTGCCCTCACTCATTGCATGTTGATTTTCTTTGGCCCAGTACCGGGTATTTTGCTTATTGAACATACCATCATTTGTAAATAGTGATTCGTCGGAAAATACAATGAAGTTGATGAAATTTGAGTTAACTCTATGATTCTGAAGCATCCAATCACAAAACACTACCCGTCCATCGCCATCTTCAGCATACAAATGTTGGTGTAACTGATATTCAAATGCTCGATATCCGTGCTTTTTCAGTATTTTTCTTGCTGATTCGTGACTTATCTGCAATTCTCCACTATATTATCTTAAAGAAACCGTTTTATCAACGTCAACCTCCGCTTCCGTGGTTTAGTCAGATAATAAGACCGGAAATCGCAGTCAGTAAAATTTCTAGGCAAAATTCTTATGATTTTACCTTCGACAAATACCCAAATTTGTGGAGCCGCCCTTTTGTAACTCTTCCACGATTGCTTTCTCGCTCTCCTCACTTCTTTGTTGTACTGTGTTGGTTCAACTTCATATTATGTTCAGTACGGTTGGACTTTGCTTTATTGCCTACGCACGTCCCTTTTAAGAGTTTTCACCAATCTGTTTTATTTTTCTGTTGTTTTCAGAACATATTTGCTCGTTTGCCACAAGTATCGCTTTGTTTACGGCATTGACGTCACCTCATGATTGAGCATTGAAAACGATATGCATTAACCGACAAAATAAATTCGACCTCAATCGATTAAAAAACGCAAGTATCTGTAGAATAATTTGGATATCAATCCTAAGAGAGTTTGAGAGTGAGATAAAATAGAAGGGGATTGATTTGATTGAAAATATGAACATGATGATCATAAAATCAGATGTGGAACCATCTGCGACTGAAAGAAACTTCAGTCACTATCTTCCATCGCTCAAGATAACTTCTTGTGGGGTATTCATGTTGAAGGCGTCTTGTATATAATTGAAATTGGTCAGATAATTTGATAACAACTACGACAAAAACGGATTTCGCCAGATCTCCACCTCCTCAATTCCTTGAAATACTTTCATAATACGATTTTTCCATTATCAAGTTTTGAACAGTTGAAAGAATTCACTGTATTTCAGCTCCAAACCAATTCTACATAACGATGCAATTATCGATCATTTTGCTTCTTGGTATTCCAAGGCCTTCATGAATAGCAAACTAGTGAATAATATTCAATATGAATCGAACTGCACAATGCACCAACAGCTCGACTCAAGTTACTGGAGTGAAAAGGAGTTGTTGGACAACAATAGACATATAGCTATTGAAGTGATGAATTGATTGTATTGAATTTGGATTACAATACAACTCGAATTCCCATTGAACCTTGGTATTGTAAATACACGTTCGACAAATGAAAGCATTCTTTGGAGAAATTTGGAGCAGGTTCAACGCCATCCAATTGTTGAAAAGAAAATTTTACTGTCTGTTAATTGAGCAATAGTAAGGACTGACGGGCAAATTATTTGACAATTATATTGTCGCGACTTAAGCTCAAGATATTAATGATAATAATGGAGTTTATTCACCAATTGAGAGTGGAGTGAATGGTGGACTTAACAATATAAACCAAATAGTAAATAAAAATTACAAAAAAATTAGGACAAGCATTTATTCAAATGGAGAAAATAATATATTTAATTGTTTGATCAAGGTTATCAATCTATGAGTCGCAGATTAAAAATCTATTTCTTTCGAATATTTTTCACTACTCATTTTACTAGAATGCGAACATATCGAACAAAAGGGAATAAATACCTGAAAATGTATCAATATTATATATAACAAAACTAGAAAGTCGAACAATACTCTTAAGAGATAATCTCAAAACAATCCTAAAAAGATTGATTGAATTCCACATGATATAGATAATGAATCGTTCATCATTGACATTCTAAAATTCTTGAATTTTGTTTCCTTTTTGAACAATGTCGCATTTTCACAACGGCTTCTTTATAATTATCTGAGTTTCTCCTCTTCATATTGTCGCCAGTCTTGTGACAGAAGTACTGCTCCCATTTTGTATGATTTCTCTTGGCAGAATTCCAAGAATACCTTCAATAAAATAGTCTACAATCTTTTCGTATTTGAAGGAGTTAATTTATCCCCTACCTTTCTTAAACTTAACGGTTTTTCTCCAAATCTTGACATTTTCACAAAATAATAGACCCAAAGAAACTCTCATATACAGCGCTTCTGTAATTGTCAACTTGTCAAAACTCACCACGATAGAAATAGTCTAGTCAACAAGTGCTTTTTGGACCAACTTTTTTCAGCAGTCTCTGAAAATGATGATCGAGGTGTCATTCGATTCGGAATGACATCTAGATGATTTTTGAGAATAAAATGAAGTTCCGCTTGCACAAATTGTAAAACAATTAACTGAAAAAAAGGGGGCTTTGGTTTTTTGCAAATATCTCAAAAACTAATAAAGATTTTTCAAATCTGAAAAAAGATTCAAAAAGAGGAGGAAATTGCTTAAGATTCCTGAAATTGTAGGATTAAAATTCATAAATTCCCCAGAGGGATGAAAATACGGCCGAAAACGGGTACTCTGGCTTGGGCAAGCCGCGCCCACTTTGGACACTTTAACAATAAAAATTATTTAAGCATACTAAATATGAAAATAAAAAATTGAAAAAATTCAGACACTAACTGAACAGGTGAATGGACAATAAGCCGTTTGAAGAAAGTTTTTATCACAATTTTTCAATTTGTTATTCAATAGTTAATTAATAATTTTTTTCTGATTGAACATGAACATTGCAATTGTGATAATTGTTAAACTATAAATTTAAGATTTTTGTCCTCTCTTGGAGCAATTCTTGAAAGGTTTCAGAATAGAATCTCGATGGAAAAATTAAAAAATTTTCATTTTTCAGTTTTTTATTAATAATTTTCGTTGTTGCAAAATTAAATACTTAAATTAATCATTGAAAAAATAATTTTTTTTCAAATATTATCAACAATTTGTTTCGATTTATAGAAACTGCATAGAAATTTTTTTTTTTTTATCTCCAATTGTTTGAAACATTGTTATAAACAAATGCGTTGTTTATAAGATAATTGAAATTTTTTTCATGGAATTTCAATCTTCGATACAAATAATGATTTCCGAATGGAAAATTTTTTATAAAAAAATTTTTTTATTGTTAAAAAGATTTTTAATTAAAATTATTTTTAACTTAATTAATATTAGGAAAATTTTTTTTTTTTTTTTAAAAAAAAATTTTTTTTTTATTTTTATCAATAAACAATTTTTTAAACAAATAAATTTTTACTTTTTTTTTTTTCTATTCAACTTGCTGTCACAAAAACAGACATATTTTTTTTTTAATCATTATTTTTTTAATTTTTAATAAATTTTAACTTGTTTTTTTTTTTAAAATTTTATAATTTATAAACTAATCGAGATACGATGAAAATACGCAAGACTTATTCATTCGCCATTAGATAAAAAACAAATTTAGCTGAGAAGTTTAGTTGTTACTTATTTATTTATTAAATTTATAGCAATTGTTGATGAAAAATACTTCGGGAGATTTTTTTTTTTGCTTTAATGCTTAAAAATCTCATCAACTATTAAAAATTCAAGTATCTCATCAATTATTGTTCATTATTCAACATTTTCACCTTTTACATTTTAATATCACTTAATTATACTTCGAACTCTGAATATTACTATGTAAACAAAAATTTCATCAGTCAGGTATAATACGGACAATTAGTTGGACCCTTCGAGACCCTGAGCAGATGTTTCTAACAGGTAACAAAGAAAGTATTCAATAAGCAAAAACCTGAATCTAAAGGTGATTCGGAAAATGAAAAATATTCGCAGCTAAATATGGAAGTTTAAGACAGGCATGTTAGAAAGTAATTGTAATTATTATCAGGTGACCGTTGATAATTACTCGTAGACATGAGGGTCTATTATAATAAAATGAGATTTCAATGATAATGGATATGAACGTGCATCAAATATTCTGTTTATTGATAAATAACTTGAATTTATTAGAGACTCTATTGTCTCAATAATATTTCAAAGAAAAAAATAAAGATTGTCATTCATAAACTTTTACAAACATTAAAGAAATAGAACCTGAAAATAAAAATCTAGATATTCGTGAATTTTACTAGTATAATTAAGTGATATTAAAATTTAAAAGGTAAAAATGTTGAGTAATGAACAATAATTGATAAGATACTTGAATGAGGTAGTCATATTTTTGATAGTTGATAAGATTTTCAAGCATTAAAGCAAAAAAAAAATCATCAACAATTGCTATAAATTTAATAAATAAATGAATAACAACTGAACTTTTCAGCTAAATTTGTTCTTTATCTAGTGTAGAATAAATAAGTCTGGAGTATTTTCATCGTATCTCGATTAGTTTATAAATTATAATAATTTTAAGGATGAAAAACCAGGTAAGAATGACGAAGTTACAGAAAACTTTTATTTAAAAATTAAAAAAAAAATAATAAAAAAAATTAAAAAAAAAAGTCTGTTTTTAAAAAAAAAAAAAAAAGGAAAAATTTTTTTTTATAACAAATTGTTTATTGCATAAACAATGGATAATCAATTAAAATAATTTTTTTTTAGAATAACAAATAATGATTTTTAAAGAAAAAATGGTTCCTTAATATTAATTAGAAGTTGGAGAAAATAATTGTTAATTAACAAATGCGTTTTAAGGCAATACAATTTTATTTTTGAAACAATTTTTTTTTTTTTATCATTTGTATCAAAGATTGAAATTCCATGAAAACAATTTCAATTATCCTATAAACAACGCATTTGTTTATAACAATTTTTCAAGCAAGTAGAGATAAAAATTTTCAAAAATTATTTCTATGCAGTTTCTGATAACATAAAAACGGATCGTTGATAATATTTGAAAAAATAATTTTTTTTCAATGATTAATATAAGTATATAATTTTGCAACAACGAAAATTATTAATAAAAAACTGAAAAATGAATTTTTTTAAATTTTTCAAACAGGGTTGTATTCTGGAGCCTTTCAAGAATTGCTCCAAGAGGGATAAAAAATCTTAAATTAATAGTTTAACAATCTTCACACTTGCAATGTTCATGTTAAGCAAAAAAAAATTAAAATTGAATAACTAATTGAAAAATTGTGATAAAATTTTTTCTCAAGCGGATTATTGTTCATGCATCTGTTCAGTTAGTGTCTGAATTCTTTAAATTTTTTATTTTCATATTTAGTATGCTTAAATAGTTTTTATTGTTAAAGTGTCCAAAGTGGGCGCGGCTTGCCCAAGCCAGAGTACCCGTTTTCGGCCGTATTTTCATCCCTCTGGGAAAATTATAAATATTGATCCTACAATTCCGGAAATCGGGACTTTTCTAAGAAAATTTCCCCTTTTTTTTGAACCTTTTTTCAGATTTGAAATTTCTTGATTATTTTCTGAGATATCTGCAAAAAACCAAAGCCCCCTTTTTTTTCAGTTAATTGTTAATAACTTTTACAATTTTTGCAAGCTGAACTTCATTTTTTTCAAAAATCATCTAGACGTCATTCCGAATCGAATGACACCTCGATCATAATTCCAACAGACTGCTGAAAAAAGTTGGTACAAAAAGCACTTGTTGACTAGACTAAAACGTCATAATGCAGATAATGGCTGTCTTAATTGGATATTTCAATCTTTTTACAAGCTTTTCACCTGTCTCGATATCTGTCTGTCTGTATGTAATTGAATCTTGCTAGTTAAATTTGACCCACTTCTAATGGTCCAATGGATTTGAAATTTGGCAGATGTACATAACTCCGGAGACAATGCATTATGAAATTTTTTACGGAAAAAAACAAAATGCTGGCTTCAATATGGTGATTATGGTCCGACTCTATTCAAAATTGCTCTCTAGCGGTTTTAGGGGTCGGAGATTATGATTGTTTTTGTCAAACTTCAAAAATTCAACATAGCGGCACCAAAATTGCGAACGAGTTTTGTGATTATAGTCCGATTCTATTCAAAATTGGTATGTGGGAGTTTTTGGGGTGGAAGATTATTTTCACATGCTTTTATTTAGTTTCACCTGTCGCGATGTCTGTCTGTGTGTCTATCTGTAATCAAATCTTGCAAATAAAATTTTGCCCACTTCTAATCGTCCCATGGATTCGAAATTTGGCAGGTGTACATAATTCCGCCGACAATGCGTTGTGAAATTTGTTGAAGTGAAACCAAAACGGCGGCTCCAATATGGCGGACAATTATTGTGATTATTGTCCGATTCTATTCAAAAGTGGTATCTAGGGGTTTTCGGGGTCAAAATTCGAAAATAAATTGGATAGAAATTACTCAACTAGTTATTCAACATCATAAATACTAAAAAATAATTAAACAAAAAAAAATTAAGAACACAAGCTTTTATTAGTCGTTTATAAAAGAAAGAGAACTAAAAAGTCAAAAATAAAAATTATCAAAAAAAATTTAAAAGACAAGCTTTTATTTTTACATATGCACTAAAACACAAAATATTCCTTTCATTCTTCGATCTAGGTTACTCTGTGAGTACCAGATTCGAAAGCTTGCCACGGACACAAAATAGGTAATCTTGCGCGGCAAGATTTTGAATCTGTTATTCACAGATCAACCTGCTGAATAAATATAATTATTTACCAAATTTGCTCATGTCAGATCCAGCATCGAAGAAATTATATCACGATTTTAATCTCTGAAATTGTTCGCTAATTTTCTGTTTTCGAACTTCCTTAATCAAACGATTCAATTTCGGGAGGCTCTGAGAAACAATCGCACATATGACAGAAACCTATTGAAATAAAACTATCCCATTTTTGTTGTCTCCTTCTGCATAGAAAATAATGGAAAGGGACGAAAACCATCCACCCTATCAAATATCCGATAATTACAAACTTTTTTAAATATTGGATTTTGGCATCGCTCAAATCCACTCTCCAGGTTATTACTGCCATGAATGAGTAAAAAACTCATTAGCTGAAGGAAGTTCCTCTTTTTTCACTGTAGCTATTAATCTGTTAGATTTTAATTAAGAAGCACAACGCTCAAATTACGTCTCAGTTAGGCTGATCATTAATATTTGTCTTCATTAATTTTTCACGAGGAATTCATCAAATTTCATGTTGGCGATTTTCTGTTTTACACAGATAAGTTTCCAAGTTCATTAAAACCCCATTGGAGATGCATTATGAAATTGAGTTTCATCAGAGTCACTACGTTGGGGGACTTTGGATTCAACTACCCTTCCAGTCATTGATGTAGTTATAATTTCGCAATTTTGACGATTTGTTCATTTATATTTATTCCTGTTTCGAATTATTTGATTTGATAAGTGGATACATTTTATTTGGGTTTGACAGAAAAACGTTTCAATCATACCATTTGGAGGACGTTTCGTCCCTAGATGGGGACTTCTTCAGGTTTCATTATTTAATTATTTCAACAACGGAAAAAAATATTTTCTGGTTTGTGAATAGTTATTTAAATTTTATTTTCGGTTTTGTAGTGAACGACGAGGGTGACAGGATGGGTGCTGTGGAAGTGAAGTTGATTGATACGTTGAGAGCATCTACGAATTATGTTTGTTCATGTTGAGTCGGCAATTAGAAAGGCTATGATGTCTAGTGGGAATTGGGGGGGAAGGGTGGAATTTTCTTTCTTTTTCTGCTTGGGACAGGTCAGTTTATCAAAACAAATGTAGACAAACATTTCATCAAAACAAAAAATATTTGTGATAGATGTATAAAAATAAATAAATAATAAAACCTGAAGAAGTACCCAGCTAGGAAAGGAACGTCGTCCAAATGGTATAATCGAATCGTTTCTTGTCAACCTGAATTCAAAATCCAAAAAAAATATCGCAATTCTTTCAAGTGAAGAGTTTCACTCAGAGTGAATTGAGTGTTGAGACAACACAATGGTAGTTAGGGAGGGGGAAAACCGAGTGGACACCATTGACAACAATTTTGAGTCATATTCTCAATAAATAAAAATCCCACATATTAGTTTTGTTTTTCATTATTCTTGACATTTTAAATGCAAATTCTGAAAAAACGTACAAAATCTGAAAAACATTAGATGAAAAGAAAAATGAATAACCTTTTCAACGATGTGCTACGTGACCTTTCATGCTTTTTGAAATTTTTAAGTCGATGTTCCTTCCTGCACTATCTATCGAACAATCACAATGTCTTTCAATTCAAAAAGTAGTATCGGTGATATCATTCAAAACGATTTTGTCTCATTTTTTTACGTCGAACCGTTCAAAAGTTAACAGGAGGAGGGACTATAAAAAGCCGCACTGTATATATATATATATACAGATAAAGAGAAATTTGTAACGAATCCAAGAGAGTCCACCATCCGCCAACAGCTGTTTCATGGTTTCCCAATCATCAGGACGGCTTGTGGTCTCTTTCAGATTCGTATCAAATCTCTCGCAGTGTTGATACCTACCGGCCAGTACGAAAATGTGAAAAGAATCAAATCATAAATAGTGACACCTATAATCTGTGCGGCGAAGCTTAGACCTAATATCGTGGAATTTTAATGGCACGAAATTTCGTGCACATTAATAGGTCACCGATAGATGCCAGCGTAGGCCAATCCACGACACCAGTAGTCGTACTCCTAGTGCGTTCAGAGTAACGCAAAACAAATAACTGGACAAAGAGAAATTTGTTACGAATCCAAGAAAGTCCACCATCCACCATATTATGGAATATATATATTATAAATATATATGTGGTCAAGAAACTGAAGAAAATATATATATATATATATATATATACATATATCTTCTGTCTGTATGTATGTGAAATCGACCGAGAAGTGGACGACCTGCAGTTCTGGAGGTTGTTAATTTGAACGTGCTTTAACAGTTGCAAAAAAACCCCACCTCTCTGTTTTGAAAATATTAAAACAACGAAAATGACATCCTTACAAACTGAAATAAGATGACTCTGATCATAGGATTCAGTTTTGCGAACAGATAATGAATACTTGTAATGCCAATGAAGGGTTCACCAGTGAAAATGCATTTACCTCTTTATTTCCAAATGGAACTGTGAACAGTCAGAATTGTCGCTACTGGTCGTAGCAAAACCCTTACTGAAAGCCCATATCCAATTTCAACTCTTCAGCCCACCTTATTCAATAAACTCATTATCTCGCTTTAATTGCTTACATTCTCTGAGTGCTATGTTGCTCGAGCTCCTGAACCATCGCAATAAATAACACTCTGTTAGAAACGTTATCATCCAAAGAATAATGTGGCAACAAATATGTTGACGTCACCACCGCTAAATTTCACGGGAAAATGTCCAGAACATTTGGGACAAAGATGCATTTTTCAAACGCGTCACATGGGCTAAAGCTAACACATCCATCTATCAACATCACTCCTAGCCTTGTTCTCCAAGAATCTGAAAACACTAAAGGGACGAAAATACTGACGCCGCAAATTATATTTCACCGGAGCTGCGATTTTTCCAGCTTTGTTGACTCTGGAACATGGGACGAGGAAAGAGAAAAATGACAGTTTTTTATATATCGTCGTCTCAGGCATATTTCCTCAGGATGGGGCGTTACTGTGGACTACCTCATATGGCTGAGTGATATATGGAAAGAAGCAACTTATGAAGTGGAAAAATGAAATAACTATTCGGATCTCGTTTTTTTTTAAGAAGTGAAGAGTTTGATTCTTATATTCCAGGAACGAAACAGCTAGATGAATTCCCAGTCAATCATAGAGGTTTTTCATAAGATGAAAATTGGGGCCATCAGTAGATAGCGTAAGTGCTCAGAAATACGATGAATGACTGAGATAGAACAAAGGATCCTGCTCGAACGTTATGGAAAACGGATCTTTGTAGGAATTGTCTGATTTTTTTATCTTGTTTGGAGGAAGTCTTCCTGATTGAAAGTAACCGATAGTTTCGGATATATTGCGGTCTTATTCCATTCATATAATGGTACTTGGAGAATGCGCGAAATGAACCTAAAATTCGGTGCCTTTCTTCAATACATTTTTGGCGCTGCCGATCGGCCAGCGCAATCTCAAGTAGCATTTCAAGTGAACGGAACGTAGCAGCCACGATTCTGGAAAACTCGGCGGCTACCAAAATGGGGAACACTTTTTTGGTGGCTGCTACGTTCCTGGATCTCAGAGAGCCACATTTCAACCACGTTGTGGTCACCTGGCAAAAACGTGGATATGTAGTGGCCGGCACTGGACACGTTAATCAACTGACTGCGTTCGTGTACATAGTATGTACCTCGATCTCTGTTCAGCAACATATTCCTGTGATAAATGTTCCTGATTCTTCCATTTTGCCTGATTCTTATGTAACACTCGATCAACTCAAAAAATATATAATATATAAACATACAAACGCGTTAGTGAGTATATGGTACTTGGATACTTCTGATCGGGATAAAATTGACACGATTTATAGTTATTTGTGAAATATGGGTGTTGTAGCTCGATTGTGAGCACGCGCCATCTGAATTTACTTTATTTAGGAAAAACATTATAATTTTGGAAATAACTTGCCTCTGAAATAATGCACTTAAATCTCTCGAACATTATTTTATTAATCTTGCTTAGTTGAAACAAATACTTACGTAACAAATCACTACGTTTGATCCAGTGCTGATGACAAATAAATATTTATTGAATATTTCGATCATTTCTCTAATAATGGGGACCCAGCATATTCCTGTAAATATGGCGGCTTTTGAAGACTATAACTTCAAAGTGGCAGAAAGATAGAATTTTGACGAAAATAATAGTCGGCTATTTGTCATAGTATTGGAATATTATCTGCGACTATTTCTCCTAATTATTTTCAAAGGAAACAATTGGACGGACTTTTCTTCAAAAAACCAATAAGATCAGTTAGGAATAGAAGTCTTCTTGCTGTTTAATACTGACTATTTTCCTCATTGATTTTGGACCAATCGAATTGCCGAAATTTCTCACAGAGAACCAATTAGATCAGTTTCATAGCCCAAGTAGCATCATAGTGACGGAAACTGATACTGCCACTTCGACTCGGTGATTATCACCACTATACAGTTAGAATACCTAAAATTTAATATTTGCATGGTTGTAGACACGTTATTTCCATCTCTGGTAGCCAATCCACAGTTCTTTAACTTGTTAGTGTCAATTGAGGTGTCTGAAATATCATGACCACTAAACAGAATAACCTTACAGATTTTCAAACTTGAAAGTGAAGAATAACCTTTGCAGTTAGCATCCAGTACCACTTAAATATAACTCAGAAATCCCAATCACTTTCAATCAGAGTATGATAGTTTTGGTTACTTTTTAGTAACTCCCATCAAACCTGCAATGTGGCAGGCACTTGATTGTGATATGTGGTGATGGTTACCACGTTCTTCCCCTCTCCAAAAGTGATTGCCACAGTTCGCATTTAATAAAAGTCACTACGATGTTACAAATACCTTGGAATTCATCATCAAGTAACCGTAGTGACCGACTTGCTACATGTCCGTTTTCACGTACTGCTCAAATTAGTTTATTACTAGCTTCATTACCGAAAGTATCTGTTGATTTGCTGTGTGTTAAAGATAGGTAACAATCAAAAACTTCGCAAGAATGAAACTTCTCGACATTCAACAACATTGTATGGAAAACCAAAACAAACAATGAAATGTGGAAAAACTTTAGAATATTATTACGTACTGAGTGAGCAGCCATCATGGCCGGTAAAGAAAAAAATATCACAAGCATTTTCTTCAACTTCAGTACAAGCAAACATCAAATCTTTTATACTGACCGACAACTCAAGATATGATCATATGCACCATGAACAAAGTCATTGTGTCAGATATTATGTATTATGCATTATGTATCAAACAGTTGTAGTACGAACATGAATAGAAAAATTGACCCTTTTCTCAATTATTGTTATTCAGAATCCTTTCCATCAGCTTCGCCCAGTTCTTCAAGAAACCTGCCTACACAGAAACCCACTCCTTTTTTTTGTTGGCATGATTTTAAAACTCATTTTCGAATTAATAGAATGTTCACAGTTAATCCGCGAAACCCAATTATGGACATGTTATAATAGCCGTGACCTGTTCTCCACTTTCAAGTGCATAAGACCTATTGAAATCATAAGGTTATCGCTTTGAAGTGGTGAGTCATGATGTCTGCGACGTGAACGCCACTTTCTAGTGGTGGAAAAATAATGAGTTACTTTTCACAGGATTTTTGGAGTGGTATATTTTCACTTTCTGCCAATTCAAACACTCATTTTGGGTGCAAATCACTTCAAAGTTATATTTTCCAAAAGCCAACATATTAATAGGAATGTACTGTGTCGCCATTGTTGGAAAAATGAAGGATACATTCAGTATACATGTATTGGTCATCAGTACTCCATCGAACGTACTCATGTATTACGTAAGTATTGGTTTCAAGTAACCAAGATGGATAAAAAATATTGGAATGATATCCCAAATTGTATGTTTTTCCTAAATAAAGAATTTTCAGGTGGTGTGTGCTCACAATCGAGCTACAACACATATAATTCACAGTAAACTTTCAATCGTTTTAATTTTATTCCGATCAGAAGTATCCAATTACAAATATACTCACGTGTTTGTATCTTATACATATATACTCATAGTCGAGTGTTAGGAATAAATCAACAAAATGAAGAATGAGGAACATTTTCCATAAAAACTTTTCTACAAAAAATTATTCCGACGAAATACGGAACTGAAAAGTAAAAAATAAAATAAACCTTCTTAGTCTCAATAAATAAGTAAGTAACTAATTTTGAGTCGGCGCCAAACGAACAATCAACGAAGATCATTAAATTACTTCAAAAAAATTATCAGAATGTCACCGCGCAACTCGATGCCTTACCCAATTCATTTGCTTGTTATTTGGCGCCGACTCAAAATCAGTTACTCACATTAGTTTAGGAGCTTAGTTATTGAGACTGAGAAGGTTTATTTTATTTTTTACTTTTCAGTTCCGTAATCGTCGGTTTAATTTTTTGTTTAAAAGGTTATTTTTTTCAATTTTTTGTGGCTGAAATCTACTAATTACTACCTATTTGTTTTTTGATTACTTCCAAAATACTTACTCACCCACCTTACTTCAACTATCACCGGTTAAACAATATGATTATCTTCTTTTACTATTTGTTGTAATATAAATAATTTTTGTTGTTCTGGTTAGTCAATTTCATTACTTTGTATATCATTCATCTCTCGTGTATAATGATTGTGACGGATGTAGAACAAAAATAATGACAAAAGCGATCTGTCATTGTCAACTAAATATGTGTGCCAATGTTCACAAGTGAAAAATCAGTTATCCCCTATTTTTCTACCCGTAAGGGTGGATAATTCCGTTCGAAATCCAAATTTGATCTACTATGAGGTATACCCTATGTAATTAAAGAAGAATCATCCAAATCGAAGAACCCAGTACAAAGTTTGGTTTTGTCGGTTGAAAAATATGTTGCAGAACAGAGATCAATTACAGAGGCGGTCAGTTTAGTTTAACGTGTCAGTTATCGGCCACTACATATCCACGTTTTTGATAGGTGACCACAACGTGGTTGAAATGTGGCTATCTGAGTTCGTTGACAGCTTTCTAATTTTCTACTAGACGAGCGTATGGGAATCTTGAAGACACTAACTGGCAACATTGTTTATTCGTCATTCTCGATCACTAGGTCACAATGGCCATCGCTATTGTCTTAAATCAAATACAGTGTATCCTACTGTTCTTACAACTGATTTTTTGATGATTGTGATTCGTTGGTTGCTTCAAAGTCTGTTGTCTTCATCTACCAGTTCTGACTTAATCACCAGTTTGGATATAATGAGGTTTTTATCACTATGGGATTGAATACCTATCGCCGGTAGCTTGCATTTAACGCTCAAACTTTTTGAACATTCCTCAGGCAGTCAATTCAACATTCCACATTATTCAAAAAATCAGTGCAATCGGCAATTGGTAGTCCTTTCTCATGGTTCTGAACAGGTCAGCTGAAGTTAGGCAGACAACAGATTTGTCGATTTTGACAATAAAAATGACTTTTTCCGTTTTTTTTCGAAATCTCAACAACTGTTATGGCATCAATGAATGTGGTTTTTTGTGGAGGAACAACGTTTCTTGACATGTTTTTTGGGTAACCTTCCACAGTCTGAAAATGAAAATATAATCAGGAAAATCTATACAAGTGTAGAAAGGGCAAACTGATTAGTTCACCTCGATGAGTTATTAAGTTCACCAAATTATATTTCCTATAGAAAAATGAATCAATTAGTCAATAACTTGTCGTTTCCTGAATTTGCCTATCAATTTTTTTTTAACAAATTCAAAAGATACTTCTCTATATAGTTTCTGATTGACGCTTCGGGGACTATATCTGCCCCCGTTCTTAAAATCTTCTAAATCTCCTTTAATTGTTTTAATAATTTGGATTTTTTCTGGCAGAGTTTCTTTCGCTTTTTTCAACTGAGGGATGTCAATTGAGATCTGCCAAAAAAGTTTGAGAGTGACCTATTGCCCATTTGATATATGGGGTGTTGTTCAGATCAGTTTATTAGCATTCTACCAAATCTCACTTCCTCTCTGAGTAGAGGTAACCATGTTTGATCTATTCCAACAGAATTTGTTGAAAATCATTCGTTATTGGAAAGGAGAATACAGGCCGTTTCTTTCAATTTTCTCCTCCCTTGATGTTGTTCTTTAATCAAGATTTTTGTCCTATTCCATTCAATCGTATGATCGCCATTGGATGTGAGGATATGTTCTGCAATTTTTGATCCGGTTATTTATCGATTTCTGATGTAACTCTGATATTCACTTCGGCGCATTTCCAATGGTCTTGACGTTTCACCTATATTAATATCACCACACGAACAAGGTATGTTGTAAACACAGTTTTTAGTACTTTCTTCTGCGTTTTTGGGTTTTGTTTGTGTTAGTATAGATCTCAGTGTGTTTGTTGTTCTGAATGCCTATGTCCAATTCCTTTGATCTTTTCAGATAATCCGGGGAAATGAGGTATCATGTTGGTTGTGAAATGTGTAGGTGGTGGAAGTACTCCTGTTGGTCGTGTTAATTGGTTGTTTGATGGATTTTTGTTTTCAATGTCAGTGATTGTTTTTTCCACGAACTGATCCGGATATGCATTTCCCTTGAGAACAGATTTCATGAGGTTTATTTCTTCCTGTAGATTCTGGTTGGAAGTGCAAACTGTTTGGGCTCGATTATAGAGACATTTAACTATGCCTCCTTTCACACTCACGAAAACAGAATGCAGAGACCTAGTTTTACATCACAGCAAACCCCCACATAATTATGGGTTACCAAAATACACAAACCATCTCATCCTCTACGCCCTATTGTAAGTTCCATTGAATCTCCTTCGCAAAAACTCGCTAGATACCTACTCAACATTCTGAAACCACTATCTGGAAATGGAAATAGTTTTATAAAGAATACCCCTAACTTTCTGGAGAAATTGAATGAATTACAAATTCAAGATGGAGATCTTCTAGTAAGTTTTGATGTCGAAAGTTTGTTTACTAATGTCCCTATTGATAGAACTCTAGAAATCGTGAAAGAAAGATAATAAAATGACACATCACTGAAGACAAGAACAAAACTGGATGTCAGTGCCATCATAGCATTACTCAAACTATGCACAGAAAACATATATTTCCAATTCAAGAACGAATTTTATCAACCAGAGTTTGGTATGGCGATGGGTTCTCCTTTGTCACCCATTTCGAGTAACATATTCATGGAATACTCTGAAAAATCCTTCGTTGAAACATTCCACAATGGTCCAAAAATATGGTGGAGATACGTGGATGATGTTTTCGCTATCTGGAAACGAAGTAAAGAAGAATTAAACATTTTCTTGGATCATATTAATGGTCAAGAACCGACGATCAAATTCACGATAGAATCAGAACAAAACAACCAACTCCCCTTTTGAGATGTCATGATCCAAAAATCCGAATGGAAACATCTGTACACAGAAAGAAGACGCATACCAATCGATATCTACACTACAACTCAAACCATCATGCCAGTGTGGAAAAAAGCATAGTTAAATGTCTCTATAATTGAGCCCAAACAGTTTGCAATTCCAACCGGAATCTACAGGAAGAAATAAACCTTATGAAATCTGTTCTCAAGGAAAATGCATATCCGGATCAGTTTGTGGAAAAAACAATCACTGACATTGAAAACAAAAATCCATCAAACAACCAATTAACACAACCAACAGGAGTACTCCCACCACCTACACATTTCACAACCAACATAATACCTTATGTCCCCGGATTATCTGAAAAGATCAATTGAATTGGACATAGGTATGATGTGAAAACATCATTCAGAACAAAAAACACACTGAAATCTATACAAACAAAACCAAAAAATGCAGAAGAAAGTACCAAAAACTGTGTTTACAACATACCTTGTTCGTGTGGTGATAGTTACATAGGTGAAACGTCAAAACCATTGGAAGTGCGCCAGAGTGAACATCAGAGTTACATCAGAAATCGACGAATAACCGGATCAAAAATTGCATATCCTCACATCCAATGGTGATCATACGATTGAATGGAAGAACAAAAATATTGATGAAAGAACCACATCAAGAGAGGAGAAAATTGAAAGAAACGGCCTGAATTCTTCTTTCCAATAACAACTGCTTTTTAACAAATTCTGTTGAAATGGATCAAACATGGTTACCTCTACTCAGAGAGGAAGTGAGATATGGTAGAATGCTAATGAACTGATCTGAACAACACCCCATATATCAAATGAGCAATACGCCACTCTCAAACTTTTTTGGCAGAACTCAATTGACATCCGTCAGTTGAAAAAGCGAAAGAAACTACAAGAGAAAATCCAAATTATTAAAACAATGAAAGGAGATTTAGAAGATTTTGAGAACGGGGGCAGATGAAGTCCCAGAAACGTCAATCAAAAATTATCTAGAGAAGTATCTTTTGAATTTTAAAAAAAATTTTTTATAGGCAAATTCAGAAAACGACAAGTTATTGACTAATTGAATCATTTTTCTATAGGAAATATAATTTGGTGAACGCAATAAATTATCGGGGTGAACTAATTAGTTTGCCCTTTCTACACTTGTAATATAGATTTTCCTGATTATATTTTCATTTTCAGATTGTGGAAGGTTACCCAAAAAACATGTCAAGAAACTGTTATGGCATTATACACCCGCCATTAACGGTGTATAAAAGGTTAGATTATACCCTATTAGGAAGCCAATAATCACTATGTTACAAGATGGTCTCTATGATGTTGAGAAATCGCAATAATGAAATTTTCAAGCCTCCACTTCCTGAAGATAATACTTCTGGAAAGAATCATCCAATGTGTTGGAACACGGGGCATGCATCAAGGCATCAATCTATATTAGACAGTTCAATCACTGATCAATGTTCTCCAGCCCGAAAACAAACAACATAAACGACATTTCAATATAAACTGGATGATAATGTGACGTGACTCCGGAAAGGGATCGATTGGATCCTTCTCACCGCTCCGCAAGAGACAAATTGATTCTTGGCAAAGACGAAGCACAATATATTATTCCACAAACATAGTGAACACCTCGGTTCCGAATTTGTCGAATGTGGGAAAAATATAGTTTGGTAGTTTTCAGGATTCATATACCACGAAGGATTGAGCAACATGATGAAGTGTGTTCATAACTATTCTGTAGTTGGGAATTCAAGATGAAATTTGAAAATTGGATCATAAAAATATACTTTGAATTCATCAGAAGTACTCGAGTAAGGATCAGAAATTTTTCAATGGGCTCTCAAGGAAATTTTATTCATGACATTAAATAGTGCATCTTTAAAAATTTCAAGTCATCAAAATTCAGAATATGAAATATTATATAGGGTAAAGAAGGTTATCTTCCAGAATGAGGTATCGTCGTATTTCGAATCAACCTTCTGATAAAATGGGGTTTAAAAATATTATATTGAAACCTGAATTTCCTAAATGGAATTTTGTTTACTGATAAAGCTACATTTACTTCTACTGGGGTGGTATATTCTCGAAACTGTCGATACTGAGTCACAAAATATGTTCATTGGGTTGGTAATTATGGAGACATGTATTCAGAGAGAGTTCTGATTTTTTGAGCTGACTGGCCATGGAAAAATCTTAATTCCCGCCCTAACGAATTTAATCAGATCATGTGATATTGCAGTATTCGTTTTTATTTAGACCTTTTCATCAATATTTCATCAGGTACTAGGTGTATGTTCTGTCTAGTGAAAATACCATTCGTAACAGGATTCACAAACATCACAAACATGTTTCAATACTTAGCTCGAAGAAAAAAGTTTACTCATTCAGAATCCAAGTAGGGATGTAAAAAAATCTCGCTATACATCGTAGCAAAGTAGAATGAACCTATAAATTTCCAGAAAACTCTTTTCCAATGAAGGTATTTCAAGGATAGGTATGTTTCACTTTGGTGTTGTTTGGCTATAAAAATGCCATGAATATATTGGCCATTAAAAAGAGCCATAAAACTTGAAAGCTCAGACGTGATAATCAGAAACTACAACAAGCGGATGAGGTGCATTTCCGAGATAACATTGAAAATGCATCAAAACTCCACCCGATTTTGACTATGAAAATTCACGTCAAAATATAGAAAACTGGCATGAAGATAATGGTTTCATAGTTTCATGGATATTTGAGCAAAGTAGTATAATAGTATGATTCGTTTGAAAATATGAACAGGATGTCCATAAATAAAATCAGATGTGGAATCATCTGCGACTGAAAGATTTACTTTATTCACTATCTTTCTATTCATTATTCAACTGAGAATGTTTCTATTTTCAACAGCATAATAGTATTCATGTTGAGTATAAATTTGAAGAAAAAACGTGTATATATATATATATATATATATATATATATACAAATTTGTTTTCTTTATTTTCTCACAATAGGGCCTCAGTCAGTTTATGTATTTTTTATTCATTGCTACGTTTCGATATTGTTTATGTCAGCTTCAGGTAAAGTTAACAACATACTACGTTACATAACATCAAATATAATTGTAATCAAGGAAACATTCAAAACTTACAATATAATTTAACAGTTATTCTTTCATTATTTCGTGTTCATATTTGGAATGAACGTTGTTAGAAGTCTTGGATTTTTGGTTTCGAGTTTGTTTCATTTAGTATAGTTTTTTTTTATTTTTTAAATATATTGGAGTGTTCGGCATTATCAGTTATAGAATGTGGGATTCATTGTTTTAGTACATGCAGGAATTTTTCGTGTAGAAATGTAAAGATTAGTTTATTTTCTCTTTTAAATTTTTTGTTGTGTGTTAAAATAAGTTGGGAGATTTTTTTTTCTATTAAAATAAGTTATTGTAAATTTCATCGATCTGTTTTATGTAGTTTACATTGCTGATACTAGTCGTTTTTTTTTAGTTGATCATTTCGAGGAAATTTCTAACTTTTGGTTTTTGTTCTTTATGTTGATTTTTCTTTTCATTTTTTGATAAGGCTGTGATGTTCGGTTATTAGTAGTGTGGGCTGGATTTCGTTTCTGTATATATATATATATATATATATATATATATATATATATATATATATATATATATATATATATATATATATTAGGGTGGCCCATTTTGACCAACTAATCGCATGGAAAAATGTTTCTTGTAATGGATGAGCTCTTTCAAGATTTTAGATGAATCGAATATTTTTAGGGAATCGCTTAAGAATTTTTAAAATTTCGAAAATAGTCAAAATTCTATTTTTTGTAATAATTTTTTCTATATCATGGCGGCAGTTGTTTGTACATATAAAAAATGACTTCTTGAAAATTTTAGCTCAAAGTATAGATTTTTAAATGTCGCTCAAGAATTTTGAATCTTGGGGAGAACTATAGATTAGACGTTTTCGAGCGACCTTTAAATATTAATTTAGAAACTTTCCTTTTTTTCTACAATCTATAACATCATTATGAACCAACATAAATCACTTAATTAATATGGATAATTTAATAAAACTGGACCCGTTTTTATTAAATATACTCGATAAATTCAATGTATAGTTGGAAAACACAAGAGGATAATATAACAATAAAATACTCAATCATAGTTCACCATAAGATGTACCGCGTACGGCACAACACTAAAAATTCATCCTGACTTCGCTAATATGAATTACTACGTCTTTCAATAAATGACTTCTCCTTCGGCGGTACACTCGGTCTTATATATCCTCGTCCTTGGCACCCAGAATCTCCAAATGGTCCGTGGAAACATCGAGATCATTCGATGGAAAAAGCCCAGCGTGATCTTGATCAGTCGGTCGTAATATTTCTGGAATTTCGCCTGAATAAAAAAGCGTCACCATATCGTCTGGCCTGTGAGAGATGAACAATGTGAGAGCGTACTGTACTCCTTTTCGTAACAATAATTGAACCCCCTCAACCGAAAAAAAAAATGTTATGAATACTTTATCATATTACCTACAATTGTAATTACACAATTCATAATACATAACAGAAACATCTAATTTATATCATTTCAATTCCATATTTCAGATTGAATTACTAATCAGAGAAGCTGATCAATGAGTAAACAATTATTTTTTTTTTCTCAATTATCCATTTTAATTAAGTATGTATGAATTTTTTTTTTTATTATTATCCATATTAATTAAGTATGCTATTTACAATATATTCATTGGTATTTTTATTTAACTCGTGTTTCATTTTGGTTCATAATAACGTTAATTGATTGTAGAAAGGAAAAAGAGCCTTGAAATTAATGGAAGGGAGAAATATCGAGATTATTTATCAAACAGAAAGCAACAGGTAAAAGTAGACAATGAACTGAGCAAGCCATTAGTAATCACAACTGGGATACCACAGGAAACTGTCTTGGGACCGATACTCTTCTTAATATATATAAACAGCATTAGTCGGATAAAAGCAAATCTCTCTGATAAGCTTATTTCATACGCGAATGATACAGCAGTTATATTTATAGGCGAGAATTGGAACCAAACATATAATAATGCAGAGGCGGGATTGAAAAAGATAAGTTTATGGATAAACAACAGTCTTCTGAGTCTGAACGTAAAGAAAACAACATTTATTTTCCTCACACTAGATAAAAGAGATCAACCACAAAACAATGCTCCAAAAATACACTCTCCAAGATGTTCGACAAAAATACCCTGTACTTACCCAACAATTTAAAAAGTTAAAAAAAGAAACTATTTTGGTGTAATACTTGTCCAACACGTGATATATGTCACGAAAAGGCTAAGAAAATTAACTTACAAATTTTTCACATTGAGAGAAATTTTGAATAGAAGGAACAAGTGCATTTTATACCACTCACTAGCAGAATCGGTCATACAGTACTGCATTACTGTTTGGGAATGTTAGACAATGTGTTGCGCAGCCTCCAGGCTGTACAAAACACTATTATAAAAATAATATTTAAAAAACGTAGATTATTCTCGAGTGAACAACTTTATAAAGAAACCTAACTTCTTAATGTGAGAAGTCTATCACTAAATTTGATGTGGATATTCCATAGAAAGGACAGATATGATGGAAAAAAAAACTAAATACTAGATTTGCAGAAAACTTAGGTTTAAATCTACCGTTATATAAAAAACACCACACCCAAAGATATGTCTTCTTTTTTGGGCCACAGCTCTTTAATATGATACCTCCTCACCAAAAAATTATCAGTGAGAAAAGTAAATATAAGTCAAGCATGAAATATTTTATAAGCCAAAATCGAAATCTCATTTTGAGTATTTTGTAAAAAAATTAAAAAATAAAAATTTGTTGCTCTTTCCTTCTGGGTTTTCCAGAACCACTTACAATTGAATTACCATAACGATCACTACAGTCTCGGCAGTATTATAACATAGTTAGTACTATTCATTATAGCCTCTATCAGGGAGAGAGACATGTCACAAAACAAGCATTTTTCATGCTTAAGTGCTATCTCTTTCCTTCATCTATGGCATAAATCATTGACAATTTATTGTAAAAATATTTGTACTATACTTAAACTGAACTGAATAAAATGAAACTGAAACTGACTGTAAAAAAAACAAAATGGAAGAAATTTATATTCAAAGGTCGCTCGAAAACGTATGATCTATAGTACTCCCTAAGATTCAGAATTCTTGAGCGACCTTTAGGAATTTATATTTTGGCCTAAAATTTTCAGCATGTTTTTTCAAATGTACAGACAATTGCCGCCATGAGAGACAAAAAATGTAAACCAGAAAAAATTCAAATTTTTACAATTTTCAAAATTTTAAATTTTTGAGCGACCCCCTAAAAATATTCGATCTATTTAAATTTTTAAGAGGGCTCCTCAATTACGAAAAACCAACATATTTCCATTCGAGACTTGTTAAAAAAATTAGTCGGTCAAAATGGATCACCCTAATATATTATATATTTGTATGTTTTGTTAACTATTTGATTTATTATTATAATTATGATTACAAATATTTCCACACCGCTTTGGGAAGCCAATTGTTGAGATATAACAATTGTTGTTAATTTTACCCACAAATATTTTCTCTACCTTCTTTGCCTTTATGTTGGGTACCAATTGTTCTGATATGATAATAGCTGAGTAATTGTTAATTTTGCCTTTCATTGGGAGACAATTGTTATGTTATATCAATTACTATTTTGGCTAATTGTTATGAAATAATTATTGCCAGCTAACGTTAATGTTTTCTCGCCACGTTGCTGCCAATTATTATTACCCTTATTTGCCTTTATGTTAGTTGTCAATTGTAATGAAATAATGATTGTTATTTTGTCCTTACTTTGGATGTCAATTTGTTATGATTGAGTAAAATATAATAATTTCTATTTCTATTTATATGTTTTGTAAAATTATTTCTTCCACCCAATACCATAACAATTTTATTGAATCTATGTAAAAAAATTTATATTTCTACTCTTTGTACTTCCTTTTCTTACCACGACTAAACTCAGTTGGAACGCCTTCGCCTCAGGAGTCGGTACTGGCAATAGAGCCACTGCCTGTCTTGATGTTATTCGAACTATTTCAGTTCAGTGTTTATCGGTGAGATATTAGCATATCATTGTGGAACGTAAACCAGAAATCCTCAGAAACAATTATTTCCTTCATTCAGGAAAACTTATATCAACGTGGCCTGCGATAAATAACTCATAACTATGAGCAATTGACAAATTTTCATAAAATAATGAAAAACAGTGATGGATATTGTGAATATAACCTCACTTTTTTCTTTTGAGTTGGTATTCTTTTATAGTTCAAAACCAAATTATATAAAGTTCTTCAGATATACTTTGTGAAGTGATTCAGTTTGTGATGTGCACTAAAAGAGTTTATACCTGGAGCTGGAATGTCGCTGATGCATTACCTGGCCATAATCTGAATTCCGGTTTCATTCACTCCTCTCAGGTACTCTACATTGCAAAGGAACCATCCGAAATCCCCGCAATCAGCTTGGACAAGTTTTCATGTGGAGGACAAAAAGGTAATCTTCTTTTATCCTTATTTATTTTGTGTCGAAATTATCCAGTAGTAGAATTGGTTTGTTATTGTAGGAGAAACTACCTTATCTTAGTAAAAATCCTCAACTTCTTTTCTCTCAAATTTTTTAGGTGGCTTCTTTCTAAAAAACTTCTCAATCTCCTCCTCGCTTTGTTTTTCCTTCACCTGGATACCATTTCTGTTTTGTCTTTTTATTTGAATTTTCAAAATCGCGTACTTTCTTGTCGCACTTTCACTAATTTGGTGTTATTTGAGAAAACTTATCAACTAACATATTTTACATTTCTTAAAAACTTAATACAATATTTGATCATAATTATCTTTGACGTTTCTGTGTTCCTACTTTTCTACAATTTCAAATCTTTTATCTAACCATCTCTGTTCCCTGATTGGCTATTTTCATCAAGAAGTTTCTTGTTCTCCCATTGGCTATTTTAGTTAGATGCAATTCCATTTAGTTAGATGCAGTTTCAAACTTATAATTTTGTTGATCACATTTAATCCAAAATAATTTTGTAAATCTAGACTTCTTGTTGTATTTCAAACAATCATGTGTTGTAATCATTTTTCAAAATGTAGGAAAATGATTGCATTATAGTATTTGCATATATTTACCTATCAATGTTATACAGAGGCTTCATAAAGGAAATATAATCCCAAAAAAATGTAAACCCAATATCTCATGAACTACTAACTATTAAACATTCATTATTTCTGTGGATATTTCAAGAAATTATTTCTTCTCGACCAGTACGAAACTGTTGAAATTTATTTTTCCGTTATATACATAGTTTAATGAATTTTTCGGTGAAACTTTATGGATATTGAACACAAATTTCGAGAGCGCTCATAACAACTCTTCAGCATGTAAACCCTACTCAACCGCAATTAAATAACGAACAACGGGCTGAATATAAAGTGTAACAACATGAACCATAAATAATTTCGTATTTTCCATTCACCGGTAGGAGCTCTTTTTCAACATTTTCCAGTTCCCGATATAATCAGTGCGGTGGATCCAATTAGCCGATTGGCAAAAAACCGCTTTGTGGTGGCGCTGTTGGCGTTTTAAGGTTGACCACAGTGACTCCGGAACTCCGGATTCAATCAGCGGCAATCGGTTCCCAAGTTATTTGATTCGTTATCACCAATGAACTTCCATGAGTTGTGTCTGGAAGTTCATATGAATATGCAAAATAATGCGGCTGCACTAATTCAAGTGGACAGGATTGATTACATATCAATCGATCCCAATTTCGCCATATAGACCTATCAATAGAGATGTTCTGGTCAAAAAAAATTTTTAACAAAAAATTAAACCGATGAAATACGGAACTGGGAAGTAAAAAATAAAATAAACATTCTTAGTCTCAATAACTAAGCTCCTAAACTAATGTAAGTAACTAATTTTGAGTCGGCACCAAACAAACAAGCAAATGAATTAGGTAACGCCTAAAATGATGGCTTCGAGTTGCGCGGTGACATTCTGATAATTTTTTTGAAGTAATTCAATGATCTTTGTTGATTGTTCGTTTGTCGCCGACTCAAAATTAGTTACTAACATTAGTTTAGGAGCTCAGTTATCGAGACTAGGAAGGTTCATTTATTTTTTTAATTTTTAGATCCGTATTTCGTTGGTTTAATTTTTTGTTAAAAAGTTTTTATTTCTCAATTTTTTGTGGCTGAAATCTACTTATCATTACCTACTTGCTTACCCACCTTACTTCAACTATTACCAGTTAAATAATATGATTATCTATTTTTACTATTTGTTGTAATATAAATTATCTTTGTTGTTCTGGTTAGTTTATTTCATTACTTTGTATATCATTCCATCCTCTCATAGAATATAATAATTTTGACGGATGTGGAATAATGACAGTAGGAATCCGTCATTGTCAACTACATATGTGTGTGCCAATTTTCACAAGTGAAAAATAAATTATTCCCTATTTTGCTACCCGTAAGGGTGGATAATTTCATTTCGAATCCAAATATGAGGTATACCATATCTATTAAAGAAAAAATCATCCAAATCGAAGAACCTTCTTCTAGCTTCTTTCTAAAAAAATTTTCAATCTTCTCCTCCTTTGTTTTCTCTCCACCTGGATACCATTTCTGTCTTGTCTTTTTATTTGAATTTTCAAAATCGTGCACTTTCTTGTCGCACTTTCACTAATTTTGTGTTATTTGAGAAAACTTATCAACTGACATATTTTACATTTCTTATAAACTTAATACAATATTTGATCATAATTATCTTTGACGTTTCTGTGTTCTCACTTTTCTACAATTTCAAATCTTTTATCTAACCATCTCTGTTCCCTGATTGGCTATGCGGCTGCACTAATTCAAGTGGACAGGATTGATTACATATCAATCGATCCCAATTTCGCCATATACACCAATCAATAGAGATTTTTTGGTCAAAAAAAATTTTTAACAAAAAATTAAACCGACGAAATACGGAACTGAAAAGTAAAAATTGAAAAAAACATTCTTAGTCTCAATAACTGAGCTCCTAAACTAATGTAAGTAACTAATTTTGAGTCGGCGCCAAACAAACAAGCAAATGAATTAGGTAAGGCCTAAAATGATGGCTTCGAGTTGCGCGGTGACATTCTGATGATTTTTTTGAAGTAATTCAATGATCTTCGTTGATTGTTCGTTTGGCGCCGACTCAAAATTAGTTACTTACATTAGTTTAGGAGCTTAGTTATCGAGACTAAGAAGGTTTATTTATTTTTTCAATTTTCAGATCCGTATTTCGTTGGTTTAATTTTTTGTTAAAAAGTTTTTATTTCTCAATTTTTTGTGGCTGAAATCTACTGATTATTACCTACTTGCTTACCCACCTTACTTCAACTATTACCAGTTGAATAATATGATTATCTAATTTTACTATCTGTTGTAATATAAATTATCTTTGTTGTTCTGGTTAGTTCATTTCATTACTTTGTATATCATTCCATCCTCTCATAGAATATAATAATTTTGACGGATGTGGAATAATGACAGTAGCAATCCGTCATTGTCAACTACATATGTGTGTGCCAATTTTCACAAGTGAAAAATAAATTATTCCCTATTTTGCTACCCGTAAGGATGGATAATTTCATTTCGAATCCAAATATGAGGTATACCCTATCTATTAAAGAAAAAATCATCCAAATCGAAGAACCCAGTACAAAGTTATGCCTGATAGAATCGGTTAACAGACCAGAATTCAGAGGGTGAGTGATCAATATCCTTCATTTTGCTACCCTTAGGGGTGGATTTCTTTCCTAAAATTCAAATGGGATCAACTTCGAAATTATCGGAATCAGACGTCTCAGTAAAAAGTTATGCGTGATCATACATAAAAAAATTATAAACAAAATTAAATATACGCGTCGACTAGAGAACCTCCTCCTTTTTGGTTTCGTCGGTTGAAAAATACTACCAGGGAATCGACTGTGCCATTATACGAAAGACGGTCTGTAGTTATATCCTTCTATGTTTCCTACTCTCAACTATCATTGCCTAATTTGTTATAAATATTTAAAAGCATTTTTTTTTACGCAATGAAGCAAACTCGATACTTCTCATAGACGAATTGTAGAGAATCAAAATGTCAAGAAAATGAGTCCAGGCATGACTCGATCGGATTATCATTAACGGAGAAAAACCGGAAAAACCGGAATGAACCTGTGTTCTTTTAAATTTGAAGCAGGTTCTCCTAGACATAGTTGGGATTGATATGTACCCTATGTGTGAAAAATTCGGGCACTGTTGGATTATTAGTTTAGGCATGAATATGCAATATCATTTTTCAATGCACTTCATTGCCGCAGACCTGAATGCTCATAGGTGGTCCGATTTCAATAGTCCAAAAGATTTTTACAGTTGAAGTATAAAACTACAAAGAACTCAAAATCAGTAACTCACATTAGTTTAGGAGCCCAATTATCATTTAGACTAAGAAGGTTTATTTTATTTTTTGATTTTCAGTTGATTTTTTCGTCGGTTTATTTTTTTGTTAAAAAGTTTTTATTTTTCAATTTTTTGTTGCTGAAATCTACTAAGTACTACTGAGATGTCTGAAAACCTTGGTGCTTGCACTCATACCTGTAAAAGTTTGGGATCGACTTGGCGACACTTGGCCTACTTTATAATGGAGATTACTAGCGAGTCAGATGGCGCCAATTTCGTTTTAGTTTCAATTCAGTAACAGGGTATCATTATTTCCTGAGCTTTATTTTTGAGACGAACTGTTCGCGGGTTCTAATTCTAGCTTTGCTATTGGTTGAGAAATGACATCTGTCAAACTTCACCAATAGCAAAGCTGAAATCAGAAGCCCTCGAACATTGCACTTTTGTGTTGTTTTTCGTAATTTGTATCATTTGATTCTGAGGTTAACTGCATTTTGACAGACGGAGAATTGGAAATGAAATTGTCTTTAAATTGCAGAAAAAAATTCAATGTATACAATATGATGAACTATGAAAATATCATTATTAGTCAATTCGTCAGGATTGTAATTACTTTTGGTACTGAATACAGGTGAATATTCGAATCTGCGGCTTTATACTGTCCACACAAAATACAAATGTGGCCCATTCTACAGAAAGTATCCTTACACACTACACTACCTGAAAATAAACAATTCCTCACGCACTAATGAACTGATGAATGACTGATTTTTTCAAGAACAAACTCAGGAATGAGCTAAGCAAGATTTCAAATCAAAGAGATGGAAAACGCATAGATACCGACGAAACACTGAACATTATTTCATATAAGATGCTGCAGATGTCAGAAATTAAGTTCATTTTTGGACGGCGCCATCTACTACAGACTACCAGATAGAGAAGCTCTGTTGAAGTAACAGGTGGTGTCCCCTCGAAAATCTTAACAATATCGAATCAGTTCATTCACTAGGGTTTTTAGACATCTCAATTACTACCCACTTAATTTTTGATTACTTCCAAAATACCTACTTACCTAGCTTACTTCAACTATCAACTATTGAATAAAATAATTTTCTATTTTAAATATTTATTGTTATATAATATAAATTAATTCTGGAAGTTCTGGTTAGTTGATTCCATCACATTGTTTATAATTCCATCTTTTCAAACGATGTAATCATTTTGACGGATGTAGGAGGGTCTGTCAATGTCAACTACATATGTGTGCCAAAGTTCACAAGTGAAAAATCAATCATCCCCAATTTTTTTACCCATAGGGATGGACTATTTCATTCCAAATTGGAATATGATCAACTATTGGGTATAGCCTTCTTAATAAAAACATCCAAATCGGAAAGCCCACTACAAAGTTATGCCTGATAGAATCGGGGATAACGGAGCAAAATTCAGAGGGTGAACGATCAATATCCTTCATTTTGCTACCCTTAGGGATGGATTTTGTTGTTGAAATTGAAATGGGACCAACTTCAAAGTACACCCTATCCAATAAAGAGAAAATCATCGTAATCGAAGCGCTCTGTGAAAAGTTGTGCGTGATCATACATAAAAAAAAAATAGGTGTCGAATAGAGAACCTCCGCCTTTTTGGTTTCGTCGGTTAAAAAATATTCGCGTCGAATAGAGAACATCCTCCTTTTTGGTTTCTTCGGTTAAAAATGATTCGAAATAGGTGAGAAATATGTACTTGCAAATATGACCAAAAACCAGCGAGTGCATGAAAGCGGCTCAGGAGACAGCATAACGGGCGCAGCGCGTTAGTATTAATATGCAGAGTGTTACCAAATAAGTGCGGAAGTTTTTAGGGGGTGATTCCTTGTCGAAAATCGAAGGGGGTCCTTCATGTAAACGAAAAATTTAAGGCTACTCCTCGAAAAGTTGCACGCTTGCAAAAATTAAAAAAACAATATTTGTTTTTTTTTGAAATAGCTGAAGAGTTGAAAAACTGGCAATTTGTAGCCATGTTCTACCAATAAAAAGACTACCCATGATTTTTTTTTGTTCCATCTTTCAAAGGATGAAACAGGCAATCCCTATTCCATTTCTTACCAGAACTTTTCAACGAAACAAAATTTCTCAATTTGAAAATATGTGTTGAGAAGGACAATTCAATGCAACACTTTTTCAACTTCTGTGTTGTGTCCGTTAAAGTAATAGTTTCCTGATAAAAAAATAAAATACAACATTGTGCATCAATAGATCCTCTGTAAATGAATTCGAAAAAATCTACAAGGTGGCTGTCACGTTTTGTTTGCACAACTTGTGACTTCAATCGTGTAATTTAAAATCAAAAAAATCTAGTAGGTGGCTGTCAAGTCGCTTTGATTTCTATGTGGTACTTGAAAGTTCAATTGTGTGTTTTGAATCTTCAGTATGAATAATCACACTAACGCTGAAATGACCGATATGCTTTTTATGTATGGTCGTGCCAATGGAAATTCTTTGGAAGCTAGACGGCTCTATGCGGAGATGTATCCTCAGCGCGTGATACCTCATCACACAATTTTTGCACATCTCCACCAACGCCTCTGTGAAAGAGGGACTTTTCAAAAACGAACAACTTATTGTGTTCGTCCACGAGTAATAAGAATGGTGGCACTGGAAAAAGAGGTTATCAAAATAATTGAAGATCGTCCGGAATTAATTACAAGACAAATTGCTAACACACTCAATGTTAGCAAAATACCAATCTGGAAAATTGTGAAGGATCACCAATTGTATTCTTAGCATATTCAACGAGTCCAGGCACTTATGCCGCCAGATTTTCCCCATCGAGTAGACTTTTGTTAATGGAGTCTACAAATGATTACTCAAAATGCTCGATTTTCAGAAAACGTAATACTCACTGACGAATCCAACTTTTCAAGGCAAGGGATTACAAATTTCCATAACTATCATCTATGAGCCGAAGATTAACCACATGTAATTCAAGAAGGTAGGCATCAATATGAATTTTCACTCAACGTGTGGGTCGGAATTATTGGCGAAAATATTATTGGGCCGTATTTTCGACCGTTAAGGCTAACTGATGCAACTTATACAAATTTTCTCCAGGAACAGCTTCCCATTTTACTTGAAAATGTTCCACTAGCTATTCGACCATGAATGTGGTTTATACACGATGGTGCGCCTGTCCATTCAGCATAACTGCTCGTCGGTACTTGGACGACGTGTATTCAAATCGTTGGATAGCCAGAGCAGGACCTCAACGTTGGCCTCCCAGTACTCCAGAATTAAACTCCTTGGACTCCTGCATCTGAGGTCAGGTGAAGTCTTGGTTCATACGACCTTCAATGAATATGCTAATGATTTGTGGAATCCCATCCTTGCAGCCTGCGAGACAATCCAGAACACACCAGAAGATTTCAACGTGTGCGCCAGTCTATGAGACGAAGACTTGATTCCGGTTCCGTTTGATCTTGTTGCCCTTTTCTTTGTTGTGATACACATCATTTTGTTCTGTTTGTATTTTTAATTTGATATATTATCAAAGCAAAACATGGTACTGGTAACATTAAAAGTTGAAACAAGCGGAATAATTTTAAAATACTACGATTGAAGTCGCAAGTCGTGCAAGCAAAACGTGACAGCCACCTACTAGATTTTTTCGATTACATTTACAGAAGATCCGTTCACGCACAATGCTGTATTTCATTTTTTTATCAGATTACTATTGTTTTTACCGACACAACACGGAAGTTAAAACAGTTTTGCAATGAATCGTTCATTTCAAGACATATTTTCTCATTGAGAAATTTTGTTTCGTTAAAAGGTTCTGGTAAAAAATGGAATGGGGGTTGCATGTTTCACCACTTTGAAAGATCACAACAAAATTGAAAAAATATTCATGCGTAGCCTTTTCATTGGTAGAACAGGCCCACAAAATGCCATTCCTCGAACTCTCTAATTCATCTATTGTATAACTGATAACTTCAATGAGCAGCAGCATGTTATGATAATCATTATCAATAATATTTTTCTGAAACGGTACGATAAAAGTAATTGATATGTGATCAACTCAGTCATGATCGAATTCCATCCCATTTTTTATCATCGATCAGTTATTTCCGTATGAAATTATTGGCTTCTTTAAGAGCATGAATTCCTGTTTTATTAGTAAATGCCGAGATAACCTTTTCAAAAGAAGCACAGATAATCATTAATTTTAGGCCAATCAATAGATCAGAAAATGACTGATCCTGTGACAAAACTAGTACCAGGAAACCGACTGTGCCATCATATGAAAGACGGTGGGGTACGTAGTTATATCCTGTTGTTTCCTACTCACAACTATCATTATTTAAGGAGACATAACATTTGAGAGCATAAAATCGTGTTTTTTTCTTTTCCGCTTGTAACATGAAAACTATGGACAAGGACGAATTGTAGAACATCAAAATGCAAAAATGAGCCCTGGCACGACTCGATCGGATTATTAGTAACGGAGAAAACCGTAAAATCAGAGATTCTTCAAAAATTCATAACACTACCATTTTTCAAGTTGAAGCACATAGTGTTAATTGATATGTACTTTATGTGTACAAAGTTTGGCGATGTCGGATCATTATTTTTTGCATAATTGCAATTTGAATTTTTCAATACACTTTATTGGAGCAAGCATGGATGCGTCATAGATGGTCCGATTTCGGTTTTCAGAGATTTCGAAAGAAGAGATATAGTACTACAAAACGAATATCCTCATTTTGCATTTGAATGTTGCAATATAGGTGAGAAATACTAGCGAACATGAACGAAAAATAATTAAGTTTGGAAAAAATCTTGAAAATGGAAGGCTCTCAAATCGTATCTTGAGGAGGGCAGAATATTATATTCTGTTGAAATGTTACCTGATGAATATTTCACCGCAACGCAGATGTGATTTCAATTTCCATTGTCTATTCCTAAGAAAGTGCATGATGTATTTTTTTAGAAAAATCGAATTAAACGGTTTTCTTCACATAGAAGATTTAATATAAATTGAACCAGAAAATGGTAGATCTCAGGTGAAAAACAACTAATTTCCTGGCAAATACCACGCAGAACGTTGAATGATATTCACCTGAAAATCCATACATACCTCCATATAAATGGACATTGAATGCAAATGTTTCTTTCTGATAGCTCGATTATGTTTAATTTATGTCGTGTTCACCTAACAATCCGCATACCGGTTTCAGGCTTTTTTGGCCCTCATCAGTACGGAGTAGTCAACCAGCCAAAGGTTCGAAGAGCTCTGGCTGAAGCGAGACACAACATAACCAAAACCATCATCGAGTCTATAACACCTATAGGTACGCCGGAAAAGAAAACTTTTAACTGGCGGTACCCAGTGTATTTTTTTGTCACACGTATATTTTGAAGAATTTTTTTTGACAGTTCTAACAACCATTCAAATTTTGTCATTTCGTGTCATATGAAACAATTTCACCCAATCATGTCAACATTATACGGACTATTCCACTCACCTTGGAATTTTCACAAAATCTGACCAATCAAAAACCAAAGACATCTTGTATTATCGCGAAAACACCAGCTGTCTTTCAATTCTGATTGGTCTATCAGCATCGTGTTTTCAACGATGTAACCATGGATACGGGTCGCAATGCAAAGTTTGACAGTTTGACCAAAAATAATTGTAGCTGCAAACGTCGAAATGAATCGCTTCGGTGCTACTTCAAACAAAGTAATAAACCAAAATATTGAAGAAAATATACCCAGTAACACAAAAAAATCAAAATCTTATATATGGAGACAATTTATGACGTTCTGTGCGGAACGCAACTAAAAATTAGATGCAGAAAATACCAACGAAAGATTAGCATTCATTCTAAAAGACTGGGTATTCAATATGCGGAAAATTGATGTTAGTGATTACGAGGAGAGTGTTATTGAAACCATATGGAACACTACTGCAAAATTAGTACAAGAAAAATATTTTTGTCAGTATCAGAGACATATTGATCCCTTCAAAGATATAATATTCAAGGAGGCGAGGGCAGCTCGAGATAGTAAGAGAAAATTGTTGCAAGCTCTACCCGAAAAAAAAAATGAGTTCTGTCGCTATGACTTCAGACGAATATAGAATATGTGCTTACAATGGGACGAAGACAAGCCAGAGGGACTCCAAAAGAAGTTTTTTCACATAGCTGCAGTAGAACTAGCTTGAAGAGGTAACGAAGCAACTTTTACCATGTTAAATTTTTTTAAGGAAGAGACTGACAACAAAGGCTCTTTAACAAACAGAATTGCATAGAACCCGATATTATCTGAAACCCGCCAAGGTGGTGATAAAAACTGTGCAGATACTTAATGGGTCCTGTGAGATTATACCGGAAACTTATATCGAAAAGAGGAATTATTACCAATGAGAGACTTTTTCTGACAGTGAATGGCAAGTGGAATAAATATAATAATAATAATTGGTGAAAGAATTGCCCTATTGGTATAAATACAATATCAAAATGGACAAAATGCAGAAAAGATAGAATAAGACACTAAAAAACTAAAAATAACAAATCACTCTAATCGTGCCACTGCAGTTAGTCAGTTACTACAATCCGGCGTAAGTGAACAACAAGCTATGAAAATTACTGGACATGGAAGTTCGAACCCGATGAAACATCATCAGAATATAGTGAATACTTTTAGGAAAACTCCAAGTACATCGAGTACAATATATTGTATCCAACTAATAACGGTCATACTATTAAATTTTTTTACAATTGCACCCTTTATAATAATTTTAGTCAAGAATAATGTATCATTTTTGTGTTCACAAAAAATTATTTATTGTTATAGGTAACAAATAATAATTAAAACAAATTGTTTATAGTTAAAATATATATTCCATGAATATAATCAAATTTGAATTATTTATTATTATTAAATTTCTTCCTCTCATTCTGCCGAATTTAAATTTTTTGACCTTTCACTTTGTTCGTGAAATACTCTAATAAAATACCACTCTTGATTGAATGTATCTTATAAGTCTGTCTTTTATATCTTAACTCAACTGAGTTGCTTAAAGAAAACACCACTCGTCCTACGGACTCAGTTTCATTTAAAAATAAAACGACAGACTTATCGCGACAATTCAGTCACTAGTGGTATTACTACTGATATTAGCATTCAGTGCAATTATCAATCACTATGACAACACGATTGAGTTTGACAACTTAATTCCATATAAATTTCAAAATGTCACATTTTGGCAATACGAATGTTTAAAGTATTAATGCGCTAATCGAAGAAAAAATTCCCAGAAATACAACCTACAGTCACAAATATATTTGGGGAATATTTATGGAATTCTGCTGCGAACGAGAATATGAATTAAATGAACATAGAAGCTTAGAAGTATTGGCGTTGATACTAAAAGGTTGGGCGCTCAATATGAGAAAGAAAGACGGGACCGAATTGAAAGAAGCAACGGTGAAGACAATATGGAACGTTTCGTGCAAACTTTTGCAAGAAAAGTACTATTATGACTATAATATTATGATTGACCGGTTTAACAACATAGTATTTAAACCAGCTCGAGATGCCCGCGATGCAATCAGGAAGAAACTACAAGCAGATCCATGTAAACGTAAGTCCAGTTCAGTTTCGTTAAATTTGTCTGAAGTTAACAAATAATATTGCTATGGGATCCCAAGGTCTTATGGGTAAATTTTACCATATTGCTGCTGTAGAATAAGCGTCGCGAGGAGGAGAGGCAGTTGCTTGTCTGGTGGATTTTTTTCAAATCGAGAAAAATAACGATAACTCTCCAACAAATTGCATTGAATACAATCCCGTGTTCAGTAAAACGTGCCAGGGTGGATCTGAAAGCTGTACAAGTAGTAAATGGTTAGTTTCCAATAGTGAAAGACAAAGCTGCCCTGTACGTCTTTTTCATAAACTGATATCAAAACGAGGCGACAATATTACCTCCCCACGACGGTTCTCAAAACCAAATGGACACTGGAAAAATGAAACTGACAAATGGTAGGAATACCTGTCGGAAGAAATACAATGAATGGAAGGACTTAATCAGCTGCTGAGGCAATTGGCTTGAATGTAAAGGACAGAAAGATAACAAATCAACTGCTGTTAGCGAATTGGCAAAAAGTGGTGTTGAAGAACAACAATTGCAGAAAATTACTGGTCATAGCAGTCAAAATTCTATAAAACCATACTTAAATCTCGATCAAGAACACCACAACAAGATCAGTAATATTATGCGTGGTAATAGATCTTCTATAGTAGAGAACAGCAACGAATCTAATGTTAAGTTGAATTTTAATAATTGTACTCTCATTAACTGTACTTTCAATAAATTAAATGTTTCATTGTGTTCAGTTATGAGTTTTTTGTCAAAAAAATTTCCGTTGAATATCCCTCGGACATTGACAAATGCCTCATAATTTTATGTCAAATTTATCAAGCTAGTAGCTTGGTAACAGCCTTCGGCTTCGGGCTGTTACCAAGGAACGAGCTTTCGATTGTCATAAAATTATCTCGTCTATTATCAATGTCCTTGGAATATCACTACTGAAAATAAGGCAAGTTTAATTCGAAAAACTACCTGGAATAATACCACTGACTTTAGTACGTGAAATTTCCAAATGCAGCAAACCCATCCGGCATATTCAAGTTCGCAGAATGTAAATATGTATCGGGAATTATTACACACATTCAATCAAAAACTGTACGCTCCAGCAATAACTGGATGAAAACCGTAATGTAATTATTTCCTTTGTATATCCGAATGAAATGAAATGGTTCATCGAATCACTTTCATTTCTCTCTAATGAATCACTTGGAGTATGTTATGCTTTCCCAGTTATATCGAGAAGTCATCTCTCATTCTTCCACAGTGCGTATTTGAAATAGATAGAGTTCAACTGAATGGAAATAGAGAAAATCGTTCTAGATATAGTAACCATTTCTCAGGGGTGTCTGAAAGAACAACACATCACCATCATCCAGTGCGTAAGGATATATAAGGAACCCATGAGAGTGTTATGAATCTTCATTCTTGGATTCACATGAGATTTAAGAGACATGAGCCTGGAGGGGTACTTCATGATTACTTGTGACAAAATATAATGAATACTGAAATATTTACTTCGGAAAACACCAGTACGCCAACCAATAGAGGTTTTTTTCCCCCACGCAAATAGCCTATTCTGCCTTTTGAAAGATAGTTCGTAGATGAAAACCCCGGTGTCGGTTCTAGAAAAATCGCTTTGTGGATTTTTTTTAACAAGAATTATTGCCAAAAATGTTAAATTTTTCTGTTTTTCTACAAATATCTTAAAAAGTTGATTTGTTGAAATTATGAACAGGATGTTCATAAAATCAGATGTGGAATCATCTGCGACTGTAAGATAAACTTTAGTCACTATCTTCCATCGGCAAGATAACCTCTTGTGGGGTATTCATGTTGAAAAGGGAAACATTCTCAATTAAATATTGAATAGAAATATTTTTCTGTGAATTGAAAAATCCACGATCAAAATGAAGTTATTTTCTGTGAATGTCTAACAGAAAACAACTACTTTCCTAGCTTAAGCCACGCTGGACATTGAACTACATCTGCTAGATATTCTAAAAAGACCCTAACTAAAAAGAAAAAATCTGAAATTGAAAATTTGCATTTTCATTCAGATAGTTATTTGATTTTCTATTCTATTTTAATCGTGGATTTTTCAATTCACAGAAAAATCTTTCTATACAATATTCAATTGAGAATGTTTCCCATTTCATCTCAAGAAGTATTGGAGAAATCGTTTCACACTCAATGGAGAGAGAATTCAAAAACCTAAAAATATTTTTTTGTGCGACCGGATCGAAAATACGGGATAACCTATAAAAAAGAATCCATCTTTGAAAAATTCATATTTTTTATGAATTCAAAGCTGGACAAACAGTCTTGCTGAAAATGATAGATAAAAATATGTAGTTCGACTGTGCACAATATGGTTTCTGGCCGATGTGCATTTTTTGCACAATCACGTTATAAACCATTTGAGAGCTTATCTTGCAAAATGCAACGATTTAATGGACATCGTCGTATTCCAATCCTATAAACAGCATCTGGGAGTAGAGATCAATATCTACAATTTGTTTATTTTGGATTTTCACCTGGAAAAGGTGTCGAAAGTTGATCCAAACGCTTGATACACCTCCTTCCGCTGGCTCGTTTTCCCAGTACCAGATATTGATCTCTACTTCCCGATGCCGTTTACCTAATTTGAATACGACAATCGGCGCATTTAGCATAATAAGCCCTTAATTGCCCTTAATAAGCCCTTAATAAACCTACAAGTTATCGACATACCTCCTATCGATAGTACAACCCTTACAAGGAAATAGCAGTTCATATGTCGAAAATTCCAAGCACTTCGTTGACACCATCACAGATGTGGAACTTGGACCAGAAGATCGTTTCATCAGCTTCGACGTGGAGAGCCTTTACACCAATGTCCCTATAGAGGAATCTCTCAGTATCATCAAAAGGAAACTCGAGAGGACTGACTTTCCTACCCACGCAATATTGGAATTACTGCAGTGCTGCCTACAGAACTCATATTTCCAGAAAAAGGACCGATTCTTCCCTCAAGTCGACGGACTCCCGATGGGATCTTCCCTTTCTCCAATCATCGTCAACATATACATGGAGTGGTTCGAAGAATTGGCTATACGGGAGGCAGAATACAAACCAAAGCTGTGGTTGAGGTACGTGGATGACACCTTCATTGTATGGAATCACGGAGACGAACATTCTCCAGGATTTTTCCTCAGGAATTAACAGAATCAGGGATTCGATCAAGTTCACGATGGAGATGGAAACCAACAGTGCCTTACCCTTCCTCGATGTGAACGTTGAGAGAATAGGCAATGGAATTCACACCTCCGTCTACAGAAAGAAGACACATACAGGGCAGTACCTCGGTTACAGCTCCAACCATCCGAGTTCGACGAAGAGAGGGATCGTGAGAACATTGATGCCGAATTAAACCACATCAGAGAGGACCTCCACCGGAATGGATACCCCAAGAAACTCCTAGAAGAAATTTTGAAACAACTCCGGAGAACGAAGACATCTGAAGAGCAACAACAAAGCACAGTGATCTGCCTTCCGTACATCAGAGGGGTTTCCGAGAAAATCAGAAGGATCGGAAACGAGTTCAACATCAAGAGCCGCTTCCAATCCGGCAGTACTTTACGGAGTTTCCTGACCAAGAGCAAACCTGACAACAAAAATGAAATCAGTGAGAATTGCATTTATGAAGTTCCATGTGAATGCGGAGATTCCTACATTGGAGAGACAAAGAGACCGTTATCGGTAAGATTGGATGAGCACAAGAAATGGACTCAACGTGGAGAAACATTAAAATCGGGGAATCGCTGACCACGCCTGGACTGAGCACCATAGAGTTCTATGGGACGACGCAAGTGGTCTACATAGAGAGGAGCATTGGTTCAAACGGAAGTTCAAAGAGGCCGCCCACATCAAAGCCAATAACGCCTTTAGTCAACCAAGCGTTGAGATCAAGAACGTATGGAAACCCCTGATTGCTCTTTCTGGCGGGCTGCAGAGGCGCGAAACTTCACGCACCACCACACCGCGCGGAATTACACGCACCGCTGCACATGGCGGAATTGCACGCATCATTGCGCCGACAGTCATATAAATTGGTAAGTAGCACCTAAACTTGTCAGTATTCACCTGAAGACGATTGCAGATACAAGCATTCGAAACGTCATGAAAACCTTTTAAATACATCAAGACTATGGATGTCCGAAACGATAGTAATCAAGCCCTCAATTGTTTATAAGGCGATTGAGCAAAAACTTCATATCGGACAGAACTACAGTTGAACTACATATATTATCTATCATTTTCTGCAAATTTGTTCGTCCAGCTTTAAATTTAAAAAAAATATGAATTTTTTAAAAATGTCTCTTTTTAGAGGTTTTCCCGGATTTTCCCAGTGGAAAATGCACCGATGTTTTGGAATTCTCTAAAAAGGTAAAAAAAGTTTGTAAAAACTAGAAAAGTGGTCATTTTTGACAATATTTCCTGTTAAAAAAATTGATGGCGTACTCAGCAGTATCGATGCGACTGATTATGGTGTACCTCAAGGTACAGTGCTAGGCCCTATTCTATTCAAGTTTTATGCCAATGGACCATATTTACTTAAAAGCTGCGGTGACATTATCAGGTTTGCTGATATCAGAGCTACTCTCTACGAGTCTGATAAATGAAAAAATCTCAACGCTCAAGCTGAATCTGATTTCCAATCAATTGATAAATGGTTTTACCACGAGTAACTAGATAAAGCTAATATTGCCATTCAGCTGCCCTGAACACAAATTTGCCGTCAGCTTGTTCGTAGAAGTTGTCTGCGTGTCAACTTTTCGAAGCATTCTTTTCGAATAACATCCGTATCCACTTCTTGGAATCTGCTGCGTATTATAATTGCTTTTTTGATTGATGTAAATAACAATAGAGATTCACATCAAGTAGGTTAGGCTACCTCAACGTTGACAAAAAACCGCTACGAGCGGTCTGTGTTTCCTGGTCGACTCCCTATACCGGGTGTCCACGGTAGGTGGCTCGCCCCTATCACTTTTTTGTTTTCGGAGATAATGGAATGAAATTTGGAGGATCTGTTCAATGCATGAAACTGCATTTTTTGACAAGTAACTCAACTTCATGCAAATTCTGGATTCACCGGAAGTGACATAAACTTTCGATTTTTAGATGGGACACCCTGTATATTTTCAGTATTTTTTGTCTCCATATGACATTTAAAATACAACCATGTTTCACTTGTCATTTCAATTTTTATTTTAGAGGGCTATGGATACGTTCAAATAAATAATTTTAGTCCTAAAATGTTTGGAAAAATACAACATTTTATTACGATTAATTTGATACCGCACTCTATTATTCGATAAAAAACTGAAAATATATCGTACGAGCTTTCGTTGAATGAAGAATCTTATTTAGTTTAAAATAAAATTTAGAATCATCGAGTAGCCTGTGACCAACACAACACAAACAAAATCATAAAATTGTTGCGGTAAAAATTGACGTGTCGACATATTATTTTACATCTCTTCTACAAAGTCAATTAGGTAGTTATAGTGTACCTCATTGTTTGAAAATCGTGGAAAATAGCAATATTTATACAAGAACTGAAAAAGTTGATATATTATTAGTTTTTGGGAGGGTGCACGTCTCTTAGCACAGAGATATCCTGATTGGCGTAACCCGACTCGGCACTATTTTCCAAAACTGGTTCAAAAAATGCGAAATGAGCCTGATAATGATGAAAACGATTCGTTTGTTGTGAGTGAAGAAAAAGAAATAGATGTTCTGGCATACGTTCAAGTAAATATTAATACGTCACTCAGGGAGATCGCAAGAGAATGTGGCATTTCGTAGTCTTCTGCAGCTAACATTTTGAAGAAACATGAATATCTTTGATTTAAATATCAACTACACCAGCAACTGTACCACCATAACCAGAATACAAGGAGACTCGTGCATTGCAATTGGTTCTTTGGAAAATATTTGGAGGATGACACATTTCCATATAAAATTATGTATACTGACGAAAGCCGTTTCACTAATTTGGGACATTTCAACAGAAATAATAGGCAATATTGGTCCGATGCAAATTTACACTTGATGGAGGAAGGAAATTTCCAAGAACGGTTTGGTTTCAATTGTTGGGTTGGGATTCCAGGGGGCAGAATTTTTGGCCCTATAATATTTGACGGGGTCCTGACAGGGGCTAGATATCTAAGTTTTCTCACGCAGGAAATTGAGCATTTCTTGGACGAAGTTCCATTGATAAATCGAGTTGGGATATTTCATCAACAAGATGGTGCTCCACCACACAACCCTTCGGACACATTCATCGGAACGAAATAATCCATACCTGTGTAGGTGGAAGGTCTGACAACGCTGTTCGATCTACAAGCTGGTAAAGGAGCCATTTCTGGTGATAATGGTTTTTCTCTCAAATTTTTGCAGTACTGGCAGGAATTCCAAGTGCTTTTCACTGCATTCCGTATATTTAGGATCCATACTTCTGTCTCAATTCATCAACAACAAATTCTTGACCATGATGTTTTGCTTTCTCGTGATGAACACGTAATAACAGCTTCGTGAAATGATTCCTCGGATCCAAAATTATTGGAGTTTTCACATATTTCATCTGCATTTTTCAACCTTCCTCCTATTCTCAGAATATCATCGTCATCCAGAAATGGTGATAGTTTGTATATTCTACTCGACCTTTTGATAGATTGTTTTTTCTGTAGACAATCTATTTCTTCTCCAAAATTTTTCTCTTGTGATTACTTTATCCACAGTGTTTCTGCTTCTCTGATTTCATTTCGATAAAGTTCCAATGGTAAGTCCGTTTTAGAAATGTTCTTTCTGCAAATATCTATGAATCGCATTGTCCATGCCGTGGTTCTCAATGATTTCATTATCGAAGAAAATTTCTCAATTTTGGGTGAGTCACATTCTTTATTGTCTCTAGTTGCTTCATCAGCCACATTTTGCGTGGTATAAATCCAATTCCATTTTGATATATTAGTATTTTCCGTGATTTCGCCCACACGATGTGCAACGAAAGGTTTAAGTTTTCCTGCGTCAGTCTTCAGCCAATAAATACAGTTTTTTGGATCTGTCCAGTAGTATGTGGTGCTGATTTTGAGGGTGTGATTTTCTTGAATGGTTTTGGCTAACCCAGATCTGCAGCCTGTAATTCTAACCTTGGTATAGAAACCAAATGTAATGGAACTACCAACGAAAACTGTATAGGAAATATGGGTCCAGTTAGGTCGCCGGCGATGAAAAATAGGGTTGTTTCCAATTAATACCTTTATTTATTCCTTTTTAAAAAACTTCTCAGGGCACTCGACCTTACGCCTCTAGATTTTTTCCATGGGGATCTATTAAAAACGAAATTTATGATGTACCTTTTGCCACACGACATGAATTAGAGGACAAAGTAAGGGCAGCTATTCATTGAATTACACCAAGACAGTTGAGCAACGTTGTAAGAGAAACAATAAGAAAAGTTCGCCTTTGTCAGCAACAAGATGAAGGTCACTTTGAACATCTGGAACCCTAAATATATGTTAATAGGTAGTTTCGATATAATTATTTCATTTTCAACAGGTGCTTCTTTTTGAAAATAATAGTTCAAAAAAACTAAAAACCACGCTTTTAAAGAAAACCAAACTAAAAAAATAGAAAATAAGGAAAACATTTATTTTATTTAAAAAAAAGCGTGGGGTGCATGGTTTCAATAATTATATAGTACATTACACACCTAGGGCAGTAAAGTAAGAAATGTCTCAGATCACAGGTAATTGTTGGCCGAGCCAATACCATGCACCTCACGGTTTTTTTTAATAAAATATTTTTTTTTCTTATTTTCTATTTTTTTAGTTTGGTTTTCTATAAAATCGTGTTCTTTATTTTTTTCAAACTATTATTTATTTCCTACTTTTTAGTTTGGTTTATTTATAAAAGGGTGTTTTTTTAATTTTTTTTAAACTATTGTTTTTATAATTTTTTTTGCAAATAAAAAAATGGAATAATCTTATCAAATTAGTGTATTGTCATCGGTCCTCGATAAATCACCGAGTTTGAATGAAATCTGACCGTTTGAAGTGGGTCAAATCGCGCCCAAAGGAGTCGGTTACAAACAAACATAGGGTAATTCGAGGATAGATGGCCCAGGTTTTGAAATTTCATGTTAGCATGTTTAAACGTTGAATTGAAATTGCTGTTAATTTTCATAACGCATCTTTATTGAGTTTAGAAACATGTGCTAAATACTAAAATTCATAAAAAAATTAAACTTATGGTTTATAAAATAAAATAAAAATAGTTAACAAAAACCATCTCCCCCACAGTGGTGAGGTGAGATGGCGCAACTGAAAACAAAAGATATTTTGGCCAAACTGTCACTTTGTTTTGCATACGACAACACCACAGTCATGGCAAAAGTTAACAAACTTGGAGCAAGAATCGTGAAACCATTTGGAGCAACGCAAGCAATTAACCCAGTCGTCAGATTTTGTGGTTTGGGAATACGTTTCGCCACAACCTGCGCAAGACTCGTCAGCTTCGTCCATATCATCTGAAGAGTCATCCAATGTAGGTGCTTCTAGTTCTTCGTCTGAAGATGAGTCACATTTGGGAGCTTTCTTAGTGTTCTTTTTGGTCACTTTTGATTTCTTCATAACTAGTTCTGATTTATTGGTCTTTTTTTTCTGTGTTTTCTTAGTCGCTTTCTTCTTTTTTTCGCCAATTGTTGCCTCTGTGGTTAGAATTTCTGCCAGCTGCTTGCTCCGGGCTCGAACCGAATTAATGGCAGCAGAAACAACCGGAACTGGTGAGATTATGTCCAGTATTTTGCCAGGGGTACATTTGACAGGAGTATTTGCATTAGTTTCTGCAGGCGGTTCAATTTGTTTTTCTGGTACAGTTTCACCTACAGTCTGCCAACTGCAGCCAGGTTGTTGATTGTCATCAGCTGAAGCTTTATTCAAACTTTGAGAACTCTCATCAGTATTTTGTTTATTTTCAACTGCATCAGAGACCTGAAGTATGATACTGTTTTCAGTCAAATAAGCGTCATCTGGGATAGCTGAAGGGTTAAATGGCACAATTCCTGTTGCCTTAAATGCCGAAGTTCCATTGTTTACAGTTGCAGACTTATTCCATCCTTCAGCAAGTAACTTGCCAAATTGTAATCTGGTGATTTTTCGCCCTGGGTTATTTTTAATGTATAAATTGCAAGCTGAGTAGTAGTTTAATTTAAACGATCTGAAAAAACATCTATCTAACGGTTGTAAAAATTGTGTCGTATGACTTGGTAAGCACAGCAATATGATGTTGTGGTCAACACAGTATTCTAGCATCTCAACGTTACTACAGTGTGAAGCATGACCATCAAGCAATAACAAAACTGCTCCTGTCGGTTTTCTGGGAACAAACTGATACTTAAGCCACTGAAAAAATATGTCACTGTTGACATAGGCTGACTTTTCCGACATGTAGACCGAGGATCCCGGGGGCATCCCATCCTCAAACTCTTGTTTTTTATTTTTGCCTTTCATTACGCAGGTAGGGGGAATAAAAACGCCTTCTGCGTTACAACAGGTTATAACCGTGATGGTTTCTCCCTTTTCACCGGAGCTGATACTTGCGATGTTTTTAGATCCTTTCTGAACAATGACATGTCCTGGCCTATTATTCAGCTGTAAACCAGTCTCGTCCATATTATAAATATGTCCAGGTTTATTGATGATATCGTTTTCGGTCAGAATATTTCCTAGCAGCTGAAAATAAGCCTCAACGTCTTTTTTGTTCATACCCAAGGATCGATTAACGGAGACCCTTCTGCTTTTCTGACTGACAGCCTTGGGTTTCTCTGCAGAAATAACTTAAGTCATGGAAAACCAGCTAATCTCGATTCCTTATTAAAACGATGTTTAATGCCCAGCTGTTCGGCCAATTTGAAAGCCATACTTCGCACGTCGGTTCGAGTAGGAGCAAAACCGTTTCTTTGGAGTTTTATGATATGTTGGGCCAATTTTGCTTCAGCAGCTTCGCCTAATGTGGAGGAGGGTCCAAGAGGTCCTTTCTTTACATTTTTCTTCAATTTTCTTCTTCGTAGAGTGGTTGCCGGTACCCCAAAATTTCGAGCAGCATCGTTCACTCCCATTATATTTTTATTAACCGCTTCAATGGCTGCAGTTAACTGTTGTTCGGTCCAACTAGCCCTGGAACAACTTCCAGTGCGCTTGTATTTTGTAGGCATACTGAAAAAAAAAGAAATTTTAATAAGCCATCTCACCTCAAAAATATGTGAACCATCTATCCTCGTTGTGAGAGGAGAGATGGCGCACATCACAAACTAAACACGTTTTGAAATATGCGGAATTTTATGGTTATACATCAAAACTTGAATGTTTTTACTTACCTGAGACGATAGAGTGATTTAAATTATTATAAAATTTGATGTTCACTGGCGTGAAGAAGAAATTCGGGAAAATATTCTGGTCCCCACCGGATCACATATAAAAGATTTTTCAATAGGCTTTTAACCGGTAAACACAAACTGTACGGCGGCTTGTTTACTATGAACTGAAGTACTCCAGAGCGCAGCCGCTCATCTTCAACACTAGCGGTGGCGCTGTAAAACCATTGCACCATCTCACCTTCTGCGCCATCTATCCTCGATTTACCCTACAAGTGAAGCTAATATAAAGCGTGTAAAAAAGTTCTAACGTTATGGTATTTTCAGTTTTTTATCGAAAGTTTTCTTACAACCTAATAGGGTGCGGTATTAAATTAATCGTAATAAAATGCTCTTTTTTTGTAACCCGACGAACCACCATGTTGCGATTAAAAAAATATGTAATAAAAATTTCAAAATCCAACGTTACATAGCTGAAACATTTTCATCGATAACAGTAAAGTTGTATTTTTACAAACATTTCAGGACTGAAATTTGTTTTTTGAACGTATCCATAGCCCTTTAGAATGGAAAATTATTCCGAAAAAAACTAAAAAACTGGTTACAAACAGTAACAAATGATACATGGTTGTATTCTAAATGTCATATGGAGACAAAAAAACTGAACATATACCAGGTGTCCCATTGAAAAATCGAAAGTTTATGTCACTTCCGGTGAATCCGGAATTTGCATAAAGTTGAGTTATTTGTCAAAAAATGCAGTTTTATGCATAAACAGATCCTTCAGATTTCATTTCATTATCTCCGAAACCAAAAAATTATAGGGGCGAGCCACCTTCCGTGGACACCCGGTATAGGAATTGAATGCGTTGACATTCAATTCTGACAGAACCAAGTGTAGTTGTAGTTTTTCACCTGAGATCTACCTTTCTCTGGTTCAATTTTATATTGAATCCTTTATGTGAAGAAAACCGTTTAAATTCGATTTTTCTATTCATTCCACTTCACATGGCACTTATCTCTCACTATATGCTAGACGGGCTTGCCACTCCTACTGAGAAGGAATCTTTTATTTAGAAACCTATCGAGGTGGGAGATTTTCGGAGTGTTTCTTTCTGTCACTAGGTACCGCCAGTTAAAGTTTATCTTTTCCGGCGTACCTATAGGTTTACAAGATCGATGATGGTTTGTTTACGTTGTGTCTCACTTCAGCCAGAGTTCTTTGGACTTTTGGCTGGTTGACTACTCCGTACTGATGAGGGCCAAGAAGCCTGAAACCGGTATGCGGATTGTTAGGTAAACACGACTTAAATTAAACATAATCGAGCTTATCAGAAAGAAACATTTGCATTCAATGTCCATTGATATTTTATGGAAGTATGCATGGATTTTCAGGTGAATATCATTCAACGTTCTGCGTGGTATTTGCCAGGAAAGTAGTTGTTTTCACCTGAGATCTACCTTTCTCTGGTTCAATTTTATATTGAATCCTTTATGTGAAGAAAACCGTTTAAATTCGATTTTTCTATTCATTCCACTTCACATGGCACTTATCTCTCACTATATGCTAGACGGGCTTGCCACTCCTACTGAGAAGGAATCTTTTATTTAGAAACCTATCGAGGTGGGAGATTTTCGGAGTGTTTCTTTCTGTCACTAGGTACCGCCAGTTAAAGTTTATCTTTTCCGGCGTACCTATAGGTGTTACAAGATCGATGATGGTTTGTTTACGTTGTGTCTCACTTCAGCCAGAGTTCTTTGGACTTTTGGCTGGTTGACTACTCCGTACTGATGAGGGCCAGAAGCCTGAAACCGGTATGCGGATTGTTAGGTGAACACGACTTAAATTAAACATAATCGAGCTTATCAGAAAGAAACATTTGCATTCAATGTCCATTGATATTTTATGGAAGTATGCATGGATTTTCAGGTGAATATCATTCAACGTTCTGCGTGGTATTTGCCAGGAAAGTAGTTGTTTTCACCTGAGATCTACCTTTCTCTGGTTCAATTTTATATTGAATCCTTTATGTGAAGAAAACCGTTTAAATTCGATTTTTCTATTCATTCCACTTCACATGGCACTTATCTCTCACTATATGCTAGACGGGCTTGCCACTCCTACTGAGAAGGAATCTTTTATTTAGAAACCTATCGAGGTGGGGGATTTTCGGAGTGTTTCTTTCTGTCACTAGGTACCGCCAGTTAAAGTTTATCTTTTCCGGCGTACCTATAGGTGTTACAAGATCGATGATGGTTTGTTTACGTTGTGTCTCACTTCAGCCAGAGTTCTTTGGACTTTTGGCTGGTTGACTACTCCGTACTGATGAGGGCCAAGAAGCCTGAAACCGGTATGCGGATTGTTAGGTGAACACGACTTAAATTAAACATAATCGAGCTTATCAGAAAGAAACATTTGCATTCAATGTCCATTGATATTTTATGGAAGTATGCATGGATTTTCAGGTGAATATCATTCAACGTTCTGCGTGGTATTTGCCAGGAAAGTAGTTGTTTTTCACCTGAGATCTACCTTTCTCTGGTTCAATTTTATATTGAATCCTTTATGTGAAGAAAACCGTTTAAATTCGATTTTTCCAAGTGTAGTTGTCACACATACTCGTATATAATAGAAAGAGACACATAGAGATAGAATGTCGCATGGAAGGGGCTAACGCTTTTTTCTTACATTACATACTGACCGCCAGCTGCGTACAGGAACTTCGTTCCAAAAAAAAAAAACAGATCGCGCGTTCCTACCAAGCTCTCTTGGGATAATATTTCCCGTTTTGTATTATTGATCGAATTTCAATGAACACCTCGCGATTGATCAGTATGTGTCACCATCCACGCCAGTGTTATTCCACGGAACAAAAAATATTTAATTTATTTATATGCAAATGGAATTGATTACACTGTATTGGCTGTAGATAAATATCAAATTAGATTTGTTCGTTGTGCGTCAGGATTGCCAACTACCGAATATATATTGCCCTGTTATAAATAATTCACAAACTTTAACACGAAATTCAATTATGTGTTTCAAATATTGAATAAATGGGTTCATGGACCTAGATGGAACTATTGATTCAATGACAAATGTTTATTTTGTATTACAGCGATAAATTGGAAATAGATTACTGATTTCTTCCTTTCTCGAAATCAGGGAAAACTCGAATAATAATGTGATGAATTATAGATGGTATTGATCCAAGTCTGGGAAAACGAAATAAAGTGAACACACTGATTTAGTAATTTTGTTATGAACCGATTGTATGACACTTTTTGAAACATGACACATCCAAATCGCCATTCAGTCAATCCAATTCGAAATTTATACTGGGTGGTTTCAAATATTATCTTGAGGTATATTCTGTAGTTTTCTTGATTTCCAAGAATTGTGAGTAGTTTTATTGAGGTTTTTTTTGTTTCTTGGATGGCAGTACTCGAAATTTCATTTATCAGCTCTTGACATTTTTCAAATTCAATGGGCCCTTGGTGTAATTCAAATTCGATCCATATATACAAGCATTTCCTTTGAAATTATGGCTGCTACTGATGAACAGAAAATATTACAACAGCTTTGACAATTCTTAGTTTAGAAAAAAATCGACTTACGATATTTCCTCCACGTTTCACTGTGAATCATACCTGAAAAAGAAGATATTTGTTAGTTCAAAGAAGTTTGAAGATAATGGGGAATACAAATAATGTATTGAATTAATTTAACTTCCAGCTATATTGGTTGAGAATGCCTGGAATTAATACATAATTGAAAAAGCAATACCGATCACTGCAAAATTAAACTGTTTGAAAGTTTTTACTGAAGTGTTAATAATCGTTTCTATAAAACTGAATGTAATATAAATAGTTTTTTTTCCTGATTACCAATTTAAATGAAAATAGGTTTGAGGTGCCATTATAATGGAATAAAATTAAATGTATTCAAAGTATTATTTGATCCATAATGGAAACAAATAAGAAACAAATAGACTCAAGGTATTGTTATTTTTCGATTTGTTTGAAAATATGAACAGGATGTTCATAAAATCAGATGTGGTCACTATCTTCCATCGTTCAAGATAACCGCTTGTGGGGTATTCATATTGAAAAGGAAAACATTCTCAATTGAATATTGAACAGAAATATTTTTCCACGATAAAAATGAGATTATTTTTTGTGAATATCTTTGTGAAGTGAGATTGCTTCTTGAAAATGTGTTTCCCAATTCTTCCGGTCTTCCTAATGATCGTGGAACGTGAAATAAATTTTGGTCGACAGAAATGGAGGCCTAGTGAATGCGATGCCTCTCTTGCATCAATGTAAAAAATGATTTCTGGTGAGTACTCTTCTTTGGAAAACATTCTTCTTCGCCTCATTCATCTTCATGAGTTCTGGAAAAGAAACTCAAATAACTATCTGGTTGAGAAACCAAATTTTCATTTTCAGATTTTATTTTTTCTCCATGTCTATCAGATATAGTTTGTCGAATTCCACAGACCATCAGAGATGGGAATAATGCTTCTCTTCACATAAAAAAATTTAAGATTTGTCTATAGAAAACAAAGTGAAGATAATCAATATTTCCGTGTGATTCATCATTTATCATAGCCGAAGTCAATTATATTGGTACTAATCCTCATTTTAGATTATATTTCATGATTTCTATTCTATATAGTTCATTGTATTTCATTGTATTTTCTGTATTTCACTCAGTTTTTGTATTTTATTGGATTTTTATCGAATCTCATTTATGACTGTATTACTTTATATTTATTTATCGTAGTAGCATTTTATATTTACCCATCTTTACATTTCTACACTTGTATATTCTTTATTGCATGTTTTATATTTTTATGTTTTTACATCGATAAAATTCAACATCTCTACATTTACTCATTTCACATCTTTGGATTTTCACATTTTATATATATATATATATATATTATATATATATATATTATATATATATATATATATATATATATATATATATATTATTATATTTTCTTCTCTTTCATTTGTATATTTCATACTCAAACACTTCACTTCATTCATTTCACTTTCAGCATGTAGTCATCCATTTGATTCCATTCATTCGCAAGATAGTACTATTATTATTATACAGGTTAGGAATGCCCACAAGTTATCTTCGTGGGATATCTCCGATTTATTTTAATTCTTTCATCATTGCCATGCTTGTAAACTTAATGAAATAAATATGATTATTTTTATTATTAGTTCAATGTCCAGCGTGGCTTTAGCCAGGGAAGCAGTTGTTTTCTGTTAGATATTCACAAAAAATAACTTCATTTTCATCGTGGATTCTTCAATTCATAGAAAAATATTTCTATTCAATATTCAATTGAGTTGTTATCTTTGTGGGAAAAGCTTCGTTTTGTTGGTTTCTGTCGGTGAATTTCATCAGTTTCCCTAAGGATCATCCGACAATTGTCTGACATCATATTCACGTCTCAATAGTATTGATATCTTCTTTCCATCTTTCGGAACGATCCACCTTGTTCTTCATTGTACTCTCCTCTTTTGGAAAATGATCAATGAGCGAATTTAAAAAGTGTACTTCTATAAACTCAAGATGTAGTAATTGTTCAAAATTTCTTGTAATTGAATTATGGAAAGTCCATTTTTTCTGAATGTTTACGCTTTTTCTTCTCAACTTGGCATGAGAAAATGTTCGTTCTCCATAAGTTTCCTCAACAGCATACGTTATGTGACACCCACTGTTTAACTAACGTGAGCAAAATATGAATATTTCTCAAAGTCTGTTATATTCCTCCTTCGTTGAACTGATATCACAAATACAACAAAATACATCTAGACTGTTTTTGACAGTCAAACATATATAAGGAAACAATACCTCAATCGTGTACTCTTGTCAGGCTTACTTGCTGACATCATCATCACTTGAACTCATAGATACTCAACCCAAAAGGTATAACAATACATTTATCTAAATGTACAGGCTCATGACGTGTATTGAAAAACCAAAGATGAGTCCTGAGGAAGTATTGAGAGACATAATCTCCTCTGTGTAATCTCCTCTGTGCTATAATCGCGTAATGGTGATTTCTTACAGCATATCCCAAGTAGCATTTTCAGTAGACGGAACGTATCGGGCACGATTCTGGAAAACTATGAAGTGTTTGACCACAACCACTGCTACGTTATATAAACGGTTCTATCATGCAGCAGCCACCAAAATGGGTAACACTTTTTGGTGTCCGCTACGTTCCGATCTGAAATTTGTACTTGAATCCCTCAAATAATTTTTTTTATCAATCTTGGTTACTTGAAACCAATACTTACGTGATAAATTACTACGTTTGATGCAGTACTGACGACAAATAAATCTTCATTGAATGTTTGGTTCATTCCTCTAATATTGGTGAACCAGCATATTTCTGTAAATATGGCAGATTTTGGAGCTCTATTATTGGTGAACCAGCATATTTCGGTAAATATGGCAGATTTTGGAGAATATAACTTTGAAGTGGCAGGAACTGAAGTACTTCTCATGAAAAAGTGGCCACTGGAACTAACTCATTAACTTTTCCACCACTAGAAAGTGGCGCCCACGTCGCAGGCCTATGACTCACCACTTCAAAGTTATAACTCAGAAATTACAATAGGTCTTATACCATTGACAGTGGCGAACAAATCGCGGCTTCATGACCTGCCACTTCCAAGTTATTACCCCGAAATTGCGGGTACATGTCCATTGATTGTTGAAAAAGGATATGTAGCATGTATGCTGGATTAATGCAGCTCCAAATAACAATTATCATAATTAATGAGTAATGAAAACGATGGTATTTATACAAATTCAATCAACAATTGAGGTATTAATAGTACGCAGGCGCACAAGTCGGAGACTGATCTATTCAAATTAACCTCTTTATACAAAATTGAGAAGAAACGCATAACCCATTTCATTTTGAATAAATATCATAACAGGTTAAACGAACTTTCTGCAAGCCACAATAAAATAATTTGTGAAAAGTTAGGTTGGTTTTCGTCATCGCGCGGACCAATCCACGGTCACTCGATGGTGAATTTCAGAGGTAATTGTAACTTTGTAGTGAGTCTTATCAAATACGAACTGTAGCAATCACTTATAGAGATAGCAAGAACGTGGCAACTATCACCACATAACACAATCAAAGTTTGATGGAAGTTACTGAGAAGTCACCAAAACTATCATCCTCTATTTGTAGTGATTGTGTCTTCTGAGTGATATTTTAGTGGTACAGGATGGATACTGCAAAGGTTATTTTCCACTCTCGAATTTGAAAACCTTTAGGGTGATTCTGCTGAGAGGCTATAATGTTTCAGACACCTCAATTGACACTAACAAGTTATAGAACTGTGAAGTGGCTACCATAGATGGAAATTACGCGACTCCAACCATGTTAATATAAAATTTTAGTTATTCTTAGTGTGGAGTGGTCGATTAAGTGGTGATTACGTAATAACCACAGAGTCGAAGTTACAGTATCAGTTTCCGCCCGCTTGGGATCGAAATATTTTCCCCCTCCTGAATATTTTTCAATGTTGCGAGGATTAAAAATATGTCAGAATAAGACCGACAAAATCCTTTATTTTAGTTCCCATATTATTCCGAATTGAAACAATTCCGTCAAGATATGTCCGAAATAATTTTTTTTGAACACGCGTATATGAAATGAATTTGAACTTGGTGTACTAGTCTGGGGTGGAATAATATGATAACATAGGATTTTCATTCTCAAGTTTCGTGAATCAGTGTCATATATACGCTATATTACCATACTTTCCTGATTACTTTTCTTTTTTTTTAATTGATCATAAATAATTGCTAATTTAATCATTCCAGACTGGCTTGTAGCAGGCTATTCAGTAAGCCACTGATCAACGCTCAAAAGTTTGGAATAAAAAAGGAACGTAGTCTCTCTTGAATACTACTCAGTAGGAGTTGTAGTACGAGTAGAACTATGAGAGTTAATGCTACTGAAGAACAAATTCTTGACCGATTAGCAGCAGATCCTTCTACCAGCACAAGTATTCCAATCAACAGTTAGTCGAGTAGCAGGTGAACAACAATTGTCACTAGCTTATGTTTATGGTTATTCATAATTAAAAACTCATCAAGCTCCTAGAAAAGTGAATATTTCTGTAGTGGCTCCTTTCCCATCTGTTTTAGGCGTCATTACGGAATTTCCCAAATCCTATAACCACGCAGCGTTAAAACAATATTTTCATGAATTCGCGGATTATTTTATTTCTGGATTTCCTTTCCGTTTTCCACGATGAAAAATAATAATGTTTTTTCTAATTACTAGGATTCCCATCATATGTAGTCAGAGTCACAATTTCCGAGCAGTTGGGAAAGCTTTTGATGGGATGCAAGCTACTTACTACGAGTCTGCCCCATCCATTTCTTGATCCCTTTAACAACTTGTTGTATCCTTTCACCTAGTTTCTCGCTTGAGAACCCACTAGTTTGGAAAGGGTAGAAACACCGTTCGGGTTATCCTCATTAGTGGATTCTCTGTAAAACAGAGGCTACAACAATTAGTTAGGGTCGAATTCCAGGCGTAAGCCATTGTTTCACCAACAAAAACGTCAATATCTTATATAATATTGACTGGACAAAATTTTGTTTCAAACCTATTTTCCTAAAAGACTCATCATGTCACTAATTTTCTATGGTTGGGGTGGATCAGTAGATATACAATCATATTATGCTGTGGCTGAGGAATCTTATGAGAATCATCTTCAGGAATTTGTAAAAGATAATATTACCAACCGGCATAGAAATAGATACAGCAGATCAGGCAATCTTGAAGAACGTGTTTAGAGACACTTCAAATGTGGACGTGGTGATTGAAGCAGCGACAGAGTTTGGAGAGAGAATGTGCTCAGCACAACTGGAGAATGCTACTGAAAGGGAAAGAAATGTGCAAAAACTTTTTTTATGCAACAATTAGTTCGGGTCGAAATCTAGACGTAAGCCATTGTTCCGCAAACCAGAACATCAATATCTGATATAATATTGCAGATCTGAGAAATTAGAAGTGTGGATAAATCTTTGCTTCAAACCAATTCTCCTCAAGGACTCATTCATGTCACTTATTTTCCTATGGTTGGAGTGGATCAGTAGAAATACATTCATATTATGCTGTGGCTGAGGAATCTTATGAGAATCATCTCCAGGAATTTGTAAAGGATAATATCATTTCAACCGGCAAAGAAATAGATACAGCAGATTTTTAAAATCGTGATGGAAGAAACCTCAAATACGGACGTGGTAATTGAAGCAGCGACAGACTTGGGAGAAAAAATATGCTCAGTACAACTAGAAAATGCTACTGAAAAAAAAATAAATATGCAAAAACACTAAGTTGAGTGATTTCCAGGAAGAAAATATTGATAAATAACAACTTGACGGCAACACCGATGAAAGAAGCAAGAAGCAAGAAATTGATGAGAATCTGTGGAAATGGGCTTTCGGAATTTAAAAATAGAAGACAAGGTACACAGCAGAGGCGAAGTTGGATGGATTTATATTTCTCGTGTGGACATTACCTAAAAATTTCATGAAAATAGTCAACAGCGTATTTGAACTATAAAATCATGTAGAGAATCAATAGCTGTAAAATACACACACAACGAGAAAAAAATTATAAAAAAGGGATTTTCAATATGGCAATTTTTCAATTACCTTTCAGTGAAACCATGAAATAGTTATTTTCACGAGTACAGAAATGAACTCATTCATATAGAATTCAATTGAGCTAAAATGAAATATTTCATTACATTCAGTATTTCAGTTTTTATGTCACATTGAGGTTTGGTTTTGATATGCAAAATGAAAAATTGCGCAATTTCCGAATAAACTTCCATTCATAAATTGAAATTTAATGTCAGGCCGTATAATGCCTGATATTATAAAGCTATCATTGTGGGTTCGGATTATTGAGCTACAACATGAAGTAATCGAGTGATTCAAACAGAACATTTTGGAAGACATATCTCAAGGTAAACATTACTAAGGATCAACGAACTCTACATTATCCAGGATATGACAAATCCTAAAGAAAGATATTATATAGATATGGTATCTGGAAATGTATCCTCAAAATTCCTGGTTTCTGAAGCACCAAGAGGGTCTGTGGTCCGACGATTTTTTTTATTGGTGATTGAAATAACTGTGGAATTTATTCAGATAAATATTCGATAAAACTAAATCTCGAAAATATAATTTTCATCGGAAGAATGGTGGTCTGATCCACAATGGGAAGGGATTTATTCATATTGGGAAAATTTACAAGACGTTTCGACAAAATATCTTTCATCAACAGGCACTCTAAAATTAACATGGGAAATAGAGGTGTTGGTGATGAGAATAATCGAAATCTTTCACAAAACTAAGAATGATGGCATTAACAATAACAAACAAAGTTGGACTATCTTATGATTATATGAAGTTTCCTGACTATATAATTTATATAACAGGGAAAGGTGTATCGGATGACATATCTTCAAGGTTCGAATTGAAAAGGTGCACCGCTACCTTTTATTATTTTCTACACTTTACTCTCTTGGTTTTTCATTAAATGTAGATGAACCACATTGAGCTTGGCTATCATTACCAATGATACAATATACTTCCATATATATATATATATATATATTCTTCAGTTTCTTGACCACATATATATTTTCATCAATTTTTCGGAATAAATGTCAGATTCAGTCAATTCATATAATTTCTCTCAACGACGTTTCGACATGGTATTTGTCATCATCGGGTTAAAACACTAAAATGAAAAATATGGAGATTGGGATATATTTAACTTAACACAATATTGAAATGTATGCACCTAAATAATTATTGGAAAACATATGGTTCGAATTATAACACGTTATTTAACTCAATATTAAAATATCTGTAATATATATGAGTATTCACTCAAAAATCATTTCATTTGAATTCTGCGTTCGCATCGTACGAACGTTATTGTAGGTGTGTGACTACGTCGAAGTTATCGGGAATGGTTTGTTTATCTTTCATGCATTTTTACCCTCTTCATAAGTACACCGGATTGTTCATATTGAGTTCTAGTATATGAGCCGGACTGTTTTTTTTTGCAGCATGTAAATATATATATATATATATATATATATATATATATATATATATATATATATTATTTAAATAATATATTTATTATATTATATATATATATATATATATATATATTTTATATATAATATATATATATATAATTTACAAAGATTTAAACCCCCTTTTTTTGGAATTTGTTATAAACAAATCACCAATAATAATATAAAAAAACGAATTCTACGCTTTAGGGTGAGTCTGATTCCATGTCTCTAACAATCATAAATTCTCCAAACGACAACAATTTTTGTAGTGATCAAAAATATTTTGAGAAAGGCTCGAGTCTCCTGCCAAAGCGTTAAGAAAAAACCACCACAGTATGTCGTAATGACAATGTCCCATTTGGACCTATCCCAAGAGAATTTAAATTCTCTATATAGAAATATATATATATATATATATATATATATATATATATATATATATATATATTTATATATATATATATATATATATATATATATATATATATATATATATATAAAAAAATATTAATTTCAATATTTTTTTTTTGCTTTCTTCTGTATTTTTTTATATTTTTGTGATATTACTTCTACTATTATTCCACGCATAATTTTTTGACATTTACTTGTTGGACTGATTTGAAAGCGTATAGGATTTATCAACTCCAATGTTCTGAACCTTTTTTATCAAAACTGTAGAGGGCTTCGCATCATGACAACATAATTCAAGATCAACCTGCTTTCAGAAACATATGATATCATTATATTGACAGAAACTTGGCCGACAAGGAATATCAAACAATTTAAACAAACTCATTCAATTCAAAAAAGGTGAAATGAATTAAATAAATAATTATCGTCACACTGCTGTACTGAATTGTATCGCAAAAATTTTTGAATTTATCATTCATGAGAAACTATAAAATTCAATCAAATCATATATTGGAGTAGAACAACATGGTTTCACTGGGAAAAAATTTATAGAGACCAATTTACTACCCGTTCAATACTAAAATATCTGAAAGCATTGATACTAAAACACAAGTATATTGCATTTACACGGTCATTACTAAAGCACTCGACAAAGTCAATCATGATATATTGCTAGCTAAACTGAAATTTTACGGATTGAGTAATCATTTATTACAATTTTTTGTATCATAAAGAACTCAACATGTTATCTGCAAAGGTGAGGAATCTGAGTAATTTTTGTATGCAGATGATTTCAAAATGTACAAAGAAGTTGAAGACCTTAATGACTATTTAGAAATCCAAAACGACATAGATTATATATCGAGTTGGTTTGTGGAAAATAAACTCGCATTCAATTTTTCTGAATGTAAAATAATCACATATAGTAATAATAAAAATCGACATAATTTCATCTACACAATGCAAAATACATTTTTCGAACGGACTGATGGAATATGTGATCTCGGTATGATATTTCAAAGCGATTTAAAGTTAACTCGGCACATTCAAAACATCGCGAAGTATGCTAACAAGCTGGTGGGTATCTTGAAAACTTAACTAATTTGTTACAATTGTGTGAAGCAAAATAGAATATGCAAGTATGACATAGGATGGGCAGAAAAATATGGAATAAATGATAGGAACCCAACAAAATAAATTCCTGAAATATCTTTATTACAAAAAATACAACGTTTTTTCCGGACTCACATCATATAGTCAGTCCTATTAGAGGAGAATACGGCCTAGAAACTCTTGAACGCCGAATAATCCTAACCAGCTTAATATTTTTGGGTAAATTGTTGAATAGTCAGGTAGAGAGTATGTTTCTACTCAGTAGAGTATCTCTCTATGTACCGCCTCCAGGAATTCGACCACGACAAGTATCTTTTCACATAACTGAAAGTGATACCCCAATCAATAGAATATGCGGACTTTATATCATATGATCAAATATGGAGTTTCTGTGTGATAGACATGTTGGTACATTTCTATTCCTGATATTGATGTTATGAACATCGGTCCTACAAATAAAATCATCATTAAGGTAAGGAAAGCATTTGTACGATAAAGTTTCGTGAAACAGGCCCAGAGAGCTGATCCTTAAACGCTTTCATTGGGAGCCACCTCAGCTCCTTTAATATGTGGAAAACATGTTCATATTTTCTGACTCCATATATGAATTTTAGGACTCCATATGGAATAGCACTAGCGTTCCTCATGATACTTTTTTTGTAGGCATAAGTATGATCTTTGTGGGTACGCTGATCCTAGAGTTCCATATGCTCTGCGAATATAAAGAGTCATCCAAAATCAAGCCAAGTTTTTTCGCATTGTCAGGAATGTTAATGGCATTATTTTATACAATGATTTGAAGGTTACTTTCAGTAAACGTTTTATTCAACTTGTTACCAAAAACCAAGGCTATAGATTGTTTTGCATTTAACATAAGAGAATGCTGATTGGCGATAACTGCAATATTATCCAGGTCATTACTTAATGTTACTGCTGCGTTATTAAAATCACTTATAGAATAGTTCAATTGAATAGCATCAGCATACATATGCATTTTGCAATGTCTAATAAATCTCTTTGAACTGACTAATGTAAAATGCGGAGAAGATTGTCCCAAAAAATGTTCCCTGTGGTACTACAGATAGGACATTTCTAGAAGCAGATATATACCACTCGATTTTGGGATTGGTAGAAGTGTTTTGTGTCTGACAGTTTCGAAAGCTCCACTAAATTCAAGTATTATGAGAAAACCTGGGGTTTACAGAGATTGAAACTGGAGATTACAACTTTGGGAAAAAAAATACCACAACCTCTCAAATATGTGGAAGACCTGAAGTCCCACCTGTGGAGTCCCTAAGGATAGGACTAGATGAGGAACTATATCAAACATGATTGATCCAAGATAAGCCTCAAAAAACAAATCTAATCTAATCTTATGGGTACCAGCATTCACATCATGTTGCTTTTCCTTATTTCCTGACTTTTTTGTGAACATTTTCGAATGAGCTTTAGGAAGAAACGATCAAAAACACAATTTGAATGGAATGATGGAAAAACCTCTCGTCGATATCGATGAATTATATCCGTGGTATGTGTCTCTACGTTTGTTACCATCAATCAATATTTACACACATATAATGTAACCAGTCCCCGATCAATGCTGGTCAATTATGCAAGCTACCATGTAAACATCTGACTGCCATGCAAATCATTGGGTGGAATTTTCCTCGATGTTGAAACCACGTGCTACCACAATACAGTTTTCCCAGAGCATTTATACATATTTGAGAATTTGTATGCATATTTGAACAATGCGTATACCTGAGTGATCTTTTTATTATTGTGAAAGCACGCAACATGGTCATGGCCAGCTATTTACTCACGCGACTACGCGACGCAAACGAAACAAGAGAATGAGAGTTCGTGGAAAACACGAATTCTTTGGGTGGGTGATTTTCAAAGAGCAAGAAATGCCTTCCGTGTGTCGAAATGGAGAAAAATATGTGAAGAGTACATGGAGAAACACTACGATGTTTTCATGTTTCACCAAATAAAAACCAAATTTGAATCATGTAGGATGAAAAAACAAAACAGGATGATTAGTAACAAACGAATAATGAAAAATTGAGGATCAATCGGATGTATATTCTCCTTTACCTCGATTCATCCATTCAGCCAGATAATAGAAATTTTTTGATGAACTCACATATTTATTAGAAATATATTGATTGGTAGGAATACTGATCCTAGCCAATAGTTTGAACTCTCTACTGACCGAACATTGCATTGATATTATTCACTGTACAGTTAAATTAGCCTTGTCTTCGACGAGGTTCTCAATGTTCAGAACTTTTTTTCTTTACGTGAAAAGTAGCAGGTCTAATACTCAAACAACTTTGAAATGGAGAATAAAGTGCTCCTTTCAGACACAATGCTTTTCACTGAAAGAATAGATACACAACATATACTTGGTTACGGTACAGAACCCTCAATGCGCGAGTAACACTCACACTTGAAGGTTTTTTAAGTTGAAATATTCATTTTATTTCAATTATTTTCACCGTGATAACGATTCGAGAAGGAAAACGTTTCGGCAAATTCACATTTGCCATCTTCAGAAATTCTATTATTTCGAACTCGACTAATTTTTTCGTGTTGTGCTCCTCAATTTGTGATGGTGCATTGTCCATTGCGCACGTATATATTTATATATATATATATATATATATATATATATATATATATATATATATATACGTAGAAGGAATTTAATGGACATAGCCCTAACTACGGTACGAAACTTCAGAGGGTGTTTCGTTAGGTCATTTGACAAAAAAAAAGTCCCCATGAACATATGTTCGGAGTTGCTTCGTTTCTGAGATACAGGGCGTTGAAGTATAAAAAAAAGGTATTCATAAAATATCCTGAATATCCTGAAACCGATGTGGTTGAAATGTGGTACAGCTATTTGAAGTAATAAGGCAATTATTTGGCACTAAGTTAGTCCAGTGGCGTCTCAGTAGGCACCACAGCCCACAATACTGAGAAAAAATTTATTTTCTTCTTTTCAGTGCATTTGAATATAAGCGTGGGTTCTAAAAAGTTTTTTATAAGCGTGGTAAAAATACAACTTTTTGGCCTCCTGTGTTTTTTCATATTTAGCTTAGTTTTCGAGAACAAAAAAAATGAAGGCACTCTACAATCATGATTACCTGCTATGGAGACCAGCTGACAGTGATAGTATTGTCATATCAGTAGAAGTCAGAGTTGTCAATTAGCAGTGATTCCATCATAAATACTTTTACTAACGCTGAAATGGCTGACATGCACTTTATTCATGGATTAGCAAATGGAAATGCGGAAGAAGCACGGAGAATCTACCAGGATAGATATCTTAGCAGGGTAATTCCATGTGCTAAAACATTTAGAACGCTACATGCAAGATTATATGAAACTGGAAGTTTTAATAAAAATGTAAGTGGTGGAAGACCAGAAACTGTAACAACGCCTGAACTAGAAGAAACTATACTTAATGCGATAGAAAAAGATCCTTCAAATAGTACCAGGAAGAGTGCACTGCAGCTTGAAGTAAGCCCAAAAACCGTTTGGAAAGTTCTAAAAAGAAACCTCCCATACCCATATCACATACAGCGGGTCCAAGCTCTACTGCCTAGGGATTTTCACCCAAGATTAATGTTTTGCAGGTGGTTGATTCATACGATGGCACACAATAATAATTTTTCACCAAATATTTTATTGACGGACGAGGCACATTTTTCACGAGATTCTATTATGATCTTTCACAATAATCATTTCTGGGCAGATGAAAATCCCCACATTATTAGAGAAAGACATTTTCAGAAACGATTTTCGCTGAACGATTGGGTAGGAATTATTGGTGACTACCTAATTGGACCCTTTTTTTACCAGCAAGATTATCAGGTCCATCCTACATGGCTTTTTTGCGAAAACGACGGAGCTCCAGCTCATCTCAGTGTTCTTGCTCGTCAGCATCTCGACATCACCTACCCTAATCGCTGGATTGGACGTGCAGGACCTCAACATTGGCCCGCTCGCAGTCCTGATATGAATTCTCCAGATTTTTATTTATGGGGTCATCTGAAGGCTCTCGTTTATGAAACCCCTATACTAGATGTGATTGAGGAATCGAATAAGTGACAATTGCAATGTCATAAGGAATACTCCAGGTATTTTTGAACGTGTCAGACAATCAATGACACATCAATTGCAGTCGTGTATTTTATCAGACGGTGGACATTTTGCTTATTTACTTTGAGGTCGAAATTGTTTATTTTTTACTTTGGGTTTGTATTTTATGTTGTCCATGGATAATTTGTAGAATCAGTTAATGTATTTTTTTCTCGGAAACGAAGCTTGATATTGATAAAACACGAGGAACCAAAGAGTTGTATTTTCAGTTGTTTAATCTGAAAAAATAAAATACTACAAATAAATTACTTTTTTTTTCTCATTATTGTTGGCTCTGGTGCCCACTGAGACGCCCCTGGACCTACTTGGGGCCAAATAATTGCCTTATTACTTCAAATAGACCTACCACATTTCAACCACATCGGTTTCGGATATTCAGGATATTCTATGAATACCTTTTTTTTTACTTCAACGCCCTGTATCTCAGAAACGAAGCAACTCCGTACATATGTTCATAGGAACTTTTTTCCGTCAAATGACCTAACAAATCACCCCCTGAAGTTTCGTACCGTAGTTAGGGCTATGTCCATTAAATTCCTTCTACTTTGTTTTTAGCAGTCCCCTCACTATTACTCTCTTTCATATATTCATATATATATATATATATATATATATATATATATATATATATATATATATATATATATATGAGGTGTGGAAGCTCTCCATTATCTCACGAGTGGATTATTTTTGGAGTTAAAGCTCGGATTGGTCGATTTTGTATTTCAGTTTTCCACCTTTAAAGAATAACATGCATAACAGCATGGGAGGAGTCTTCAACAATGTCATGCACAGACTCCAAACAACACAAAATACAATTTTTAAAATTATAATGAAAAAAGGTAGATTATACTCCACTGAACAGCTATACCAAGAATCACAAGTCCTGAATATTAGGAAATTTTATTTTTTTTCAGAGCCAAATCTGGATATTTAACAAAAAAACATAATTCTTAGTCATTCCAGAAACACAAGACATACCACTGATCATACTGTGTACATCCCAAGATTTAATAAAACTCATATGCAAAGAAGCATATTTTACTTTGGCCCCGAAATATTCAATAGCTTACCGACCGAATTAAAAGGGTGCAATGATTTGAGTCTTCAAGAAACTCATGAAGTTACACATCCGATAAAATCCGTTAGAAACTAGATTTTTCCTACAAAAATAATCTCGACTAAACCAGAAAACCACCAAAAATTATACTTATATATATAGTTGTAGCCCCTCTCCATCCAGTCTTTTTCTTTTTCTTTCAGTCTTTTTTTTCCAAAACCAACCATGTATATTCTCTATTTGCTACACTCTCATTTGTAAAGAGTGTCTCTTTGATACTAATACTTAATCCTTGGGCTAGTTGGTGTAACCGCAACACAAGCCTTTCAGGCTCAGGCGGATCCGCCTAACTGGCTCAACCTAAATTGACTTCAGCTATTAACTGAAGTATGTAATGAGATCTTTACTATGTAAATATTATTGATGAATGAATGAATAAATTGAATTGAATTGAATTTAAAGAATACCAAAAAAAACAACCACCACAATATATGACGTCATCGAGATTTTTTTAATTTGGAAGGGTATATTTTTATATTAAAAATTGAAAGCTGATATTTTTGTGAGTTCAACCATACCACATAAGTCATATTTAACACTTCAAGTTACAATATACTTAGTATAAAGGAAACCAGTGTTCATATTTCTTAACATTCGTTTAATTATTTATTTTGCAATGAAATTATCATAAGTAAGTAGTAAAAATAAACAAATAACAAGTTTTTAACAAATGCTCGAACTGAGCTCCTTGGATTACGTTTGACAACATCTCTGGTGTAATTCGTTGAATTTCAGTTCGAATTCTCCCTTTAAGGTCTATCAAATTGATAGGTCGATTCATGTACACTTTACTTTTTAAGTGACCCCATGGAAAAAAGTCAATGGGAATTAAATCTGGAGACCTAGCAGGCCATTCAATCTGACCGCGTCGCCAATCCAGCGATTGGAAAAGGTTTCATTGAGAAAATTTTTAACGCCTCGAGCACAATGTGGACCTGCTCCATCGTGATGGAACCACATAGTACAAACAATTCGACCAGGTTGATTATTGTCTGGAAATGTTACAGTTGAAAGTGGAACTACACAAGTTGGTAACATTTCCAAATAATTTTCACCCGTCACAGTACCGTCAGAAAATTTGGTCCATCAATGGTATTCCTAAGAATCCCAGTCCAGACGGTTTCTTTTAGTGCATAGTGGGTATAAGCTTCCATCGACCAATTGGGAATTTCTGTTGCCCAATAACGATAATTTTGCGTATTCACGGTACTGTTTATACAAAAAGTTGGTTCGTCGGAAAATAAGACAATAAATTCAAAGCCATTATTTTGATTACACACTTCTTGCATAATTTCACAAAACTCCATGCATCTATCGAAGTCGTCGTCATCAAGTTCATGTATAAGTTTAACTTTATATGGATGTTATTTGGCTTTTCTTAGTGCGAATTTAAAAGATCCAATAAATTGGTCAATTTTGTGACCTTGAATTTTATTGATAGGTGTTAACAGAAAATTGTCGTCAATTTGAACTTGACCAATAAATTGATGAGTTCAGAATCGGTTCTAATTTTTCATCAATTTCTAGTGACAATTTGCAGTAACTTTCGGCCATGAATTGGATGCCTGCTACAACAGAGATTTTCAGTTTATGTTATTATTTACGCGATTTCACATACCCTACCCTCGAAGATATTAAACACTGTAGTGTTTAATATCCTCGCCCTACCCTAACCGCGAGAAAAATGATTGTGCGAAAAAAAAAATTACGTTGCATTACATTCGCAGCAATGTGCAGAGATCTAGAAGATGGTGGATTAGAGCTTGGATTAAGAAAAGAGGAAAAGGAAACTTGACATTAGTTCACGAAAACCTCCTGAGTGCCGATCCTAATCAATTCATACGATATTTAAGAATGGATCTGAGTCGCTATTGAATAATATTCGAAACTTTTTCTATAGTTGAACCATTTCTTGTCAGTATGTTGGTATTCCCGAATAAAAACTCTTGCCAAAATTGACCAATTAATTGTCAGGTGTAAATATAACCCATATTGGTCAATTTTATTGTTCAATTTATTGGATTGTGTAAATTCGCACTTAGAATTTTCTGCACTGCACCACGACAGATCTCAGATTTTCTTGAATTCCAAGTAATACATTTAATTAAGTGTCTTCGGCAACGGTAGGCCTGCCACGCATGGGCTTATTTCTAACATTGCGAATCTCATTAAGTTTATGTAATATTTTGGCTTACCGTCCATCTGCTTATTGGTTCTCGACCAGGATATTTTTCATTAAAGATGTCGCATACTTCTGCCATACTTCTTTCACGATCGCCGAAACCTAAGATCATCAAAACTTCTATTGGCTGTTTTTATGTCAGCACCATCGTAATTTCAAATAATTCCTTTTGGGGTAGTACTTTCTAGAAAGGTATTATTGAAGACTTATAAATCGATATGCTGTACAACAAATCAATTTAATACTGTCATATGTAATTGTAACTGAGAACTTATTGTCTGATTGCTAAGGGCTTTCAGATATTTTCATAGCCTACTCAAGTCTGGCAATATACTCGTACTACAAACTGAGTAATTCTCAGGTTTCCATTGCAAAATAAATAATGGAAAAAATGTTAAGAAATATGGACACTGGATTCCTTTATACTCAGTACTGTAACTTGAAATGTTACATATGACGTATGTGGTATGGTTGAACTTATCAAAATATGGGCTTTCAGATTTTGATATGAAAATATACCCTTTCAATTTGAAAAAATATCGAAGACGTCATATCTTGTAAGGTGGTAGGGATTCTTTTTTTTCAAAGGTGGAAAACTAAAATACAAAATCGACCTGTCCGAGATTTACCTCTGAAAATGATTATATATATATATATATATATATATATAATAGATATATATATATATATATATATATATATATATATATATAGATAACTTAGTAGATAACTTTATTAGGTAATATATAACAAATAGTATGATACAGTATAGTATAGTTTAAATATGGGATATTTTCCAATATTTCATTTTTTTATAGACTGTCACCTAACCTTTGCTGTGCGCAGTCTATGATGTATGCATAGTTTAATATATTTCATGTTCAATCTACTTCTACTATAATAGGAACAATACAACAAAAATAAAAGAAAAATAGTTTTTATAGCAGTCCTGAAAAACATTTTTATCATTTAAGGAAAATAATTTCCAGTATTTTTTAAGAATTATTGTCATTTGAGGATGAAAGGAACTATTGTCATTTGAGGATGAACGGAACTTCAGTCAAATAGTATTTTAAATGAATCATAATTAATGTCTAGTTATTTTTTTATCTCTTTTTTACGTTTGTATTTATTTTTTATATTTTTAATTTGAACTGGTAGCATATTCACCATTTTTGATCCATAGTAGGATATGGATTTCTGTTGATTATGTTCAATTTTGTTGGAGCGTTTAGTGTCCATAGTATACTATGATATACATATAGTTTTCTTACTTCGAATAATTTTGTTTCTGCATACAGCGTGTTTGTTGAGTATCTCCGATTCTTTTTCAAGATAATTTTTACCAATGTATTTTGAACAACTTGAATAATGTTCATTGATGATTTGCCTGTGCCACCCCATATGACTATACAGTATCTTATCACCGATTCGGCCAAGGCATCATAAATCATAAAAAGTAATTTTAAGTTAGCAATATTTCTTAATTGATAAAATTTATATACTAATTTATTCAGTCTCTTAACGGTATATTTTATATGTTCAGTCCAACGGAGATGTTGGTCCACTATCACACCAAGATATCTTATGTAATCAATTCTTTCAATTAATGAGCAATAACAGTCAATATTATTGCATTTGGAATATATATATATGTATATATATATATATATATATATATATATATATATATAGGGTGCTTCATTTTTGTGCAATTTTTTTTTTTTCAAGTCCCGCCTGAAAATCTTGTTATTTATAGGAAAACTAAATTTTTGAGCATATTGCGAACCCTTAATTCGAATTTCAACCCACTGCTAGAGAATTTTGAATTTTATCCATTAAAATAACAATAAAAAATGATTTTTCATATGTTCTTCCTTCCTTCCTTTTTTGGGAATTTTGAGTCATGGATTCTTGTTAAAGATATAATTTTCTACGAAAAGGCCCATTGCATCGAATTTGTAACTCCAACGGGTTCGACAAAAAATGTAATTTAAGCTGAATTTTTATAAAAATAGCAGTAAATCGCGTTTATTTGCTAAACTATTGAAGATAGAAAGAAAATGTAGGGGGGTTTATGCCCTAAAAAAAAAAAAGGAAAATTTAAAAAAAAAAAATTTTTCATTCAATTTTTCAACTTGGATTTCATTAATTAGTTAATATTGAAAAAAATAGATTTTTTCGTTAATTTTAAGTTTTAACTGGCTTTAACAGCTAAACCATGAGAGCTACGAAAACATATTTCGAGGCAAAATTGTGGGGCATGAACCCCCCTACAAATTTTTTATTTTTTCTATCTTCAATAGTTCAGCAAATAAACGCGATTTATGCTATTATTATGAAAATTCAGCTTAAATGACATTTTTCGTCGAAGCGTTTTTTTTATCTCTTGATGAGTATTACCTGCGCTGGAAGTTTTTTAAACCTTTTCTGAAATATCCTATATCGATATATTTCATTTTCAATATTTTAGTGAAATTGGTGCAATAAAAAAGAATTATTGATATGTTGCAGTGTTTTCAAAACAATATCCAAAAACTAATTAATGGAGTTACAGACTCGACGCAATGGGCTTTTTTGTAGGAAATTATACCTTTAACAAGAGTCAAAATTCCCAAAAAACAATTTTTTCTGGGTGAGCGGAAGCAAAAACGTATAAAAAATCATTTTTTAATGTTATTTTAATGGATAAAATTGAAAATTATCTAGCAGTGGGTTAAAATTCGAATTGAGGGATATTTTGTTTTTCCATAAATTACAAGATTTTCAGGCGGGACTTGACGAAAAAAAATGTTGCCCAAAAATGAAGCACTTTAATATATATATATATATATATATATATATATATATATATATATATATATATAATGAAAAAAATCTTGTTGGAATGTTTAAAACTGGAAAAATAGCTAGTTGGGTGTGGGTGTTTCATTCCCTGTAACCGCGAATGAAAAGTGCTGCTAAAATACTTTATCCAAAGTGGCTTTCCTCTCGTAAGTCGGGACGTTGTTTTTAACACAAACACTTTGCATAGTCAATTCGTGACAAGCGAGTGCCACAATGAAAACATTGTTATAATATGAATGCAAATTTCGCAAAGTAGTCGTAGAATTGAAGTGCTTCTCTGGGGACGAAATTATTTACCGAAAAATAAATTGCACGACAATTGTAGTGTTGCAGAACAGTGAATAGCTTGTGTTGCAGGCCTTCATGAAATTTCTATGAATATTTCATGCCATTTTGTGGGTTGCGCTATTGTTTTCTGACAAATGTTTTTTCTACTTCATGCAAAAATGATCACATAAAAATATTCCTTGCTACAAAAACCTCTTTCTCAAAAGTAATATCCACTAGAACCGAAACAGTTACTGGGGAGAAATAACATCAAGTTCAAATAGTTCATATTCATCCATATACCGAGTGGGCCACTGAAAACGAAACAGCGGCTCTGTAAGTCGGCAGAACCCAATTATATGGAAACGCTCGGACTACATTTTCGAGGGGGACATCGTTCGCGATGCAATTCACCAGAAATATATTCCATCCCTCGGAGCTGTGACCGCCACCCCTAAATTTTTAAAAGTCAACATATGGCAAGTGATACCTCATTTGAAAGGTATTTTCTTCCCTAATATCAAACAACAAGAATAAATTGATTATATCGATTCGTTTTCGAGATATAGGAACTTGAAGTTGGGAAATAACTTCTTATTCACTCAATCAATAAAAACAATATCGGATAAAGCAACTGTCGCAATAATTATTTTTGTCAATGAAATGAATGTTTAAACTGTCTACCACCCATTTCCATACAATAGTACAAGTTCTGTTCAAAACGAGACCACACCTTTCGTAGCATTTCCGGCGTTATTCGACGGCATTCTTCAATAATTCTCCTTCGTAAATCTTCTAGAGATTCTGGTTTGGTTGCAAAGATTTCTATTTTCAAGTGACACCACAGGAAAAAGTCATTTGGGGTTGAATCTGGAGATCTGGCTGGCCACTCTATAGAGCCCCTTCTTCCAATCCAACTTCCAGGAAACATTCTTTCCAAAAACGCCCCAACAGAGTGTGCATAATGTGGAGGTGCCCCGTCTCGTTGAAATATCGAGTGGTCTTCATGTTAACGATCGTCATTTTCAATGATGTCTACTAATCGTGGATAAACAAATTCATTCGATAATTGCAAAGTTTCTCCTGGCAGATTACCATCAAGAAATACTGGTCCAATCAAACAGTCCGCAAAAATACCGGCCCAGACATTGACTTTTAGGGGAGTTTGAGTATGGACTTCGTGGAAAACATGTGCATTGGCATCTGACCAATAACGACAATTATGACGATTCACAGTCGAATTCAAAAAGAATGTAGACTCATCAGAAAAGCAGATGTTGAAAAGGAAATCCTCATCACCATCTATTCTCGTAGTCCTTATTTCACAAAATTCCTGTGGCCTATCAAAATCATCTTCATTCACCTGGTGTACCAAATGTATTTTGTAGGGGTGGAATTTATTATGTTTCATGATTCGACGGATACTGGTTCTACTGATATTGGTAACACTAGCCCAATGTTGGGTCTGCATGAACTTGTCCTAAAAGTGCAACTTGAACAGCTTCATTTCTCAACTGAAATTCACGTTCTGCTTCTCGTTTCTTGTTGGCTACTGATCCAGTTTGACGAAATTTTTGCACTAATTCTAGAACATATTTTCCAGCAACAAGTTTATCTGGATGCGTTTCATCGAACAAAATTGTTATTATTTTAACACTTTCCGCGATCGTATACACCATTATTGCGGATAGATATTCGGCAACCTCAGTCAAGTAATTCACTTTGTCGTTCAATCAAAGATCAGTTTGACACTGATAGACGTCCACAATTGCGATTTGGCGAAAAAAATTAACTCATTCATGTTTTCGTTTTGAGTCGAATTCGAGAAAATTCCCCAGTTTATGATAATGTCGATTGCGATTTCAGAAAAAATAGTATGTGTGCCTCATAGTGGGAGCACATTCCCAGACTTCAATGCTTGTTCACATTGTCGTCTGGGAATGAATTGCTTTTACTACTATACAGGGTGATTCAAAAGTACTTTGATAAACTTCAGGAGGTGATTCCCCACAATATTCTAATATGAATTGTTCAAATCCATAAATGTCCGGAAACGGTTCGTTTTCAAGATACAGGGCATTGAAATGTTATTTTTATTTTTGTTTTTTCCAAATAACTTTCGAAATACTGACCTATGTTAAACGAAAATCGGTATTGGATGGTTTTTTGAGGTGTTGAATTCGAACCTGATGTTATCATTGCTTTTACTCGTAGGTAGCGCCACCTACACGTCTTTTTCTCTTTTGAAGATTCATAACTTTTTTGAGCGTACTTCTAGCACATTTTTCAGTGGAAAAATCAATTCCCTCATCATATCTACGTAAAACAGCTACTTCTGTTATAAGTCGCTATAAGCAACCGTTTTCTAGATATTTGGACTTGACAATTTCAAGTCGATTATTTAATAATCGATGCGTGTTGAAGTTATTACCATTATTTTGGATTTTTCCGAAGAATGCTCAGGAAATAAATTTTACGTTCAAGTAAGTAGTTTTGGTAATTACATATTATGTGACAGTTAAACGTTTTGTTGTTTTGTTGAAGTTTCTGGTCGTTTTAAAACGCTAATTTTGAAAAACTGGATAATTCAAACAATAATGCTCATTTAGCCGATATGCATTTCGTTTATGGCCTTGCGGATGGCAATGCGCGCAAACCAAGACGTATTTACCCGGAGCGATTTCCCAATCGAGTACTGCTCCAACATTTAACAGTCTCCACCGTCGTTTGGCAGAAACAGGTAGCTTCAAGAAGGCAGCTGATATTATTGGAAGACCACGAGCAGTCCGAATTCCAGAATTGGAAGAAGCTGTTTTGAACGCTCTCGAGGAGAATCCAGAAACAAGTACAAGAATAATTGCTGAAGCTCTCAGTCCACAATTTGGAGAATTATCCACGATCAACAATTCCATCCAAACCATATTCAAAGGGTACGAGCTCTTTTGCCACGAGATTTTCCCCAACGCATTACTATATGTCAGTGGTTTTTGAGAAAATCGGCTGGAATTCCTCAATTTTTACTGTACTCTTCATGGACGAGGCAAACTTCTCTCGAAATGCTGCCACAAACTTTCATAACAACCATGTTTGGGCTTTGGAAAATCCGCACGCAGTTAGTGAAAGACATTATCAGTATCAATTTTCCGTTGATGTATGGGCGGCAATAATTGATAATTACTTGATAGGTCCTTTCTTTCTTCCGTTCCGACTGAATGGCGCAACTTACAGGGACTTTTCAGAAAATGAATTGCCGGGACTACTTCAGAATGTACCATTAGAAATTCGTATCCACATGTGGTTTATGTATGATGGGGCTCCGGCCCATTTTAGCGTTGTAGCCAGGGAATTCCTTAACATTGTCTATCCAAATCGATGGATCGGTAGGGGTGTAGAAGAACCTAACCAGGCGTGGGCACCAGGGTCCCCTGATCTAAGCCCGCTATATTTTTATCTTTGGGGACATTTGAAGTCACTACTTTATAAAACTCCAGTAGCGAACGAGGAACATCTAAGAAACCGAATAGTAGACGCCTGTGAAACAATAAGAAACACACCAATAATTTTTGAGCGGGTATGAGATTCAATGACTAGAAGACTGAATACCTGTATCTTTGCTGAAGGTGGACACTTTGAACGATTTATCTGAATATAATTTGGTTTCCTTTATTTTTTTTTATTCTACATATTCAAAATATCTTGAAATAATGTGTTGATATTTCTTGCAAATTTTATTGAAACAGATACAGATTTTGCACCCTTGATACAAAAAAAAAATATTTCAAACAAGTAAAAATAAATAGAATAGGTGGCGCCTGCTACAAAAACCCAAAACTACTTACTTAAAATTCAAATTCATTTCCTAAGCATTCTCGTGAAAAATGCAACATAATGGTGATAACTTCAACACGCATTGACAAATAATCGACTTGAAATTTTCAAGTCCAAATATCTAGAAAATGGTTGCTTATAGCGACTTGTAGCAAGGGTAGATTTTTTACGTAGATATGATAGAGGAATTGATCATTTCACTGAAAAATGTGCTAGAAGTACGCTCCAAAAATTAATGAATCTTCAAAAAAGAAGAAGACGTGTAGGTGGCGCTCCCTACGAGTGAGAGCAATGATAACATAAGGTTCGAATTCGACACCTCAAAAAACATCTCAATACCAATTTTCGTTTAATCAAGCTCAGTAATTCAAGAGTAATTAAAAAAAACGGAAATAAAAATAAAACATCAACACCCTGTATCTTGGAAACAAAGCGTTTCCGGACATATATTTAATTAGACAATTCATATTAGAATATTGTGAGGAATCACCTCCTGAAGTTTGTCAAAGTACCTACTTTTGAATCACCCTGTATCTCATCGTATTTTTATCATAATAATATAACCTGGCTACTGTATTAAAAAAAAATATTTCATTATGTTTTCTGCAAAAGTGTCATTTATTTTTAGTGAAGAATATTCTTATCCAAATACCATGGCCGTTTTACCATGTTTTGATTTTCATAATTTTTTTCTAGAATGTTGAATTATTGGTATATGGGATAACTTAGAACCGTTTTCACCATTATCATCAATCCTCGTCCAATACGAGTCACACCGTACATGATTGCCCCTAATAAACGACTGACAAAAAAAGTGAATGATTAACGGGACCAATAAATCGGAGAGCACGAGAATTCGAGGGTAATGCAATATTTATTTCGCTGCACGTTCTGCAGGCTGAAGGAAATTTGACAGGATATTGACTGGCTGTCTGTTTAGTGCGGCTGGTCCTGTCAATCTCTCTGGAAATGTGTTTGGGGTTCGTGGTGTTCATCCGGAACAAAAATGATGACTTCATTCCCGTATTCCGTTCGACGTCTTTGTCATGTTGAAAACTTTATTAACTGGAAAGCTATATTTCTCCGCGGGCCGCGGCCATGTCCCATTTATTTCCACATGGAGTGATACATGCTGTGAGGCGAGAAGAAAATGGAAATGATCTACGTTATTGGACAGTTTCATAAAGTCAGCGCGTCCTGGAGGTTCCTTTTATATATTATGCCATCCAATCACAGGGTGTGAAACTAATAAAATTTCAAGTTCATGTTATACTGCGACGAGTAAGTCACTGTGAAATTTTGAATCTCATTGAGAAAAACAAGGGCGTAGAGAATAAATAGTATGGAATTTACAAGATTTCGTAAAGGTCAAGAAAATAAGATCACCCAGTATCTTCACGAAATTTTCACAGGCGCTTCAGAAGACGATGAAGACAGAGCAATTGAAAATATAGCGCGGAAAAAATAATTTCAGGAGATATGGGCCCCCGATCGTCTAAATGGAAAGGTTATGGCATGCCACTTTTGGAAACTGCAAACTGATATAAAGAATAGCTTTTTACCCTGAAATAATAATAATAATAGATCGCCTTTATTCACATGTAATATGAAATTGTGAAATGTCAGCTAAGAGCTGTTTTTCAACTTTACCAATTTTTTACAAACAATTTGAAGAAAAACCGGAAGAAACCGATCAAATATCCAAATGCAAACAGAATATAATAGTGGTGGGAGAGATTAATATTCCATAGATATTACAAACAATAGATATACATCAATGCATTGAATACAATAAATATACCCACACACATATCACATAAATTTAGACACATATTCACATTCTACACATATATACGCATATAAACTACTAAATAATAATACTGACTATTGAATACATGATTCAGGTTAGTTTTACTTGGCAAGGTTTGTGAGACGTTGGGTTACTAAGATTCCAAAGAAAAAAAAAGTTTTAGTCTTCTTGTGAAACTGATTATTGAATAATCTCTGAAAGTAGTCGGAAGATCACTATAAAGCTTGGAAGAAGGGTAAACGAAGCTTCGTTTATGGAGTGAAGTGCGATGCTTGGAAATCTGTTTTTTCCTAGTATTAACATAATTATGCTTTAGGAACCTGAGTTCATATATATATATATAAATATATATATATATATATATATATATATATATAAAAGAGAGTGATATCGAGGGGACTGTTTGAAACAAAATGGAAATAATTTAGTGGACATAGCCCTCAGCGAAAAGAGTTAACTGTAGACACGTGTTTCGGGCTCTCGGCCCTCATCAGTACGGTGGAGAAGTGCGAGGATGAACAACACTTGGTAGAAAACGACAAATCAACAAACAGAAGCCAGCCGCTCATTTGTGGTTTCGGTCAGCAGACCCTGACTTCCAGGGCAACAACCAACGTCACCACGGAAGCAGCTATAGCTACCTGCGTGACATCCGAGTCCAGGAATATAAATATGAAAGGGAGTGATATCGAGGGGACTGTTAAAAACAAAATGGAAAGAATTTAGTGGACATAGCCCTCAGAGAAAAGAGTTAACCGTAGACACGTGTTTCGGGCTCTCGGCCCTCATCAGTACGGTGGAGAAGTGCGAGGATGAACAACACTTGGTAGAAAACGACAAATCGATATCACTCTCTTTCATATTTATATTCCTGGACTCGGATGTCACGCAGGTAGCTGTAGCTGCCTCCGTGGTGACGTTGGTTGTTGCCCTGTAAGTCAGGGTCTGCTTACCGAAACCACAAATGAGCGGCTGGCTTCTGTTTGTTGACTCCGCTGATTTGTCGTTTTCTACCAAGTGTTGTTCATCCTCGCACCTCTCCACCGTACTGATGAGGGCCAAGAGCCCGGAACACGTGTCTACAGTTAATTCTTTTCTCTGAGGGCTATGTCCACTAAATTCTTTCCATTATATATATATATATATATATATATTATATATATATATATATATATATATATATATATATATATATATATATATATATATGTGGGCTTCTCCGTCTTTATAATTTTATAAGAGTGAGAGTGTGAAGTATGAACATTTTATCTATTTTCAACCAACCCAATTGTTATTTTATTAGATAATCGATCGTATTTTCTGAGACCACTTTGGATTTCAAATAGTATAAATCAAAATATAATTTTTTTGCTGGACTCGACTTATAGTTGTAAGTTTTTTTTTCAGTTCAGAATTTTCCTCCTTCAATTCTTTTTGCAACTCTCCGATTGTTTGTGACTGATTGGCCACGCTCACATTTATATTTTTGTCTTTATTTCATCATTTTGTGTCACAATGCTCTGAAGTAAAACATAAATATCTTTGTTGGAAGGTTATCCCATATCGAATATTTTTCCAGGATAAAATCTGATTCGGCGACAACGCATAGCAATTTTTCGGATTTGTTGGGACTTTGAGGTTATCATACAATGCTAGAACCTCTAATATTTGTGAAATTGTTTCTCCTACCTCTTTGAGAGAAGGGTTATTCCAAATTGACACACAATGTGAAAATAACTACTCTCCTGGCAAATACCACGCAGAACATTGAATGACATCTGCTGAATAATATATGCAAACTTCCATATATCTTCTCGTTGGCTTTCTTGTTTCATGCTCGTAATAGTCTCAGCAGAATATATCAATACCAGATTTATAGGGTGAATCGACCTGTCATATCCCTAATTATAAAACAAGACAACCCTTTGAGAAGTTTTTGGAAACTGATTTATATTCCTCCAGCCTCTACGCCCACCTCTCCCACCTTCATCTGCACCGCTGATCCACCTGACCTTTTTGCAACTAATGGAAGTGGATTTAGACACTGCAAAGGGATGGTATCTGCTAGGCTTACTTTCAGAATTTATCCATCCCTGGAAGGGATCCTCTCACACCCTGAGTATAATCTTGATTATTACCAGGCATAGCCGTATTTTTCGCCTTTCTCGCGATAAGATATGAGCATTATCATGTTGGTAAGACTGTAATCTACTGAGCGACAAACAAAACTTTATTATTAGCATGGGGTGCGAACGAGTTTTCGGAAATGCTTTCGCGAGGCGCGTTTACAAGGTTTTTATTACCCCGGCGTGGGGGTGTCGTAAAGTTTTCAATTCGCTATTTCCTTTCTTGTGTCAGATGTGGGGATACCAACACATAAAAACGCCTCAACACTGCTGTCGGATCACCCCATAGTACGATTATATTTGATGATACTTTTATATGTTGCTGCTTTGATTATATTCCTTATCATTGGATATTGGATGTAGCTTTGTATGAGATGATGGGATTTTCCTTTGTATTATACAGGGTGTTTCTCAATAACATGCTAATATTCGAAGAGGATATTCTTGGGTCCATTCTGAGGAAAAAACTTCATATGAACATATGTCCTAAAGGTCTTAACTTTAGAACTAAAGGGTGCAAAAGTTTTAAAAAGAAAACATCTTTTCATGAAAACTCTCTGCTGAAAAACAAAATTGTTTTTGCTTGCCAGTGGCGTTCGTGCGGAATTTGCACTGAATGATTTTAAAGAGAAAAATGCTACTGCCTTTTCTCAAAGTAAGAATTTTTTTTCGGGGCCAATCTGATCTCTTCATTTTTTTTTTGTTTGAAGGGCGGTTTTCGCATATATCCATTCACTTGCATCTCGCTAGACCACTTATTTAAAAAAAAATAATAATTGGTAATATTATAAAAATGAAGTAATCTAAATACATTTTGGAATGCTAACACAAAATTAACCTGAACGCACAAAGGAATAAATTAAATCAGATGTTCAATCAAAATGTGACCCTTCTGCAAATATGCATGCCTCCGCTCTTCTACTGACGGACTCACGTACTCTTTGGGAAATGCTGGGACTGTTTCTGCGATTTCTCGACTGATCTTCAGTATGAATTGGTCTGCTGTAAACCAATGTTTTAAGATGACCCCCACAGGAAATAATCTATACTATTGAGGTCCGGGGACCTAGGTGGCCATGCCTTTGATCCTCCGCAACCTATCCAGCGATTATTGTGATTTTGGTTTGAATATTCGCGCGCCAGAGCACTGAAGTGCGCTGGCGCCCCATCGTGCAAAAACCACAGATTTATTACTAAAATGGGAACATCTTCCATCAAATCTGGGAATGCTTCTTCGAAAAACTGGAGGTAATTATGCCCATTCAAACTCGCATGAAGAAAGTAGGGTCCAATTGAATAATCACCACATATTCCAGCCCACACCTTAACGGAAAACTGCTAGTGACGAGATTCCAAGATTGCATGTGGGGTTTTTCAGCCCAAAAATGATTATTGTAAAAAAATTTGATGGCGTTTTGGGAAAAATTGAATTCATCGGTGAATATAATTCATCAGTATCAAATGATGGATTCTCATACAGTAGTAGTGCCTGAATGGTAGGGATATAATAAAAAGTCATGAGAAATTTTCCAATTAAAAATACCTATGTGAGATATTCAAATTATTCTCAACTTTTCGTGTACTTGATCAAAATTCAAAACCCCTACCCCAATTTCTGGTGTTCTTACAGAACGTTGTACTGCTTCAAGATGATTGTCTGTTTCAAAACTTTCCTTTTCGCACAACCTTCTATGAATGATTTGTTGAAAATATGAACAGGATGTTTATAAAATCAGATGTGGAATCATCTGCGACTGAAAGATAAACTTTAGTCACTATCTTCCATCGTTAAGATAACATTTTGTGCGGTATTCATGTTGAAGAGGAAAACATTCTCAATAGTACACTAAACAGAAACATTTTTCTGTGAATTGAAAAATCCACGATAGAAATTAAGTTATTTTTTGTGAATGTCTAACAAAAACAACTACTTCCCCGGCTAAAGCTACGCTGGATATTGAATCACATCTGAAAAATGTTTCTGTTCAGTGTACAATTGAGAATTTTTCCCTTTCCAACTTCTATGAATGTTTAAAAATGATCGTGCATCCGGATTATTCCTATTTGGAAAGCGGTCTTTATAAAACCGCCTGGCTCCCAGTGCGTTACCATCAGCAAGCCCATAATATCCTTGATAATACCCAGTTCCATAAGAACGTGCAAGTAGATAATTTTTTTTTAAAACCATACGTTAAACGAAAAAAAATCCGGAAACCAGATTTGCTCAGAGAGGAATGAATATTAAAAAAACAACCACAAAACTTCTACAAGTCACCAAAATATATTACCTCAATATTTTGGTGACTTGTAGAAGTTTTGTGGTTGATTTCAGTGTAAAAGATAATGAAAAATAAAACAAATTTTTGCATGAATCAGCTCGGGATCGAACCTGGATCCTTGTACTTTGCAAGCGCGCGTTCATCCAAATGAGCTACCTGGCCTGGTTGAATTATTAAAATGTTTGCAGTTATCTGATCACCGGGCGGCGGGCGCTCTAGTAGAATATTTGACCGCCCGCCCCCGCTTCCAGACCCTGGACTGACTTCTACCTGCAGAGCTACACACTTCTCATCTAGGTTTCTATGTGAAAATTTTCCTTGTACCTTATCATTTTTAATTCACGTAGCCAGCTCTTAGACTATAATACACACATTTGTTCTAAAGGAGTTGCGGATTTGAATGTGGCCTAAGGAATATGCGTTAATTATTAACTCTCGCAGTCTTTGTGATTTCTGAGGTGAATTGTGTTAATATCTATGGCACTGTAAATTAACTCAGGAATCGCAAGCAGTAAATGTTAAGAAGGGCAGGTTATCTGTAAAAAATAAGCACTTTTATTATTAAGTTGTTTATACATTATAACCACTTCAAGGTTCATTCAAACACGGGGTAAGTTGATATTTATTTCTTTGTAAGTCCTTACATACAAATGATGTCAACTTTTCTTGGGCAGAAAATCACGATCACCTAATATTTATTTATCAACAGGAGCTGTCATTTTGTTATTTTGGGTTTTTCGCATTCAAAATTTAAAATTGTGTAATAGTCATTTGTGCAACCAGTTAGAAAAAGCACAATTTTTCGTGTAATGAGCGAATTTCTGCGGAACGAGCGAAGCGAGTCCCGCAAAAGAAAGCGAGTTACGGAATATAGGGTTTTTCAACGTGTTTCACACAATATTTTTTCTAATTTTCATATGTGGTCCTTTTTAATTCAAGTTAAAAATATAAGAAATATATTTAAAAATACTAAAGAACACGCTTTTGAAGTACTAATAATTAAAAAATAATTTTGATATTCAACGACTATGCCGAAAAGCATGGGGTGCTCTTTGGTTACGTAACTTTGAGAAACATAATATATTCAGAGTGAAATCCCAGAGCCGGCAAACCTACCACATTTCAGCAAAGCTGAAATTTTAAGTATGAATAGTGTGATATGTAGTTGAGAACGTATGCGTACTTGCTAGCTCGAAAGCATGGCCCTTTCACAGGTATCAGGTACAAAAGTAAATAAAAAACTTTCTTACTTAAGTTAAAGTATGGTAATACGTTTGGCAATTAATATCTAGGGCGCGAGATCTATGCTCTGGATCTCAAAAGTTTGCGATGGTTCAAATCCCTCACGCCTGACGATTTTTTTTCATTTTTCACTTCGAAATTGAGAAATGATTTAGTTTTTGGATAAATATTCAGATAAAAAAAAATCAAATCATTTCTCAATTTCGATGGGAAAAATAAAATAAAATACCCAGGCGCGGGGATTCGAACCCTCGTCAGTTTTTGTTATCAGAGCTTAGTCTTGCGCCTTAGACCGCTTGGCCAATTGAAGGATATTAATTGTCGAACACATTACCATATTTCAACGTAAGTGAGATTTTTTTCTTGTACTTTCATACCTGCTATCCATATAAGGGCCCCTCTTTCAAGCTAGCTAGTATGCATACGTTCTAAACTACATATTACACCATTCATACTGAAAATTTCTGCTTTGATAAAATGACGCAGGTTTGCACGATTTTTGGCATAGTCATTGAATATAATATAACCAATTGTTCAAATTAAATTATCAATAGTTATTATTAGTTTTTACCATACATATTATGTATTGGATTCGAATAAAATTTAATCTTCATAATATGTAAGTAGGAGATTTAAGCCGGTTCTGGGTCTCCCCCACCACTA